>JAWNOC010000014.1:0-600000 GCA_035046325.1 Drosophila niveifrons | reverse complement strand
TATGAATTAATACATATGATTTCAATTTTCACATATTCGAATTGTTCGTATGTGTTTAATTTTAATACGTACACAAATATGTAGGTATGTAAATATATATATATTATATACAACGAATATATATAATCACAATCCGCACGCAAACATCATTTCGAACCGAGAATTGAAAATGAACTGATACTAAGAACGAACAACTTCAACTTCATTGCCAATGTGTGAGTGTAGACGAATAAATACTTGTGTCTGTATTGGGCCCATAAATGACTGTGCTTGATAGTAAGCGTGCGTTGTATGTGTAAATCTTCATATATTCACACATATATGTATGTATGTTGAAAAGATCAGGTTTAAATTGAAGCGTGAGCAACAGGTTTGCATGAATATAAACACGATGTCAGCCCGACAAAATTGTCAAAGTCTGCATTGTCCAGTAAGCTGCGATGATACCTCGCTTTATTTTTCGATAACTAACTGTTCACTATTTGAAATATACATTTAATTTTAATTGATAACAAATTAAATGAGGTGAATGCAATTAAAAGAATGGGTATGAATGACTAATACTTTTGCACTCAATTTAACCGATAACTCTAAAGGTTGTATTCAGTTGTGCCGCACCTGTCACTGGTTAACTGAAGTTATCGATTATTTTGCATGGGTAGAAAATATAAAGCTCCTATTTATTCAATTTTATAAAAATTCCTATTTTCCGTTTTAATATTAGTTCAAATAGTAATTTTGTATTACTTTGTTTAGCAGTCATAATTTGAAGTCCAAAAAAGTATTAAAAGATTTAAAATTAATATAAATTAACTTACCAAATGTAAACGGTGTAACTGAAAAATTACAATTGACAACCTCGTTTTGATTTCTTTAAATCATTATATTTTAAAAATATGCATTACAATTGAAAATAAATAAATAATTGATTACAATATTTTAACCAAGTAAACAATACAATTTTAAAAAAAAATCCTTAAAACGCGAAGCTTTAATTATTATTTGCCTTTACGAAACTTTTGCTTACATTTTCTCTGTTGCGTTTATAATGACAATTTGAATGTTTTCAAGAAACATGGAATATTGAAATGACCCCATAGTCAGATTCATCGTTTCCACTTATATTAGCAACATCTAAAAGAAAACATAAATGCTTATCAACATATGCGCTCTAAACACTTGGCGTTGCCACGCAATATGAATTTGTATAAAATATCGTTACCAATATCGTCTAAAATCGATATACAATTTTTATTTTAGAACAACTTGCGACCAGTGTGGCCATATTTGGCGCACAATCATTTTCGGTTAAAAATATTCAGAAGTAAAAATTAATGCCGCTGCTTTAATAACAAAAGAATCGTTACCTTTAAAAGTAGAGAAACTAATTCGAAAATCTGTCGTTGTTGAATACTGAAAATATCTATAGTGCAGGGTAACCAATATGATAATGGTATATTTAGTTGTTGGGAAAATAGTATATTTTGAAATTCAACTCACCACGAAAGACTTCAATGGGGGAAACCAGTTCTGCAGTTATTTACAATTTTCAGTTCATAGACAAACGCAGCGCGCTTCTTTATTTCTTTAGGATGCGTTTGTGTACGTCGGGCGATTAACATTTACACATTTACATATAATCGTGATGAATTTATTTTGTTTCTAACGGATCATTCATGCGTGTGTGCTCAAATTGGTGTGTATTTAATTGATGAAATTGTGCCAGTGTCGTATGCAATTTTACATATAAACAAAATGTAAGATACATACATACATACATGTCTCATATAAACAAAATTTATGTGGTGCGTGCATATATAAATAAACAAAGTGTTTAAACATACAAACAACAAAACTGAATGCCTATGTATAGATTACATAGATATGCTTTTATGTATAAACAAAATCATACATACAAACAAAACTTATTACACGAATGTATATTGATGTATGTAGTTACATGTACAAATGTATGTAGTTGTGTATGGTAAGTCTCGATATTCGATATATTTACCGCTCAGACACAACTCAAGAATGGTTAAATGCATACACATCAATATATAATCGTTATATACATATGTGAGTGTACAATAGCCAAACACGCATCTTTGCTTATCGTAAACATGTCGCATTTGTGAGTTACATGCATATTTGTGGATATGTATATACACATACATACTTATGTACATGCATAAGCTATTGTATATGCGTGTGTAAGTGGTCTCTTCAGATATCTAGAGCAGCTTCATCAACATGTTTAGCACTCACAAAAACATATAAACATACATAATTACATATGCATGTTTGCATATTAGATTTGTGCGTAATTTCATAAAGTTCATGCGTGCAACATTCAGCCAAACATACAGACGCGTGTTTGATATATTATGTTGCTACAATTCATACACAAACACAAACACAAATACATACAAACGTGTACACAAACTTACATACATACATACATATTTTTATGTTCAACACACACACGTACACACAGCCGTGTCTGTGCGAGTGTAAGTGTTTCTGTTTTTTAAAGCTGTACAAGGGGTGTGTGTGTGTGATCCCATAGCAAGTGTGAGTGTAATGTGGTGCGAGTGTGGTGTGTATGTGTATCCGTATCCAATCAAGCTGGAAACGAAAGGATTTTATTCATTTGTATGCGTGAGCGAGTGAGTTTGGCTGTGTGTGGCGCACATTTGTGTGAATGTATTGTGTATGCTACATTTGTGCCCATCCAGCTTTGTTTCACTGCTGCTGCTGCTACTGCTACTGCTCTGGTGCTCTCACTGCTGCTAATGCAACAGACGCGACGGTGTTCGATGACCAAAAGAGTCTTACATACACACTCGCATTCACACGAACATAGATTGTTTTTAGTCTGCTTGTATGCGTGTGCACATTTTGAAATTATGTTGTTATGTGTGTTTTCGTCGTGTTACCGGGATTAATTAAAACGTAGATTTTAATGAATTAGTGCATTTGATTTGCTGTGGATGGATAGCAATTTAGCAAACAAGCGGGAAAATAATTTGGCTAACACAAACACATCCACACACGCTCATGCACCCACACATATTCTTCCCCCTCATTCCTGTTTAAAATGTTCAAATGAGTGAATGTAAATATGTGTGTATTTGTATTTACAGGCAATTACATGAACATGAACACTTCGCTAACAACGTAAAGTTACCCCAGACAAGCTCAACATTGATTTTTTATACCCTGTACAAAGCGTACACAAATCACTCAACTCTTTCGTATTTGTTATTATACCCTGCATTACACCCCAAACAAAAACGGGTATGCTGAAAGTAACTCTTAAAATACCCTTTGCATAGCCTTAATGGGCAACAACTATTTCATAAAATACTGATGCGCAGCTCAAATAAGTTCATACTCTTTTATTTGCTTAGTCTGGCAACTCTCTGCAACTCACTTTGGATGTTAGTAATTAATGCATGAGCGAGGGCTTCTCTAAGCGTTGCCAAGATGACGAGTTATCTATCTCTCTTTATGCGTATTTCTGTTGCGCTCCTCGTAACAGCTGCCGCTTAATAGTTTGAAATTTTAATGGCATTTTTACAGGTAGCAAGCACTTTGTTGACCTGATACACATTGGGAAAGTTGACCTTATGATACTCAATATAAACTAGAAATGAATCATCAAGTGAATTTCGAATGGAACAAAATTAATGTACAGGATTAAATCAAAATAATAAAAAAAACTCATTCCTTGTTCTTGCAGTGCACTTTTTATTGTGATTACCGTGAAATCGTATTCAACTGAAAATAATTCCCAAAAGAACGCAGAGTGCTTAATTTCTTTGGGATCATAGATAAAGAGAGAGAAAGAGAGAGGAATGAGTAGATTGAAAAATTCAGCCAACTCGAAGTGAAATATACCCTCGAAAAATGTACACAACTATTATGGATGATCTCCCGCTGCTAACAATGATAAAAGAATATTCATCATATTACTAAATTGCACCAGATTCCAGTCAATCTGAGCAACGAAACCAATAAGAATTGTAGTGTTGAAAATAAATACGAGAAACTTGCTATTGCAACAACGCGACAAGATGTCATTGGTGGAAAGGAAACATTTTCTACAATGGACTGTAGTAATGACGTTTGTGCTGCTTTCGGTGTCCGGTCTAGATGCAGTATCTAGCTTGCAAGGTGTGCCGACTTGGATGTAAGTATACCTCATTAATTAACATAATTAACTTTCATTTTATGTCGCTTCAAGAATCATCTACAACGCTTTCCCAGCAGATGTTGTACGTGGCAAATGTGCATCTTGGTTCAATGTTATGTACACGCTTTTAGTTTTATATAATGTTAATTTATCTTATTTGCTTTTTCGGAATTTTTCTATTCGTAATTGACCACTTACGGCAGTTTATAACTTCTTTCGCTTACCTTGAACATAAAAGCTTATTTGTTATTATTAATAAATGTGCCCATCTTACAATTCCTTGGTATCAACAGTAAATAATGTGTACATAATATGCTTGACCGATTTTCACATAGTATACTAGGGGAAGTCCTTATAATAAATAATGTGCACATTTTATAGATATAGCAGATCTGAAGATCAAAAATTTCAGTAACACTTTATTTGTAGATCCATAATAACGAAATATATAGCCAGAAACTACATTTTCAGATTTGTGTTCTATACAATTATTATTTTTTATTAATATCATAATTCAATCCTATTGAAATAACCGGAGTGTGAGGTTCCTATTTTATAAAAATCTTTTTAATTTCTGTTTTTCGTTTTTTTGTTTAAGGAAATGTGTTATGAAACACATTTGTGTTTGCAGTTTTAATTCCGTTTTGTTTATTAGTTGACACACATTATTATTATAAATGGTCTGACAAAACCGTCGCAATAAAATTTGTAAAAAATTAAAATGTTTTGAAAAAGTATTCAAATTTTAATTTTAGAATTTTATTACAAAAAAAGTCGCAATTCGTATTTTTGTTATATATTTTTCATACATCAGCTTCAGATAATTATTATGTAGTTTATGGCTTGTAGATGGCATAGAACTCTTGAGTGTTGAGCTGATATTTTATGTTGTTGAGTATGTTTTCTTCTCTAGACCCTGAGCGTAGTTTTTTTTCCTCCGTATAAGAGAAGCGAAAAAATCTATTTTTGCTTATATGGGGAACACACTCGATTTTTGGGGTTTTGCTCAAAAAGTTCTACACTTGCAGTTGGTATATTAATATTTGTACAATCTTTCTGCACTGAAATCACAGTTTTGAATTTTGTATTAATTTGGGTTATGTGTTCTGTTTAGAGCAGGACTATTTCGGTCGGGTTACATTAATGAATATCTGTTTCCACTCGATTTGTTTCCGATTCAGGCACAGTTGTTAATGTGAACTTGTAATAGGCGTCGATGTGGTGTATTGACTCTGCCGAGAGTATTTAGTTTCCGGCATCTAAAGATGTCTGTACCCTCATGTTTTATTTGAAATTCCTGAATGCTGACGTGCTCGCCATGATATTGATAAGACTTTGAGTGCTGCTGCCTCAAACTTTGACTCACCATGATGATGTTTGTGTGTTCATTGTTGTTGCTCAGTGTATTTTTTTGCGTATAAGTAGAAAATATATGTATAATCTATGGCTGTGACTGACTGTAGCTATTTTCGAGGAGCCCATGGATTAGTTGAAAATCTCGACTTATCAAGAGCGGCCGTAGCAGCAACAGCAACAGCAGCAGCATCAGCATCAGAAGCTGTACCACAAATTCGACATAATAATAATATTTTTGGGAAGAGATCAGCTTCAGCTCTTGGTGTATGCACTAGGAATAATTTGAAATCAGCAAGCAGGCAAATAAAAAGCACATGTTGCAAAGACTACTACTACAATAGCTGATAACACGCGAAGTGGATTTAAGTGAAACTAAACTGAAATCACAATCGTCGCAGTTCAACACTCTCTTGAACCTGATTTGTTGTTTGCTTCATCTTCATCAATGAATTCGCACAAGTCCAAAGCCAGCATGGCCCAGCTGAACAGTATTCTATCGAGCCTGCTGCTGTTGTCCCTCTGGTTGGCATCGTGCTGCGCCGTGTCCAGCACTTGGGGCAACATTTCGAATTCGGCGCAATTGCTGCATGTGGAGAACGTGTTGAATGGTTCCTCGCCGGGCAAATATGTGGATCACGAGATTAAATATCCGACAAATGTGAGCAGAACTCGAACTCAATCGTGGCATTTTATAATGCGTTGTTTCATTTGATGTTTCATTCATTCAATGTAGTTGTTGCTTGTTGTTTGTTGTCATCGAACGATCGAAGCAGTTTTGTGTTCGTGTTAAAGCGCAAACGTCAGCTTAAATTTCTCTTTTTCTCTATGTGAAGAGCATATATCAGAGATAAAAGATTCTTTAAAGTTTAGCTTAAAGTAATTTGATATAAGTGAAAGAATTTCAATTTGTCTTTGCTGCAAGCTCAGCTCAACAAATCTTCTATATTTTCTATTCCTTTTGCGCAAAACGAACTAAAATATGTCTCACATGTATATAAACTCCATATCATACCATCAGCATTAGCACATCTGCATGTAACATTTGTACTACAATTGCTTTGTGATAAGAATCAAAATTGATGATGATCAATCAATAATTCGGTTTCCACACACTTTAGGGAATTGGTAATGGTCGTATCATCTCGGGCATCCGGGCCTTTGACCAGGTGACAAACAACACTGGAGGCCATGCTACGATTTACTCTGGAGGCCCCGGCTTTAATTTTGTCCACATCAAACTACAATCGCAGTATAATTATGGCTTAATATTTCGCGTTGAAATCTATGGAAATTGAATTAACACTAACGAATTACAAACAAAACAAAAAGAGAATATATAACTAACTAACTTACTATCCACTAACTATATATTAAAGGACTCGAGATGCGAGCAAAGAGTTTGTAAACAGTTGACTAAGTTAGTTGATTAAGTCTTAAATGTACACACGATTAAATAAATATCCAGAGACGGCTGATTTTAGCATCGGTTGAATTATTCCCGAACTAATCGAATACGAATTTTAGAAAGTTGTTTTTAAGTTAATTTGTCCAAGGATTGAAGCACTTAGGATGTGCTTTAATAGTTATCAATCAGTGAGACAGAATCGGATTGGAATAAGTCACTTTATGTTGGAGTGTTAGCAATCTTTTTTGAACATCTTTTTCTTCAGGTTGAAGTTTCAATTTGCAGCTCCATTACAACTTATTTGGAAATTTTAGGTAGTTTCCTACAACTTTTTGTGTGTTTTGAACTGCCACAATTGCAGATTTCTAGCAATTTAATATGCATTAATATAGAATCCAGTCAGTCAAACAATCAATCAGTGAATTAGTAAATGAGTCATCAATATAACAGTGAGTTAGTGAATCAATCCGTGAATCAGTCAGTCAACCAGTCGTCAATCAATCACTAATTCAGTCAGTGGAATAGTCAACAATCAATCAGTGTATTGAAGAGTCAGTCAGTCAATCAGACATCAATCAGTCAGTCAATCAGACATCAATCATTCGTCAATCAGCCTGTTGTGAAAACGAATAATAAATCCACAGATTTGTTCTAGATATAAAATAAATACAAGTTTATTATGCTCCCCAAATCTCGATCTGTGACTTAATACCAGCTCCCAGAGCGGAAGTGAATTTCACAGTCACTGTGGTGGCGCCAACTCCGCCGGATGTGATCTCAGCGGTGGCGCCACGCATGCGCTTCAGGTCGGTGATGCGAATGTAATCGATAGTCTTGGCCGTGCCCGCCTGGGTGAGCGTGTATGTCTTTGTAGTCGTTGAAAGCAGCGACTTGCGTTTGGTGATTGTCTCCTGGGCGATGAGTGTGTCCGTTGTAGCCTTGGTGCCCCAAGTGTAATCGTTGCCTTCTCCATCGCCACCCAGAGCGCTGGCAAGATAGACGAGTGTGCCCAGGAGCAGGATTAGGAGCAGACTGCGATTCATTGTTGTGTGGTTGTGTTAGGGTTAAAGACCAAGTTCAACTGTTGGCCCAACTGCAACTGTCCCTTGTTTTTATACGGCAATCGGAGAGAGAGAGAGAGATGAGGGAGAGAATCGTGCGTGCAGCAGCAGTCTTGGCCTAGTTTGATAATGTAATGGTTGTCTATCGTCTATCTGTTGCCAAGATACAGATTACATTCGACACAACATGCGCATGTTGAAACAGATGTAACTGTAACTGTTCTTCGATGCGATGTCTCAACAGTCAGTCAGGAAAAACCAGTTTCGTCACAAAAAAGCAACAAAATTAAGAGAAAAACAATTCAATGTCTCAACCTTTTGTTTTCCAATATGAATCAAACTCTAATTGCTTATTATGCAAAGCAAAGAAAGTGATGCACTTTCTTTACTCTCTTCGCAGCTGTTGCCAATTTGAAAATGAAAATTCCCAGTTGTGGGAAAAAGTATTCCGAATTTTGATAGAGCCTTACTCAAAAATCAACATATTTGATAAAGGATATTTTTGACGACTTAATATTAATACACCCCTAACACTCATCTTCATCCTTTCGCAGCTCTTTGGGTCTCAAGTCGCCGTTCATTGAGTTCGGCGCCCAGGACGAGCAGCTGGCCAACACGAGCATCCCGCTGAACATCACCAAGGATGAGCAGGCCTACATGCATCAGGAGGGACTGCGCAAGCTGGGCACCTTCATCAAGCCCGTCGATCTGCGCGACTCGGAGACTGGCTATGTGAAGGCAGATCTCACCAAGAGACTGGAGACGCCCACTGCGCAGGCGCGTCGAGTCCATCCCATACAGGAGGAGATGGATCAGAAGCAAATCATCTTGCTGGATGAGGATACCGATGAGAACGGTCTGCCGGCCAGTCTCACGGAGGAGGATCGCAAGTTCATTGTGCCCATGGCACTGAAGAACGCCTCGCCCGAGTTGCGTTGGGGTGTGCCTGCCAAGACGCCCGTGTTCTCCAGTCTGACCAGCGCAAATCCTACGCGTTCGTCGCTGCCAACGGCCGCAAGGCGGCGTAGCACCACTACGCACACCAGCACCACAATTGCACCGGATCCCACTTCGAACATCGATGATCTGAAGAAGCACATTCTCTTTCTGCACAACATGACGAAGAGCGACAACAATTTCGAGTCGAAGTTCGTCAAATTCCCGAGCTTACAGAAGGAGAAGAGCAAACAGGGCGGTGGCGGCGGTGGTGGCAGTGGCGGATCTTCCAACACGAATGCCAAGCGTCCCCAGCGACCTGTGCTCCAATATGCTGCTCCTATTGCTCCACCTACTCGTAAGGTGCCGCAGGGAGCGCATACGCCAGGCCAAAAGCCTTTCGGTGGTTATTACCACAACGAGGATGAGTCGAACACCTTTGTCGACGTGGTTGGCTCATCGGATCGCAGCAAGGAGCGCACCAAGTACGAGGGTGTGCCTCAGGTGCATCTTCTGGGTGATGACTACACATCAACAACGACGTCGTCGACCACAACGACAACGACAACCACAACGTTAGCTCCGCCGACCGAGGCGAGCTCCAAGCGGACCACAAAGCGTCCCGTTTGCCTGCGCAATCCGGAGTCACCGAAATGTGTGCGCCAACGCCAGCGAGAGGAGCAACAACGTCAGCGGGAACGCGATGAATGGTTTCGCGGTCAGGCGGAGTTTATGCGGCCACGTTTCGAGCCCATCATACAGACAATCAATAACACAAAGCGCTTCGCTGTGTCCATTGAAATACCCGATTCCTTTAAAGTACATTCCGATACAGCGCCTCCCGATGAAGCGCCCGATCTCCAGACGCTCTCACGCGTCAGCCGAAGCTCACAGCCGAAGCGACGCAACATTGCCGCGGCGGACAAGCTGGCGCAGTCGACAGGCAACTTTTTTGCCCATGACATCATCATGACGTCGGCGGGCGTGACCGATGGTCGTGAGTTTATGCTCGCCAATGTGCATCAGTTTGGCATGCTGCCCCCTGAGCATGAGAACGAAACAGTGCCCGCCCCCACAGCAGCGTATTCGGAGACGATTAATCTCAATCCCGACAACTGCTATACGGTCGAGGGTCTCTCCTATGGCCAGAAGAAACAGTGCGCTCTGCACACGAGTGTGATGCCCGCGATAAGTCGCGGAGCACGCGCTGCCATACAAGTAAATTTATAAAACAAACTTTGATTAACTTCGCAACTGATCTGAGCTTCTCTTGATTTAGGAATGTCAATTTCAATTCAAAAATCGTCGCTGGAACTGCAGCACCACAGACGATGCCACCGTCTTCGGTCCCATGACTGGTTTGGGTAAGCTGCTGATCCCTGATCTCTGCACTCGATGGCTTTATTAATTTATTTGCACTCGTTTGCACAGGCACACCGGAGATGGCCTTCATACACGCGCTGGCGGCGGCGACTGTGACCAGTTTTGTGGCACGCGCCTGTCGCGATGGTCAGCTCACATCGTGCGGTTGCTCGCGCGGATCGCGACCCAAGCAGTTGCATGACGACTGGACTTGGGGCGGTTGCGGTGACAATCTCGAGTATGCCTATAAGTAAGTGTTGCCCTACACTGGCGGGACATTCAACTAGTGCTGACAAACATTTGCATTTTCAGATTTGCCACAGATTTTATTGATGTGCGCGAGAAGGAGACGCGTCGCGGGACACGCGGAGCGGGCAATCCGGAGCGTCGTCGCAAGCAGATGCAGGCCGACGATGCCAAGAGCGGTGGCAACTCGCAGATCAATGAGGAGAACACCAAGAGTACGAAGGAGACCAAGTCCAAGTCGGGCCGAGATGGCAAAAATGAGACTGCGTCATCGGTGATGTCTGATCTGCAGAGTAAGACAAAAAAAAATGGCAACGACTCGTCGTTGTTGCCATCAGTGGCGTCGTCATCGCTAGCCCCACCTAAGCAGGAGTCTAGTGATGAGAAGGACGAGCCTCGCATTAATTCCGAGGATTTAATAGAGCTGCAAGAGCGTATCACTAAGGAAATTCTAAATTCCAAGTTAAAGGAAAACGATATGATCGAATTGCAGGTGAGCGCTGTTCGAAAATTCGCATTGAGCTATAGATACACGCCAGCAATTGTAATTGTTAAGTTACATTAATATTATTGTGATTATGAATTGCAAATCATGATGGAAGAAGCACTAAACGGGGACAATTGCGATCGTAGAATGTACAATTTATATTTACATAAATGAGCGGAGTCGCCAATTCTGTCTCCTCTTTTTACACTCTCGCTTGGGAACTGAATATGTCGGACTAATAAGTATGATAAACCCATTTGCAACCAACACTTTCAAGTACCCCAATCCTTCAAACAAATGTGGAAGTTCCATTCAAGCCAGCTTCCAAATGAGATATTTTCTAAATTCGATATCAATGAATGTTTCCATCACGTTGTGTCTGTTTCTCCTCTAGTGAAATTTTAACCCGACTGACTTTGTTCTATTGCCCATTGTTTACTGATTAATGTTTGGCTTTTCGTTTACAATAGGAGAACATCAATCGTGAGATTTTAAACTCGAAGCTGTTCAACGGAGAGGCTAATGGAAAGCGTCGCAAGCGCAAGCGTAAGAATCAACGGGCCGTCAGTGGAGAGGCACCTATAATGTCGAATGCCAACATCAAGGCTAGAAGTCTTATGAATCTACACAACAATGAAGCGGGCCGTAGGGTAAGCTACCGAGAAGGACTTGAGCTTGGTCAAATATGAATATAACTAATTGTTTCATTTTTCACAGGCTGTTATTAAAAAGACACGAATTACGTGCAAATGCCATGGCGTCTCAGGTTCATGCAGTTTGATCACGTGCTGGCAGCAATTATCTTCGATCAGAGAAATTGGCAAGTTGTCTCAATAGTAATTATTGTCATAAGTACTTATTTTGTATATGCACCTTTGCAGGTGACTATTTGCGCGAGAAATATGAAGAGGCTACTGAGGTGAAGCTGAATAAACGCGGTCGTCTTCAGGTGAAGAACAGCCAGTTTAAGGTGCCCACCGCGCACGATTTAATCTATTTGGATGAGAGCCCGGACTGGTGTCGTACCAATCGTCTATTGCAGTGGACAGGTGAGGCATTTGATATACCTTTTAACCTGTTATTAATGTTGTATTTGGTGTTCTCAGGTACGCACGGTCGTGTGTGCAACAAGTCTTCGTCGGGTCTCGATGGCTGTGGCATTCTGTGCTGTGGCCGAGGCTACAACACCAAAAATATCATCGTTCGAGAGCGCTGCAACTGCAAGTTCCACTGGTGCTGCCAGGTTAAATGCGATGTATGTACAAAGGTACTCGAGGAGCACACATGTAAATAGGTTTATTCAATGATAGGCAGCACAGAACAATGTCCATACGATCACGATTCGCAGCTAAACATAAATTAAAACTACAAAACAAAAACTTATTTATATATATATATATATCGATTTAGAATATTATTTATTAAAATTAATTAAGTTACGTGAGGCTGTTGCCTAATGGATTTTATTCTTAACTTAAACCGCAAAAACACACACACACAAAAGGTTATTATTCCATAAGGTTTAATTGGCGTCCATGTTGTATTGTACATACGTAATACTTGTACATCTTATAATTGGACCAATATATAGTACATACATACAAAACATATATACGTACTTTAGAGCAGTAAACAATTTTTGTAGTCTTTAGTGCTGAGGGAAATAAATCCATTTTTATCGTCATTTCCCAAATTTGAATCCCTCCCAAATGAAACCAACCCAGCAGAGGTTTTCCTTTAATCGAAGTTTTTCGTCACGTTTATCTAGTTTTAAATTTTGCCATTAGTTCTAGTTTCCTTCGACATGTACTTGTTACAACGTGACTTAATTCGAAAACCATTTACTGAAATAATAAAATTGAAAAGCTGCATTCACAAATACAAATATGACGAACTCTGATTTGTAGAATCTTTTCGACTTGGAGCCGCTAATACTCATCGGAATGAATTACTTACTACCAATTGCTGTATAATGAAAATGAATTCGTTTATTTAAACACAAGAGCCTTTATTGACGATTACGTTTATATAAAGTATGGTAGGTTTATGAACTGTGTGTTTTTGGTGTTTTTTGTTTTGTTTTGTTTTGTAATTCATCTTAGTTGCAAATTAATGAGGTACATCACTAACATCGGAGGGAATCGCCGGCAACGGATCACTGGAAATTCGTTTCGTTCGCGGCGTAATCTGTGCATATCTCACACTGCCAGTATCACCAGCGTCATCATCGGTGGATCTCAGCGGCGATTGATAGATATCAAGTATCTCGCTGCCTGGATGACTGGGTGCTTCCACTTCTGGCACTTTATCAAAGCTTATGTATGTCGGAATGATCTCATACAGATTGGTGTCCATGTAGCTGTCACTGCTCGCAAGGCTCTCCACAGAGTTTTTCCGTGATACGAAGGAAACTGATCTGGATACAAAGTAAACGATTTATTCGATTTATGTTGGAATATTTGTCGAATTATTGTATTATTTTTAATTTAGCAATTTCAGTTAAGTTAAAGACATAGTTTGCTAATTTTGATGTTTTATATATTGTTTAATGATCTTTACTCACCTTTGCGCATTAAGCCGCGAGATCATGGCTTCCTTATGCTTTAGATACTCGGCTGTATCGGATCGCGGCAACACGACAACTTCGCCAGATTTAAACTTTGGCATAATAACTCGCTTGCTGCCCTTCAGCCACATGGGCTTTTGCTTTAGGACCAAAAACACAGTCGCTATGCCCATGAACATGAATAGAACGATGCCCAGAACCATCACAGAAATGCCCTTTAAATAAATGATAATTGTGTTAATTTAATTTGCTGACAAGTTACTTACAATATATCAAATATTTATTTGTTGAATAATTACTTTTACGCGCATTTTTCTTGAAAGCCAGGTAGCGTAATGTGTATTCAAGTTGCTGCCAATGTGAACGGACTTGCAACTGAAAGGCGATATAGCATTCTGATTGTCGTCGACCAAACAAAACGTATACGCCACGTTGGGCACCAGTTGGGTCACAATTGACTGCAGCGGCATGGTAAAGTAGCAGCCAAGACCAAACTCATCCGGCAACATTTCCATCATGTAGTATTCCTTTGTTGTTTTCGAGAACCAAAATATACCAAAGGAGCTGGAGCTATCCCGCTGATCGACCGATATTTTTACAGTGAGTGCGCCGAATTCACGAGGAAAAAAGTAAATTTGTGGCCATCGAATATTCTGACTCTTTGTCTCATTCGATACTGTGCATTCTAGTGGCACTATTTCGGTAGGTTTTACAGTTCCTGCCGTGGAAATCGTTGGAACATGAATAATTTGATCCGTTGTGGGTGTCGGCACAGTTGTTGTGGTGGTTATTAACTCCGTGCTGTATGTTGATGTTGTTGTTGTTTTTGTAGTTGTAGTTGTAGTTGTAGCATAGCCAACTGTTGTGCCTTCTTCTTCCATGATATTGCAGATACGCTCATCAAACACCAAGTAATTCTGATATTGTGCTGGTGTTGAGCAGAGCAGATCATACTTCAAGCTTTGATATTTAAAAATCGAATTCATTTCAATCTGCAGCGCGCAATCGCAATGCCAAATATTATCTTCCGCATTTACTACCAAAATCGGCGAAATGTCGCTTATACCGAATATGATTTTGGAGATTGTCTTCAGTTTATTGTTTGATATATCCAACAGCTCTAAATATTTCATATCTGCAACGATAAATTTTCGTTTAAATATTGATAACACATTATAAGTAAAATGCGCGTATGCCAACACTGTAAAATGTGCCGATAGCCCAACACTGAATATCGATATATTGCAAAGCAAGCTATCGATACATTGTACGGCTTTGGAGGCATTTTGGAAAATCCGCTAAGCACGATATGTAAAATATAAATAATTACCTTGAAAAATATAATGGGGCAGATAAGAAATATTGGAGTTGGACAGAATTAGCTTTTCGAGCATGGTTAATTTCCTAAATGAATCATCCAGCAATTCATCACCGAAATTATTGTAGCTAAAGTCCGCATTAGTAACTGCTCCAAGGATAGGATCCGTCGCAGTTAAATTTCGCACACAAGTAATGCCAGTTCGTAGTCGTAGATATTGTATTTGAAATTGAACAATATCCAAGAAATCTGGGTAGACATTTTGCAGCGGCACTTTATCCTGCATTATTGAAATGCCCTTGAAATAATGGGTTATGTTGGTGAAGAATGCCTTGTCGAGTTTAACCAGCTGAAGATCTTCAAGCATTATTTTCTTGAATATTCCGCCACCAAATGCACCGCTTTCGATAGCCGTGATATTCGAAATGCCAATGTAAATTAACTTCACTTTATCGGTGTACTCGCCTAGAAATCCCACTGGCACCACAGCATTCAGGAAATTGTAGTTATACAGATGAAGTTCGTCAACGAGGATGCAAGAACTCTATTGTTTTAAAAAATTTGTAATTTAAAAAATTATTTGTGTTGTTAGTGTTGGTAAGCTCTAATTTTTATACCCGCTAGGGTAGAAGGATATTATAACTTGTGCCTACGGGAAATGTTTATAAAAGGCAGTAGGAGGCATCTCCCATAGTGTATATATTCTTGATCAGCGTAAACAGTCAAGACGATATAGCCATGTCCGTCTGTCTATAAGGGATAGCGAATTCATTTTTTACAGTACTTGTTATACGGAGATCAAGTTTCCTTACGCTCCTCAGAACGGAAAAATCGAATAGTAAGCGTGAGATTAAAAACGTTAAAGCTATTCAAGAAATAATTTTCTATGGCAAAAACTCTAAATTTTGTACTTATGTATGTAGTAATTGAATATACCAAATATAACATTCGGTATAATTTAGTATTTAGTATATTAATTCGGTATATTTAAATCATAATACCGCACTTTTGCTGATAATTAGTAGCGGGTATCTAGTCCGAACTCTCGACTGTAGCTTTCTTTCTTATTTCTCTTTCACTGGTACTCACGTCATCCAACAATGCATTTTTGATATCTTTGACGATCTCACTCTGGCGACCATTGAAACAAATAATTCGACACTGGACCTTTAGGCATTTTGGCGGCGCACTCGATACAGCGACAGTATCCATATTGCCGAGATAAGAACTGTCGCATAAAAACAGAGATTTCCATTATTCAACAACATTGTGCATCCATTAGTGGAACACGATAATAGTTGTTATCGCCGCGGTGATAACGGCGCACAAAAACAAAATACAATATATACAATAATGATATATTCGAATATTTATACTCATTGCAACGCCAACAAAAATCGATAATGTCGTATTATTTATATTTATTTATATACCTTAAATTGCCCATCACTTTCTTAAGCACTGTGACCGCTTGACTTATATCGCTTGTCTGTGTTTCGGATATATTCAACCAATTTGTGCTGTTTGAAGCCATGACGGACAAACCAGTCCACATCAGGCACAAGTAAAATAGGATTAGATATCCCGATGGATTTTGCGATGAGAACATCAGCATTACGAAACTCATTTATTTTGTTATTGCTTGCAGATCTTAAAAGCAGCTCTCTTTATCTTGACAAGTAGTTCCATTTAGGCGAAAATTAACGAAACCAATATCACAATTATTATATAAAGTTGAAAAATGGAAACGCGTCGAGTTGTGGCCAAGTAACTTCACGCAACGAATTCTAAACGCAGACTGTGTGTGATTCAGGCTAATGCGTATGCTAATGGCACAACATTATTATCCTTATCAGCGTATTAGCCAGAGTTGTTGAAGAGCTTTCGATTTTCCGATAAGCTGCTTACACCTGCAACTATGTACACGTGTATCTTCCAATCTATATATATACTCATGTACACTTGAACGTCTGTTATTCGCAATCCAATTAAGGATAATACAAGATTCAATAATCTTTATAAAACAGTGACAAATGGTACGATAAAGTCGTTTAATATTGGATTAATTTAATATTATTTGTTTTGCGTTTTACTGCAGCAAACTTCAAAATAGTGTTGTCCGCAAATAGGGTTAATATGATTTTGTGTAAAGTAAATAATACTACCTGACAGACAGGATTAATCTCCTCTTTTATATTTGCAATAAGATCACACAATTGGCTGCTACTCAATATATTTTATGTATAGATAGTATTGAAAATTAGCAGATTGGTTAATACAAGTGTACTTTACTTTTCATACTGAAAAGAAGCTTTAAGAATTAGAATCATTTCGGAATCTTAAGCTTCGGATCCATGGTCTCCGAGACCGTGGAGTTACGTTTGGGCAGAGGAGGCGGAGAGCCGGGTCTGTCCATGCATTTGTTGATTGTGCAACTTTCGCTTGAGACTTTCTTGAACGGCTTGGGCATCTCATAGTCGATGGTCTGGAAATTCATCGGTGTGAAAGGCTCTTCGAAGCAAGTCGATGGCGAGTGCAAATTAACAAGGCTAGGAAGACTAGTGTCGTATATCTTCGATGAGGTTGCTTCAGCGAATCTGCAAAAAGAGTTCAATTAATGACTAATTCCAAATAATTAGCACTTCACTTGCTTTGTGTTTCTAGAAGAGCTCTTGCTAAGTGGTGGCTTGTTGTACTCTAAATCGGTTATTGTCGAGACATAACACGCCTTCTCCACTTTCTTTACGACCAGTACATTCTTGGAACCCTCCAACAGATTCGGAAAGCTCTTCAGACCTAGATATGCGAATATAGCTCCGAAAATGGTGGAAACGAAGAAAATCAGACAAAGCATTGCGATGGTAAATTGCTTCTCACTCTCGGCAATCCAAACGTCATCTGATTCGTCAGTCTCTCTAGTCTGAGGCACATGCAGAGGCTGACAGAGTAGTGGAGATATAACCACGCTATCCGAGGGCATCATGCAGAAGGTGTAGGTGTGATTCTGTTGCAGGGTATCGATAAGTAAATAGGGTTCCTCATACTGCATGCAGATGTAGTCCGTGCTGGATGCATTCCTTATCAATCCGCCTTCCCATTCATCCGAAAACCAAATGATATTCAACTGATCCGTGCTCACATATCCCTCAATATAGGCGCGCACGCTGCGATTCTCGTAGAGCTCCAAGCTCAAATCGTACACTGGTGGCTCGAATACAAAGTAAGAATCGGTTGCCTTATTATTACTTGTACTCCGCTCGACGCGTTCCGCGGCATACTGTCGCGTCGTAGTCTTCTCATAATCGATGGCCTCCGAGCAAGCGAACTGTAATATGGCGCCATATGTACTCGATTTGGTTGGCGACTCTGTTGCGATCTGGTTGGAAAATGTAGAGTCTGTGGGCAAGTCGAGCTCATCGGCTCTGTCAGCAACAGTTATTTCGCTTGTTGTGTCCGAGGTAAAGTTGCCAGGTAATTCACTATCCATATTACATTTTAACTCCTCCGAGTCGATATCGTCAAAGAGTTTACCATAGAGATTGTAGGGCAGGCGACAGTACGGAATGCTTATGAAGAGACTTTTATTTTTATTGTAAAAATCGACCATGGAACGCAGTTGGCAATTGCAGTTCCAGTTATTAGGTTCCAGTTCGAGGAGCAATCGCTTGCCGGCGATGCGAAGCACGTTCTCACTCATCTGCGTAAGCAAATTATGCTTGAGGTCAACGAACACCAACTTGTCAGACAGATCCTCAAAGGCACTATCCTCGATTGATGTTATGGCGCAATACTTCAGGAGCAAATACGTCACATTCGGAGTTCCACTGAAGAGACGCTTACTGAGCGGCCCAGTGAAGACGTTGTGACTCAGATCGAGGTGAATTAGTTTCTCCAAATAGATGTTATCGAAGACATCAAGTTGGCTGTTGAACGATATTCCCGCATTGATCCTCAGATGAGTCAAAGTCACCTGAACGGGCTGCAACAATGTCATGCTGATGTCCGGCAAATGAAAGTCAATTTCCAGCTTCCTCAGCGAATACAGTCCAAGTAGTGCTCCATTACTAAGGTCCGCCAGCTTCAGATTGGACCAATTCATGTGGAAGACTTTAGCAAACATTCCTGCTGCGAATGCACTTGATTTGATTTTATCAATTTCACTCTCCGTCACCACAATTTTGAGCACTGTGGTATTGGAGTCTATCCATTTATTTTGCAGCGTCAATCCGATTTGATTGGCGACTATCAGCGAGGTGAACACTTCACACTTGCTGCCACTCATGGCCGTGTCCGCCTCTGCATAGAGATCCTCATTGTTGGCACACGCTATGCGGCAGGATAATTCTTGACAACCGCGTCTATCCTGACTTACTTCAAAACCATCTGACAGTTTTCTGAAAGAAGTGTATTACAATTTACAGGTTTATTATATTATAATATATAGTTTTTCATTTTACCCAAATGTTTCCAAGGTGAAATTAAAATCCGATTCCATTTCTTCACGACTCAGACTGACTTCAACTTCGGTTTCCATTCTCACCTCAACACTGGGTCCTTTTATCAACCATATTACCATGTAGATACCAGCAGCAATCAGACAAAGTCCAAGGCCAACAATCAACAATATGCATACTAAATATTTATTTCTCGCGTCAACATCTTCCTTTCGGTATGATTCCTGGGAACTGTAATAAGATAAGTTTGGGTGTAATTAGGTCGCTTTACTATACTTAATTTATCTCTTAACATTTTTGCTTTCATTTTTTATTTGTAAGAATTTGTATCATTAAAAAGCAATTCTGTTATTTTCATAAAATGATTTTGCGTTTTAAGGCATTCAATTTGATATTTGACTTTTCAGGAATTTTGATTAGTCACTTTCTTTGTAAATTTAATTTGGGACACTTGCCTCTTTGCTTTTGAACTTTTAATTTGATATTTGACTTATTATGAATTTGGATTATATAATTGAGAACAATTTCTGTTAAAATTGTATTTATTATAGAATGTTCATTTATTAATTTCTTTTGGCATACTTTCCAGTTGGCGCAAATCAATAAATATAAATTGTAAATTGATGTCAACAAATTCTCCAATGCCGAGACATTTATTTTCTGCACTGATGAAACTGGAAAAACTGCTACTGCTGTAGCAGAGTGTGTCTAGAAAATCAAGTATACTCCGCTAATCTTTTCACTGTCGATGCTAATGAACTTGCAAATTTCACTTTCGTTTAGCTAGCGCCATCTGTTGTTCGCATGCGAAAGAAGTTTGTCTCCTTTGTATGCATTTGGAAACTTATTTGTGACTCTGAAATGATGGCTTAAATACACACACATGGGGTAATATATAATATGGACCCTATTGGGTATTTTACCATTTGCCATATGGTCTCTTCCATTTGAAGAGTATACAATTATGCATACACTTTGCTTCTGCTCTCCACTTTAATTATTTAGCTAATTTGCTAATTGATGGCGATATCGTCTATCCACATTGAACAGATTGTGTCAATTTCATTTTTATTTTGCAATTTACCTTTGGGAGAGACTGTCATCAGCGACGAGTTTCTCCTTGCGATACCTGCTTTTCGGCTGCATTTCAATGGCGAAGCTGAAACACGACTGTCGAGCAAATTTGATACTCCAATTGAGCAAAGTGAATTCGCATTAGATTTGGGCTTATCGGCGGCATCAGTTGTACGAGTATTTGCTGTTCAGAGATAATACGCTTTCAGCTTATCAATCTAAATATGGCAGTGATAACTGCATAAACTAGATACAATATTATATATTATATATTTTGTTTCTGTTTATTTCTATATACAGCTGCGAGAGGTATTTATACTATGATCAAATTAGTTCCTCGTATAAATCAAAACTTGCGTAGGTGTGACCTTTCGGATTGGGGGCGGGGGGAGCGCTTTCTTGGGGCGGAACATTGTATTTATTGGACTCGGTTTGGTAGAGTTTCGTCTGCTCCAAATGGCGATAGTACGTCATGTAATCGCCAATCGCATCGCCGTCATTCTCCTTTCTATAAGGCAGACCAAAAATATTAATCACTTCTTTGTTGATTAAAATCAATATCGATCTGCTTACCTTATCGCACTGTATATATTGTGTTCATAGTTCTGCGGCAGCAGCAGCATTGTGAGTGAATCCCGCGCCGCTCGCTTCAAGCGATTGCTGCCACACAGCCAACTCGGGCGATGCCACAGAATGGCGTATGTGGCGCCTCCGCCGAGAGCAACAAACACCAAAATACCCACAATGCCCAGACTTATAATGAGCACACTGTTCTCTTCGAACCAGGATGATCTAGACACAAGCGTTGAGCAGTCAAGCGTATGATGTGATAGACAATTAAGTGGCGATGTTTTGTTATCTTGCAGCAAGCAGAAGACGTACGATGTGGCGCAGCTCAGATCGTTCACTGTTATCGATATGTTATCGGTGAATTGCACACTCTTGTCTTCCTTCTCCACACAATTGATGTGGTTCTCATCGGAGAAGTAAACCAAAGCCCAATCTTCAAAGTCAACTTGGGTTAGAATAATGTTAATCGTAGTCTCAGCTTGATCCACAATTGTTATCGCTCCATTGCAGCTCATCGACATGTTGCTAACGGTATCTTTAGCGGTGTTCAAACACATTATAACCGTAAGGTCTGATGAAGGCGGCGTCTCATCTGTTGCAACAGTCACTGTTGTAGTGTCCAAGGCCACAGTTGAGCTTGATGTGCTCCTACTCTGAAATTTAGGTGTGTCTTCATCAAAAGAACTTGTTACAGACTCCTCAAAAAGAGCGCGTTTTGCAACAGCTAAAGTGCTTGCTGGCAGTGTTGTCGCAGTCTTACTGTATTTTGCGAGCTTCAAGTGAAGGATTTTGTCCATAGGATTCGTTACAATCTGAGCATTCAGTCTAAGCAGTTGGTTGCCACTGAGATCTAAGAACTTTAGCCTTCCAAAGCTGTTTGTGTTTATGTCGAAATCAATGCTGTTGAATCGACAATCAGCCAAGCTTAATGATTTAAGAACTGGCATATTATTAAACCAACCAGTCTCCAGTGTTTCCCCGAAATTATTTCCTTTAAGATTCAAGCTTTTTAGATTTGTGTACATTGAAATGCCAAAGAAGTCGCTGGGTTTGTAAATCGAGTGACCACTGTACAGCTGGTGAATTGCTGCTACACTGAGATTGTTGGCGAGGGGCGTCATAAAACTTTCACAATGCATTGATGTCCTCACATTGATTAGAGTGAAATTGCGAAGCTCTTCAAGACCTTGAAATGTGGTTTTTGTTAAATTTTTGAGTTCCGTGTTTACTAATTCCATTTCAAGCAAGCTGCGCAAATTGGTTTGATTAAAGACACCATCCATAATATAGTTTACGGAGCAATTGATCAGCTCCAAGCTCTGTAAGCTGTACTCAGTTGTAAAAACCTCGCTGGAAATGATTCCTTCCGGAAAGTTGAAGTTCTCAAGTCGAAGCAGCAGAGAATCCTTCCAATTTTTATTCATTAGCAAATTGCTCACGTTTTTATCGCAACTGTAATCAGACGTGCACCATTTGGCAGATTCAACAAAGCTGGTATTTGTTTGTGATTGCTCAGACGAAAAGTCTATGTTGCAGACGATCAAGAGAAGAACAAAGGCTATGGTCAATGGAATCACAATATACTTCATCCAACGTATGCGACGCGGTTGATAGAGATGCTCCGTTCGCTTTGTGTTCTCCTCATTGTTGAGATCAAAGGATTTTGATTTAAACATATTCATTTTTGTTTGTATCAATTAAAAACTAATGCGCGTGTCAACTTGTCAAGTTGGTTCCCGGTGTGAACTAATCAGCTTTGCCATTTGTGTGGTTAATTTATCAAATTAGCCATGCTCATTATCAGTGAAACGAGCGCAGCATATTATTATTATTAGATATTATGAAATTGATTAGATTACAATCTACTATATAATCAACTATTAAGCAAAATAGCCAATTTCCAGATTTATTGATTATAGGCTGAATAATGGGCTTCGTGGCTATATTCCTACCAGCAATCAAACTGCAAAAAATCAACAGCACGTGTCGCAATTGACCTTCTGCATGGCCAAGTTGTGTCCACTTCTGGTGGCCTAGTAGAATATTAAAGTTCTACCATACATTCTTTATACATACATACTTCAAATAAATAATATTTAATAATAAGAAAGTAATTTCTATAAATATCAAATGAATCAGTATTTATTGTTATTATTCGAATCATTTATTGAGTGAAATAACAACAAAGAATTTAGAGAAAAAAATTTGTTTAAGGTCCAAAGGTTAAGTTTTATATACATTTATTGCTGGTAATAACTTTAACAAATAAATCCAAAAAAAGAAGCATAATGCATAAAAATGAATATACAAAAATATACTAATACTATATTACCGTTACGAAATAGTCCAGATCCAATGATCCTTGAAATTTTCATTCAGCTCTGGCATGGTATTTTTCGTTGGTTAGTGCTCCAGCTCGAACTGCTTGTTAACTACGTTTGTACTGCTTTGCCATCGCACTGCTTGAGCTAGTGATATGCCAGCGTGCACAGCCATAGCACACACTGCACTGATTTATCGATATCGCAAGTTTGCCATAATTCAAAGTACAAGCTGGAACAAAATGGCGACCCTACGTGTGCTATTTGCCATTCACATGTTGCTATGACATGTTCGACTAATTGCCCATTAGCGTCGAGATTTGCTGTCGGCCAGCGTTATCAGATTGAAGATGCGTTTGCCCGCTAGCCATACTATTGAATGAAAACAAGAATTCATTGCTAATTTAATTAGCTAGATGTAAGGTTGTATTTATAGAACTTGGCACGCAGTCGCCGCCACATTTGCAGGCGTACTAGTTGCAGTCCCACATTGCTACGAAAACTGCTAGATTATTGCCTCACCACACGTGAGTGGAAACGTGTTCTGGCGCAACGGAATGATTGCAATTGTACAAGTATTTATTTATAAAGAGACTCGTACCTAAAAATACACAAAACATATGCCGAACGTCAAAGCGTTTGAACCTCTTGTATATGGCATTATAATTGATTCATCGTGTATTTATTCACTTACACTACTCGCCGCTCTCTTGGCCTTTCGCTCAATTGAGAACACTTCGTTTTTTCCGCTACATTTTTAGTTGATGTTTTATCAATGGGAGGAATACCAGGTGCACCGTGTCTTTTGCACCTTGACAAATAAAAGAAGGAAGCAAGGCATCATGCTGCTATCTATGTATGCTTGTAAAATAATGAATTCTCTTTTTGACATTCTCAAAAGAGCCAGAAGAACGGATAGAATCGCTTTCTACGTGTATATAGTCGCTTGTGGCTGCTCCAATCGTTTGGCATATTCATATAATGCGGCGCACAGCAGCTCGAACACATTTGTCAAAAAATAAAATAAAGAAAAGCAAAACATGTAGTCGAATGAAAAGAAAAGAAATACGATTTTAAATAGACTTAGTGTAGTGGCTTGCTCTTGACCACCAATTGCTCTATTTAATTGAATTTACAGTCGCTTTTGCCGCACATTATCCGAAAATTAAATATTGTTTTAAGTGCTTAGACAGGGGTATTTATTATGCTATAATACTAAAATGCTGTCTGTACCTTGTGGACACGCTTTGATAAATTGGAAGAAATGTATTATTCGCTCGTCATATTTGAAAAGATCACAGAAAACACTAACAAATTAATTATGTACATACATATGTTTAAAAATGCACGTATGAGATTGTGTTGAGATAATTATTGTCTTATCTTTGGGATAATTTTCCACTATACGCTCTGACATTGGCAATTGGCAATTGGCAATCTACTAAATAGATTCTTGTTTAATCATCTGAATATTTTGGGTGTAATTTTCAATTAAATGTTACCCTGTAAACCTGTAACTTGAAGAGTATATAAGCTACTGAAGTCTTTTGTAGCAATTTGAAGATGCTTGGGTTCATCTTAGGGTATCTAAGAGTAGATCATTGTCGTAGCAGGCATCAATAATTTGGCTGCATCACCTAATTACTTTGATCTGCTTTAGTGTCGCTTAACTTTATTTGGAATGACGACGATTTATAGTGGATTCACAACGTCGACGAAGACGACGTCGATGTCGATGTGGAGAATCGTTTCCACGCCATTTTCTGCGCGAGCAAAATCGATTCGGGTGTACTTACTTGTAGTGTGTGTGTCTCTGTATCTATAGTCGTTGTATCTGTATCTGAATCTATATCCGCACTTGTAGTTGTGGGCATTTTCATATTCATATTCCAACACGCATACATCACAAACATTCGAATATGTACTCATGAATGTTGACGTGCATGTGTCGCTCTGTGTGAGTCCGATTTATGAATGTTTCCGTTCGTGTGCCTCCATCATCATTTTTGACTTGGTCCAGTTAGTTCAGTTCTGTCATTTAGATCAAACACAAATAATTTCCGCGTTATTATTGCAAATTATTTGCGCAAGGATTAAACTCGCCTTCAGCTCGATCGCTTTCATTCGCTTCTCCAGAATTAAATAAACCCAACTCTATCAAAATGGGCAACACAACTATGGTTCGTAAAATTAATCGGTGACTGCGCATTTCTAATTTATTATGTGCAATTTGGAAAAATAATCCAGATTTTCAAAATTGATCAAGAAATCAATTATTGTGCTATATCCTCAAAATTGGACTAAACTTGCAATAAATCGCATTTAATTATAAATATCAAAATGACCATTAAAATTCTATAGTTCTGCATCAGTTTATTGACGTTTAAATTGCAGATTAAGATTGTGTTGAATCTTTGTTATGTATTCTAAAAGTTTGTAGTGTAATTATCTGTCTGCATGTGCATTTAAAATTCTAAGAAAGCAAGTAGAAAATCTAAGGATATCTAAGCATCAAAAGAAATAAAACCAAAACATCTGCTACTTAGTTTATTTCGGAACTTTGGACTTTGGTGCACCTTGTGAACAGTGCAAAAACTTAACTCTATAAAAATTGAGAATTATGGATATAGGAATAATATATATTTATTATCGATAATCAAAATGAATACTATCACTCTTTATTTAATATTAATTAATTGTATATGAGCAATTTCCAAGGACAAAAAATGTGTTAATTTAAAATTCTTTAGCATTGACCTGACAGGGTATTTTAAATTCGCGCTCCTCAAAAGAGTATATTCAGTTGAAAATTTGTTAGATGCTATCTATTGTCTATTGCTCATTGTCAGCACAAGTAAAATTTCTAATTATCTCGTAAGTGGCATGTCAATCGTCAAATTAAATACCCTATAGCGTGAAGTAAAGAAATATTTGGTCAGCATAACGATTGCAATGAAAGGCTGGCATAATCATTTTATAAGTTTTTCTATCTATCAAAGTAAGTTAAAAATTTAAAAATGCTAGCACAACACAGTAAATGAAATCAAAATAAATATAGATTAAGAAATACAGTATATATTAGGAAATATTAAGGAATTCAATTCTTGCCAATAATTTAAAATTTTCGCAACAATTTGAAAAATAATTATAGCGATAGGGTAATAAGCTACAAAAATTACTGCGATAAACCAGCAATAACCAAAGAGATTAAACTTGGAGACAGAGATATATAAAATATATATTTATTTCAATTGGTATTTAAGGTACTCGGTGTCTGCTGGTCGAGCATTTTATGTGCCAAAGACAAAAAGGGAATTATTGTCAATTGTGAAAAAGGAAATTTAATGCTTCGCTGAGTCTGCCTCAGTTTTTGTTTTTGTTTTTGTTTTGCGCCCCTATCTATTTGTCTGTCTGGTTGAGGACGCGCAACTAACAATAATATGATTGTTGAGGATTTATTCTCGAATTCTTGTTGTTATACTATAAAGTGTCAAAAGTATGTATGGCGAATGCCAAAATGAGAATACGAAATGCAAATGCAAAGGCAATTGCAACTGTGCGAGAGTATTTATTTATGTAGAAATTATGTTGCTTGTGTGTAGAGACAACATTTGCGCTTTCTTGGTTATAAATAAACACTTGAATCTGATGCTGCGATGAACGGACATAGGGGAGGGAGGGATCAAGGGGTGCTAGGGACGCAGTCAGTCGACAAACAAAATATGACAAGATTTTCGATTTGGTCGACGACATCAAATTGATGTTGTTTATTCTTTGTCGCGATGCAGGTAAATGGACTACGTGGTGTATCTGCAGTACTGCGAGTGCCGTTGTCTCCGTTGTTCGTTGCATTGTGTCCACCTGCCAGGTGCAGGTACGATAATAAGTACTTGTACTTTAGATCGAGAACAGAGTGAATAACTCGGTTATACACGGATACGGATACACAGTGAAAGTACTCATCGAATTCCTTGCGCAACATCCTCGCAGTACGACGATACTAAATAAATATATATATATCTTCTAATTAATTAACACAAGTGACTTACCAACTATTATTTTCTCTGTATTTGTCTATTTGTATTTTTTTTTTGTACTTCTGCTTCCGCTTCAGTTGTCTTGAATAAAGACGGGTAGTGTTATATTGAGTGTGTGTCTGTGTGTGTGTTACCAATCTTGATTAACCGTAACGTACTACCATCATCGTCGAATCGGTGAATTGCTAACTGCTTAAATCGATCAGATCAACATGAGTGTAAGTTTTCGCCGTTCGCGCTGGCAACGCTGACAGCAACCGAGTTTTGGAAATGCAACAACATGTTTATTTTATTAGTGTGCATGAACAAAAGTAGAAAGTAGTTTTCTATATACGACACCCGATATGCAACCCTTTCTTTCTATTTTCTATATTCCCCCACATGCTCGTGTTTTTGTGTTTTAATTGCAAGTGAGTTCAAGTGAAGAAAAGCCTGCTCAACGATCTCCGTCTAGGGAGTCCACTTTTCTCAACAAATATTCCAATTTATCACGTAGTTAGTTGCTCGGTTATTTTGCAAGAAAGTAATCAACAAAACTCAGTCTCAATCAAATGTCAAGCATATTAAATTCTTTGCATGTCATAAGAATATTTGTGCATTCAAAAACTTCGACTTTTCCTTACAAATTGCGTAAGCGAAAAATTGTGTTTTATTTATGCTCTTTTAATGATGAGATCAACGCGCGTTTGAAAAGTGAAATACAAAAAATAATAATCCAAGAAGATTCGGAGATATTTTTCATTGGAAAACAAAGTCTTAATACCCTTTTTCCCTGTGGATAGCGGGTATAACTAAAAGAGTCTTAAGTTCAGAAAATACAAAGAAAATTAAAATAGCCCAACTTTTCTTTTCGTTGTATAATAAAAGACTCTTAAATCTAGAAAATTGATTTTAATTGCTAAAAAATCTTAGAAAACAAAGTAGTTTATAAAATTGCACAAACTTGAAACCCATCAACAGCAACAATTTGGAATGGAATGCAAATTCTTTTATACCTGAACTCTCGAAGAAATATATACTAATAAATTATTTGCCTGATTGATCTTTTACAGGACGAACTAACAAAGGAACAGATTGCTCGTGAGTATTACCGAACCTAGAGAGAAAGTACTGTTATTAAAAACACCTTTGATTGCAGTGCTTCGCAATGCATTCAATGCATTCGATCCGGAGAAGAATGGATACATCAACACCACCATGGTTGGCACCATCCTGAGCATGTTGGGCCACCAGCTGGATGATGCGACATTGGCTGAAATCATTGCTGAGGTCGATGAGGATGGTTCCGGCCAGATTGAGTTCGAGGAGTTCACAACGTTGGCTGCCCGTTTCCTCGTTGAGGAGGATGCCGAAGCCATGATGGCCGAACTGAAGGAGGCCTTCAGGTTGTACGACAAGGAGGGCAATGGCTACATTACAACCGGTGTTCTGCGCGAGATTCTTCGCGAGTTGGACGACAAGCTGACAAACGATGATCTCGACATGATGATTGAGGAAATTGATTCTGATGGTTCCGGCACCGTGGACTTTGATGGTAGGCATAATTTTCAAAATATTATATCATTAATTTAACCGTCTTCTTTTCTTATGCAATGTCAGAATTCATGGAGGTGATGACTGGTGGTGATGACTAAATTGACTCCTTTTTACATATTCGCAACGAATTCTATCGGCTGCCTTTTCAACTCAAAACTAAAACCTACAAAGCTGTCACTTGCAATCCAGTTTTAAAACAGGCCTACAGTATTTTTAGTAATGTACTAAAATTAAGTTACCTATTTGTCTGTAAATATACATGTATTTATATCTACTGAATTTAATCGATCCTTGGCTAGTTTGAGCAATAGACCTTCACAACAAACAAAACAAGCAATAGACCAGTCCACACCACAAGACATTTATAATAAAATTCAAATTGATATTACATAACAAATATTTTGGCAACAATACTAATTATTCGCCAAAGAAATTATTGCAGTGCGATGGGTCAAGGGCATTGGACTGCTTGCACAGCGGGCAAGCAGTGTAGGTACTTCTGTGCACTGTGTGTACCTACATACATATGTACATTACAATTTGTACCGAAAATGGTGCAGTGTCTAATGTTTATTGGAACAATTTGTTACTTATTACGTTAAATATTTATTGTTTTTTTTTTTCGCAGACAATAGTTGTCATTTGATTTTTCGCAGATATTTAGATTGTTGAAAACATCATTCAAATTTTTATAACAATACAAAAGAAAAATTTTTTTTATTTTATTTTTAAATTAAATTTTTTGAAATTAAATATTTATGTGTAAAATTGATGCGGCAATTGTACATTTATGTGTCATGTACAAAAAGCAGTGCTCACGCTAATGGTAAGTTATTGCAACCAGCGTTTGCAGTTGTGTACATCAATGCAAGCAGTGCATCCACAGGTTGCTGAAAAGCAGTGCTTTTACTTGAGTCGTTAGTACATTTAATCTAAAATATGTAAACAAATAAACTTAAATAAAATAATAAAATGGAGCATTCGTTAATGGTAAATAAACCGGAAGCAGATAAGCATCAATTTGCAATGGAAGAACAGAGATTAAATGCAATCCTAAATCTTCTATGAAATCCTATTTGAACCATATACGAAGAATCATTCATCAGTTCCTAACAATTTAGATTTATTCTTTTGCTATGTGAATGTCAATCTTTGCTTAAAAATGTGACGAGGCTAAATGATCTCTTGATATGATCACAACGTTTGACCAGCTGAAGAAGGAGTTCATTCTTTCCTAGAACTATAAAACGAGAAGTTGTCGTGTATCAGAGATATTAAATCAGCGGACTAGCTGAAGCTCAAACAATATGACAATATTTTAACAATTATAATTGCATTTGAGTAGTAATTTCAAACGAAATAGTAATATATATTATGTTTAACTAGAAATATTGAACGAAATGAAAAACAATAGTAGAAAGACTATTTAATTGACACTTAAAATTGAGTGTAGGACAATATTGAATTATCATACATATTTATATTAAAGTAAAGTTAAGTGAAGAAAACTTAATTACTGCTTAAATTAATTTTAGGTTCGTTTTGTTTCTCTTCCTTTTCCACATTTAAAGTTACAAAATCTTAGTCGAAGAAAAAAGTTTGCAGCTTTTATTTAACCTATTTTTTGTATTCAGAGCGAAAATTGGTATAATGACGAGTTATTTTGAGTTGTCGGAACAATAGTAATTTCTAACAAACTTAAACAGATCATGGAAATATTTGAAAGACAGTCTATAACTAACTGTTTTATATTTTAATAATTGTTATTTTGAAGAATTATTTATTCTCTAATGTTATTTAGGGAGAAAAGTGCAATATTATCTGCGAAGATCACCTGAGAGACTTATATAAAAGATTAGAAGCTTTGCGTAATTATTTTTGCGCTCTATTTTGCATCGAAGGGCAGCACGCACTTTGCTTTTGATTGGTGGCTGCTGCATAGATAGATTGATGATGAGTTGCAAAGCTTTCGAGAGCTGAAAATATGCGTTTTGATAAACTTGACCAATCATAAATGCAATTAGTAATGCTTAGTCATCGGGTCAGTGGCATCGTGTGCGTGCCTCGGACATCTCGCAGCTGGCAGCTGATGGGAAGCTTGCAGCTTGCAGCTTGCAGCCTGCTGCTTGCCACTTTGCCACTTGGCCACTTTGTAAGTTGCAACTTGCATAAGTAGCTGAGTGCCTCTGATTCGTGTCGCATCATTTCGCATTGCATTGCATCGCATCGCATCGATTGGCATCGACGACGACATTTGGCATTTGTTTCACAAGTTGCTGTGAAATTTTGCACGGTTCGTCGTTGCCGTTGTCACATTGCTGCCTCGCACTGACATTTTGCCGTAGTCGCTTATATACGGCGGACAGCAATTGAATTGCTTAGACGCTGGCGCTAACTCTGATCGATCTGATCGAAAGTTAATTTTTCAATTCAATTTGCTGTTAATCAATCTCTGGTGAATATCTCAAATCGCAATTGCAATCGCATTCACAACGAATAAAAAAAAAGAACTCAACTTTTGTTTCCATTTCGTTTTTCGGTTTATATTCTTCTTGCTCCTTCAACTCCCGCAGATTTGACTTTATTTGGGCAAAATGGTGAGTGTAAAATATCTCTAAATAATAGAAAAGAAATAAAATGATTTAATTTGAGTTGAGTTGAATCGAAAATCAACGTATGAATAGCTCTGCAGGCGCATAAATCAATTTAATTGGGGGTTTCGACAAATGTTTGGCCTTGATTGTAATTGCAAAAAGACACGTAGAGGGCATTTGTAGGGTACGTGCGAGTATAACAAGTTTATACTCGTATATCGAATTCATTTAATTAATACAATTACTTCAACTCTCTTCACTTGCAGGCAGAGGGCGAGTACGACAAGGATCAACTGAGAAGTAGATAAGCAACAATCAATAATTTGCCAATAAATTCGATTAATCCTCTCACGCATCTTGTTTTTTTTGTTGCCTAGTTCTCCGCAATGCCTTCAAGGCATTCGATCTGGAGGGCACTGGCTCCATCGATCACTCCGACGTCTCAAACATTTTGGAAATTCTCGGCCAGAAACTAGAACCGCCAGCAGTCAAGGCCCTCATCAAGGAGGTCGATAAGGGCACATCGGGTAAATTGAATTTCAGTCAATTCTGCAAGCTGGCCGCTCGCTTCATCGAGGTCGAGGAGGATCAGGGCGCACTCCAGGCGGAACTCAAGGAGGCATTCCGTGTGTACGACAAGGAGGGCAAGGGCTATCTCACTGTGGCCACCCTGCGCGGCATTCTCCATGAGCTCGACGACAAGATCTCCAGCCAAGACTTGGACTCGATCATCGAGGAGATCGATGCCGATGGCTCCGGCACAGTTGATTTCGATGGTAAGCGATCAACGATTTGCATTTGCATTAGCATTTTAACAACAAAATGATTACTCTTCTTCTTTTTATTATACTATTTCTTTAAACAATCAATTGCAGAGTTTATGCAAGTGATGACAGGTAACTACCCAGAAACTATGACTCTGTTATGTTGTCCAATCATATCTATCACACTAAACACTAAACAACGGAGAGTGAAAGCATGTTTTCATCATATTTGTTGTGTTTTTACCCGCTTACACGCTGCTCTATCGCATCTGCCCGATCAATGTATTCAAGTACGACCCTTGTTTCGTTTTAGGATAAATCTCGCACCATACAATAGTCGGAGATATCAAAATAAAACAAAAATATAACACTGGGTGTGTTCTGTATTCGAATGTTTTGAGCGACAATTGCAACATTAATGAATTCATCACTTGTAAATTAAAACAAAAATACTCTATTCCAAAAGTTCAATAAATATAAGATTTATAGCAAAACGTTTCCAGCCTGTTTCCGGATACCATGGCGGATACTTGATATATTCGTTTCTGAGCACCAGCGTTGCTTTGAATACTGAGGCAGCTGGTGAGAACGTCAAAGTCGTTGGTGCTGACCTATTCTTGATTCTATGTACAAATACTCTAACTTCCAATTGGCTGACTTATTTATCAGCTCGATTTAACACATTATAAATAAATCGCATATTGAATTTAATACAGGTACAATTCACAGACAAATTTCTCGAAATCTGAACAAATATTAAATACATAAATAAGGAAATACAAATGGAAATGATTTAAAATTAATATAAAATGATTATAACGCTCCGTTTCCCGTTGGATTTCAAAATTAAATTAAATAGTATTTTCGTTAAAGTACCCAAAGTAGAATAAATTAATTTAAAATTGCAAATCAATCCAACTTGAATTAGGAAAAGAGTTTGTCTTTGATCTGATTATGATCTATATTCAGGATTATTAATTAATATTTTATGCATACCTTTAGAAAACGTCAAATTTTGGTAGCGATATCACAATAAAAGGATCATGATATAATATTGATATGATGTGATATTTGCTATCAACGAAGTCAATTTAAAATCTGCTGGTTACTTTTGTATTTATTTGTTTAATATTGCATTGATTTCCGCAAACTCATTGTGTTATTAAAAAGTGTGCCCATATTTTAAATAAAAATAGGCATTTATTAGCTGTGAATTGAATGGAAAGGTGTTATGCAGAAACTAATTACTGATTTTATGATCACTGATCAGTATTATGAACTGAATGCTCTAAATTTGATTGGTAATCAACTAAAATGTCTATTTAGGGCATTTAATCTTCGGCCTGTCTCACAAGCTACCACAGCTTATAGTTCTTTCTTGTTTTAATTGACTTTGATGTGGACCGCAAAATAGTAACGAGAAAATGCGGCGACAAAGCAAGGCAGCAGATCACTTCCACATTTCGCAATCCGCGCAGTTCAAACCCCCAGTGCCAATTGGAAACGACCAAAGCAATTTAAAATCGATTTAGATCTGGTAGTTGAGGTTTGGCCACTTCATGACGTTTCCAACTGATTCGGTCTCATTTTTTTTAACTTTAACTGTTTCACTTATTGAGTTGCTTTAGCGTCCTTGACAACTCAAGCCGTAAATATAACACACTAATGCCCAACATGGGGAAATGTTACGCATTTGCTCGGATATGAAATTAATTTATCAAAATAGTTTATAGAAAAAATAATACAAAAACAGCTTAACAAGCCATTCAAAAAACCTAAAACAAATCCGCGTTCTGCACAATTAAATGATAATCTTGTGTATTATATTATAATCAGTCATCAAGACAAAAAGAGCTTGACCATTGTCCTCCTCAGCAACTCGTGAGCATGTAGATCAAAGATAAAATGTCAATGCTCTCATATTTATTTTTAATACTTGCCGAATATTGTGTAGAAGAGTATGACAATTTAGTAATTGGCAAGAAATATTTTTGTATTTGCAAGTTATCTCAATAATTTAATAACGCTTTAAAACATAGAAATTCTTTTCTGATCAGTTGCGATGAGATAAAAATCTTAAAAACAATTCAAGCTGTCGGGTCACATTTGCTTTGGTTGATAATCTGGTATTTATAATAACCTTTTGGTATACTTTGTATGTAGTAGTATATCCATACCCCAGTTCAGTATTTTTTGGTATTTTACTTTGGAGTATTTTGGCTTTTATTAAGAACGGGTATCGCATATCTTACAGTCGAGTGTACTCGATTTTTTTGATTTCTTACTTGGGTTTTTTTTAACTAGTGATTTTTGATCTATCGTTTAACGTTCGGCGATAATCACTTAGTCGTATACTTTTCAACACCTTGGTATTATTGCTAGAATGGCATCTTCTTGGGAGCGTAATTTCATGATCATTAATCAAACAGATAAATACCACAACTCATATCTAAATGGAATGAGTAGCCAAGGATATTAGAATAGTATTTTTATAATAGTAAAAGTAGTCAAATATTTATTTGTTGGCAACTACTTCGTTTATATTCATTACAAGTGCTTAAATTGATTATAATGATAAAAAATAACAACGGTTGAAATTCCTGGAAGGCAGTAAATATAATAATTTGTATCGTTGAAAAACCAATTGCAAATGTGGCAAGTTGGCGGCTAATGTTGCAGCCACAATTGGCTTGCAGCAAATCCTAACGCGAGACACAAGTGAACCCGAAAAAAGCAAATCGGTTTTGCATAAAGTCGTGATTCACAATAATACTTGAAGTTTTTTGGTTTATTCGTTTTGAGTTTCGTTATTTTGTTTTTGTTTTTGGTTTTTATTTTTTTTGATTAGCCAGCAACCTATCACATTAACAAAGCCAATAAATTTGTAAAGTCAAGAGTCTTTTGTTTTTCTCATGCCACATTTGGGCGGAGGTGTTTGGCCACAAAAACAAAATATATAGCAAAAAAAATATAACAAAAAGTAAAGCAACGAAACGAATTCTCTTATTTATTCCAGTTTCTACTTTACGCAGATAAAAATCATTTATTTGGCAGGCATAATGAAACTGAAAGTGAAGGTATTTTAATTGTGGGCAGGTTTTTCACTATTTATACATTTACATACAAACATACGGACAAATCCATTTGTGAGTGTGCACGAGTATTTCTTTTGAGTTGGCCCCTAACGTTGATTCACATAACCGTTTGCCTTTATAAATAGGTGTGAATGTGTAGTATATGGCATAAAAAACGGATATCGACGACGGACAAAACACTTTCGGAATTACCGATTTGGCTGCACTACAAAATGTATTTGTAATTAATAAATAAAGTATTTCTTTTTCTTTCCCTCCAAACTTCCTCTTGAGTGCTTTAAATATTACATAAATATTATTATTAGCAGATGCTCTTAATTTGAAAGTGGGCTTCAAATCTTTAGCTAACATACATAGTAATATTATCATTGCTTTTGCTGACTTCAAATAGAAATATTGAAATATCTACAATAACAAAATATTTTCATTTTCCTAATCGCATAATTACGTTTGCCATTAGATAGTAACATTTTTGGCAATCATTAATATATAAAAATAAAACTGTGATGAAGGTCGCGACTTTGACAGTTAAGATTCAAAATTATGTGCGTTGACTCAAAGGAATTCATTTCACAAATTCAGAGACTCCCAACTGACCCGTTAATACAGCTATATCATTATTTATTTCCATAGTTAACGAGCACAATTTTGCCATATTGTTGGCTTAGCTATCATATCAAAAACAACAAAAATAAAAATAAAAATGTTCAAACATTCACTCCAGCACAAACAATTGAAGTCGAAGCAGGAGCTGTGGCTTTATTTTTGACTTTTGTTATTAATTGTTCACTTTCCTGGCTGGTTATTTCCTGCTTCACTCGCTTAAAGTAGACATATTAATAAGACTTGTGTATGGCTGAAAATATCTCAAATAGCTTTGCAAATTCCTGTGGCAAATCTAATTACCAAGCCAGCAGCTGCGGAATGAATTAGCTAGCGCAACTAACTTGCTGGGGTTAAATAGGCAAATAAAAATGTTTAAGTGCACAAATCATTTAGTGCACAATGGAGATTAGTGCTGTAAGCTTGGCATATTTATTGGCAATCATCCAAGTAGTGACTGGGCATCTGCATGGGTTTCTTGACGGTGAGTCTGTGTCATGTGTCACATCCCTTACAAAAGCTGAGTGATATGCAACTCGTTCGTTTTCAGTGTGCAAGGGTAACGACGTTAAGGTCGATTGCATACCCGCATGTCCCAGGATATGCATGATAAATCTGCAGATACGAAAGTGCAAGCCCATTCCTTGCACTCCTGGCTGTGCTTGCAAGGAAGGCTGGGTCCGAAAAGGTTCCAATACAGGACCGTGCATTAAACGTGCCGATTGCAAGCGATGGATACTATAAGTTCCCCGATAATTATACAACTCCATGCGTATTCAAATTGAAATAAAGACGTTTGCATATTTATTGTCGAAATTTCTCCAACAAAAACCGTACGCCAACATCATCGACCTTGTGCAACCTTGGTCAGTTGAGCGTGGCGTGGCGAACCACAGACAAAACGCATGTGTGATCCATGTGTATGTGTGTGTTGTCTGCCAGTGTGTACATACCTGTTGTTGCTCCCCAAAAAATAAACAACACTGCAACGGCAACTGCAACAACAACTGCAATTTTAAGACCGCAAATCACATGTGAATGACAGCACCGACAGCAGTTGGAGCAAATCTGTTGTTGGGGTTAACTACCGATTAAGTGGTTTCGAGGAAAATGCTGTTGGAAAATGCAATCTGCAAAATACATCGTATGAAAATATTTCACACTCTATCCAGAATTTCTTTAACTAATTGCAGTAAAGCAAAGAGCGGCATTAATACTGAACACAAAAAATAAAACTCATAAAATTAGTGCTACTTTTACTTTCTATTAGAGAGTGTGCGTGAGTATGAGTGTGTGTGTGAGTGTGGTGTTAAAAGTCGAACTCCACTTAAAATTTAATTGCAAATTTACTTCGACTCAACGAAAGGTACTACTATGTTACTTTGTATGCGGTTGCCCAAAATGTTTGCGAAAACACGAATGCAAATCTATCACAAAGCCCACACACAAGGCGTTCTATTATCTAACAGTGATTGTAAATATGTGCGAATTTAGATTACGATACAAGTGTGTATGTGAGCGATGATTGCCTTCGAATAGAAATGACAGGAAAGACTTTGGGCCGTTATGAATGAAACCATGCCAAAAACAACTTTCTGATACGATCAAACAGACTCCGCTTAGCCTTCGCAGATCGTAAACGGTATTCAGCGATTAGTTACGATACGAATGCACACACACACACACACACACAACACTACACACTCTTATACCAATGCACACAAATGTATTGTGCGCAAATGCATGTGACTGAATATAAAGAAGCTTGTTTTGCTTACGCAGCTACGCAGCAATCAAATTGAATAATTTAATAATTATTATTTGAAAATGTAAGTATGCAAATACTAAATATGAATTCCTGTGAAGTTGAATGTTGATTTACATTTCTCTTTCGCTCATTTCATTTCATTCCATTTGTTGTATGCGCTCGCGCGCTCACTTGTGCTTTCAAAGCTTTTCTCAAGCTTAAGTCCGAGCTTGGAGTTGAGCTTGAGTTTAAGTTTCGAGTTGTTGTCTTTGCATTGTCTGTGCTCGCGTTGTTGTCGTTGTTGTTGTTATTATTGTTGTTGTTGCTGCTCGGTTGGGCTGCAGCAACTTCTTTCGCTCTTTTTATGCCATCGCGTGATTCATTTGGCCATTCCCCGCTTGCTCGCTTTACTTGCTTGGCTCTGCTCTGCTCAGCTCGTAAGCTCGACCGCTTGCAGTGGCTGACTGACTGGCTTGCTGCTGTCGCTGTCTCTGTTTCTCTGTCTCTGTCGTTGACGCTGTCTGCTGTACGTTTGAAAAGATTTTATATAGTCATACGGGTCCGCCTAGTGCTTCAGTTTGGTGCTTAGACGCGGTGCGCGTGCTTCGAAACGCTGTGCAGCAGTTTCTGTTCGTTTCGTTGTTATATTCGTGCAATTTTCGATAAGTGGTCGTCAAACGTAACGTCAAAGATTTAACTAAACGCCGATTGCTCAAATAGGTCAAATATAGTCAAAGCCCTTCGTGGCACCAAGTAATAGCACAACGCACAACACGTCCGAAAACAAAAACAAAAACAACTTAAAAAATATTGCACATTTGAAATTGGTATCCTGGCATAGAAACTAGTCCATCCAGCCGAATATCGTATATTGTATTGTGCTGCAGCCACCAGTGTTGCCCGCCAGTGCGCTGTGTTCAAACTAATTACAAAAATTGTAATAAACAAAATAATAATGTGGACCATGTCGCAAAAGGGATTAAAACACTTAATCGGTCTTTTGGCCGTTATTGCAATACTTTCGGATTTACCAGTGGCGCAGGCGGTACGCGTTGGCAGCCCTCAACAGAAGCTGCGCATTAAGGGTAAGTCGTTAACCAACACTGCTTTAAGGTGACACCACCAACATTAGAAGGAAGCACTTTAAAAACTTGTTAGTGCGAATCAAACAATCGAATTAACACGAATTGAATCGAATCGAATCGATCTGTTGATTAATTGCCACATTAAGATCTGTTGAAAACTTCAATCTTTTGAATAATGATTTCATTTAACGGCTATTGAAACAATTGATGCGTTTTCTGTATTGTGCTGTTTTATTGTTTTTCTTGTTGTGTATTGTTTTTTTCTCAAAGCTTATAACTTAATTGGTTCCGATCTGCAACAAACTATAATTATATTGCTACTATTCGAAAGAGAGACGGAGAGAGAAAGAGAGCATAAATTTCATATTTAATTAACATTCATAAGCATGGCGGACTGTGTAGTAGAGTCTCGATGGATGGCCTTGTGCATGCTCCGAGGAGCACTTTCATTTTTTTCGCTGAGGAAAACAAACGTGGCGTATACTCAATATGCAAACGGATGTACGTACGTAGAAAAGTATACATACATCTGATGCAGACAAGTGCATTAGAGTATATTGTATATAAGCAGCATACAAAATGCTATCCAACGAGCATAACAAGTTATAAATGGACCAACAACAACTAAACTACAACAACTACATCAACAGCACGCACTCTAAAAGTGTCAATAACACGATATTGTATATTGCCAGGCATTGTGATTTTTATTTTTTTTTGTATTTTAAAGTCCGTCCGTCACTTTCCATTTATCAGCTGAATGACATCGAAATCACTCGAAATTAAAATCTGGCCAAAGTGCCAAAGTTCACACAAGTAAAGAAAAGAAAAGAAAAGTGAGCGAAATCAAAGCGAATAACAGATCCAAAAGCAGGCAACATATATAAAAAGTGGAAAACAATAATTACGAAAAAAACAAAAAGTAACGTACGAAAAAAAGAAAGTCTCAATAACACCGACACACACAATACCCTACATACACACCTACTTCTCCTTCGCCTGTTTCGTTTACAAATATTATTTTGGTAGTTTATTCAGATCAATAGACTTATCTCTGCTTCTTTCTCACTCTCCATTTGCATCCCGCTCACTCACAATTGCATTGTTCGGATGCAAACAATCAAACTTGACATTCGCATGTCTCGCAGCGAAAGAGAAATGAATTTGCGAATACAATTAAATGAATGCAATGCAACTGATTGCGAAGAGCTGCCGTTAGTCGAGACTACACTGAGTTCAAGCGGTCTGCGCACAGTTGCCATATGCCACATGCATTTCCATATGCATATGTATTCGTGTGCAGATGCAGAGATGCACTCTCTGATACGCTGGACATTGGCGCGATTACATCTCGAAGAAATTTACGCTTGAAGTTGGCAACTCGTTTAGAAATGTTGTTTGCTAATTGAAAGGCAACTTTTCGTTTTAGAAAATTACTATCGCTAGTCACAGTATCTAGGGAATAAGTATTATAATAATCCAAATTTCTCGAATATATACATATATAACAATTTTAAAAACTAAATTATTAACATAAATTTATCTTTCAATTTATTTGTATAATTTACTTTAAACCCAACACTTCATTTAATTGATGTCAAATCCTGATTTTTTTGTACTTATTGTCATTGGATAAATAAACTTAAATGGGTAATCTTAATTAATTCAAATTTATTTATTTATTCAATTCATCTACTGATTACATATTTTTTTTTTATAAAATTTATTCATTGCGTTAAAAGCCAAATTAATAAAAGAGTTCACTCTATAATTAATTCAAGTAGTTTTGTTTATCTTCATAATTATTATTTTGCTTGCATGAATTGATTGTTAAGTGTATTTTTTTGCAGAGTGCATAAATTTATTGCTAATTGTATGTTTTTTCTAAGGAGCTAATTGATCTATATATTCGTTTTATTGCCCATATCAATCCCGACAGCTGTAAATCATTAGCAAGTGAAGGTGTTTCTTTCTCTTTTTGTTAACCTCATCCAGTTTATTAGCTTGATTGCAATTTACCACTGTCGAAAATAATATTATTGTACAATTGCAAAAACATTTATTTTTCACGAAATTTCGTCATTCTTACGTACACATTTCTTATGTCATCTGATGTGAAATTAAAGACATTGACTGAAGTATATTTCAAAGATTTAGTAGTAATACAAACTTTGCTGGATGACTAAAAGTCAAACTGCTTGCAAGTTGAAACAGGCAATGCAAATATAAGGGCATCCTTTTCTATTTACACTGCTTGCAGCGAAGGTATGTGCGCACAAGCAATGAGTAGCTTATTCTTAAATGCAGACATTTCGTAGCTATTTTCGTTTACTTCTCGCCCTCTTTGTCTTTTAACAAAGTTCGAAAATTTTATTGTTCTTGCTAGTATTTATTTCAATGACTCTTTCGTAATCAATATGCGGTTGGTTTTTAGTGAGAATGATTGAATTTGGAATATGAATATGATAACATGTTCAAACAGTAGCATATGAAAATACAAAGTGAACTATCATTAGAGTCGCGTTGACGCAACTTCCATCCGTCGCCTGGTATGCAAAAAATAAAAAAATCATACATGAACATGTACTATATTTAAAGGTGTATGAGTGTAATTACAACTCTCAAATCTGAATCTGGATTTTGGTTTTACTCGGTCGAAAGGAAAATGAAAATTGCCCGTGGGCAATTTCAAAAGTTGTTTTGTTTTTTGTATATTTTTTTTTTGTTTTTGTTCATTCAACTATTATGAACGCTTTGAATGCTTACATGGTTATGTGAGTTTGTATGTAAATGGACCAAATTCCTGACCTAAAGGATGTATATTTAAATGTACAAACCACTTTTTAATTGACTGCTACGCCAGTTAACGACATGTGTAATAATCTCATGTGTTTTTGTGTAGTGAAAGCAATACTTGAGGCAAACAACAGGATTGAATTGCTATTGTTTGCTGCTTCCATGCCTTTGGGTTAACTGTTGGCTATTTGTCGGTGGTGGAAGGAAGTGTTATGAGTCGATTGATAATTCCGATTTGTCATTCCTTGCTCACAGTGCTTTAACTGTAAATTGACTTTATTTATGGACTTGCATAAATATTCTAATGTCAAGCTTATTTTAATTTTGACATTTTGCGTTGATTGGATTATCAGTAATTATTAAAAATATTTATGTATACACAACTGCTGATACATATTTATATTTTCGAGCACGCTATAGCTTTGAAGGTATAAGTAATGCTATTGAGTTGTTATTGCAGTTTTGTCGCTTGTTGTTGTCGTTGTTGTTGTTGCTGCTGCAATAGCCACACCCCAAAAATCGAAAACTGCAATCGACTTGAACAACAATGGCGACTGCACAACGTCGACGCCAACTGCAGCGTCGACTGCGACTGCGACTGCAACTGCAACTGCTCAGGTTTGTCAAAATTGGCGTTCGATGGCTGTGCAGTAAATAAAAACCCAACCAGCGACGAAACGCAATATGGGTGTAATTATTATAAAATAAAAATCAAACTTAAATCGCAGCGACGGCAATTTACTCTAATTTCCTGTATTGGCGACACACTTACGTCCACACAACTATGTACAGATATCCGCAGTATATGGTCAAAATCGCACAAAGTAGGAAGTTGCACTTGCATACTAGGACCAAAAAGGTTTAGTTATTTTGTATAGATACGATACGAGTAATAGCAATAGATACCGTGTAATGGCAACAATGTGGCTATCAATGCAAAAAACTTGCACTGCTTGACAGTCGTCAATGCATCCTTTAGTATTATACACTGCTTGCACGAATAGCATATAGAAAGCAGTATGTAGGTTATTCTAAGTTACAGTCAAAGGCAAAATATTAGGTTTTCTTCATAAATTTTGGTAGAAGTGTTACTTTTACTACTCTTGGCAAAGAAGAAAGTAAAACCATTTTTGAAGCCTTTTCTAATAACAGTAATAAGCCAGGGTTGCTGTGGGGCTCGTGACTTATATAAGCGTATACACCAGATAAATGTTTAATGCATATTAGTTAAATGCCTGTCAACTGAGCGAACTTGAAGTATGTACACATGTTAAGGCTTGTACATCACATAAATAAATATGAAAGTATGTACGTAGGTATTGTATGTAAGTATGTACCACATGCCAAATTCAAATTCCAAAAGCAAACCCGTTGAACCCGTTGCACACACACAATGTATCTGTATCTGGGCGCTTTTGGTCTCAGCTCTAAAACTGAATTGAACTCGACTGAGATACATATTTGAGGCAGCCTGGCAAATGTCACGTTCGGATTCGTAGTCGAATTTTTATACCCGCTACCCATAGGGTAGAAGGGTATTATAACTTTGTGCCGGCAGGAAATGTATGTAACAGGTAGAAGGAGGCATCTCCGACCCTATAAAGTATATATATTCTTGATCAGCGTCAACAGCCGAGACGATCTAGCCATGTCCGTCTGTCCGTCTGTCTGTCTGTCCGTCTGTCCGTCTGTCCGTATGAAACACTGGATCTCAGAGACTATAAGAGATAGAGCTATATTTTTTTTTCGACAGCATTTGTTATGTTTGCACGCAGATCAAGTTTGTTTCAAATTTTTGCCACGCCCACTTCCGCCCCCGCAAATCAAAAAAATCGAATAACAAGCGTAATTTTAAAGTTAAAGCTGTGAATTTTGGTATATATAATAATAGCAATAGTATTTATGATTCCTGAAAATTTGCTTGCGATTAGATAAAAATTGTGGAAGTTATTAAAGAAACACTTTTGTATGGGACAAAACGCCCACTTACGGGGGGTCTCAAATGCTTTGGCCGACAATCTGGTGTATTGTGCCGTCTATGGTATATTTTAAATGTTAGTATCACATCGTTATACCAAATATACCATTTGGTATATTTTTAGTATTTTGCAGTATTTTTTTGGTATATTTTGAAAATAATACACCAATATTTTGCTTTTATTCAAAAGGGGTAGCGGGTATCTCACAGTCGAGCACATTCGACTGTAGTTTTCTTACTTGTTTTCTCTTTATTTATTTTTTTTTTTTGATTTTGGGGTTTTTAGCAAAGATTGCGACACACAAAGCATATGAGCAAAAGATAAGTGCGCGTATGAATACGAATACAGTGATGTACATAGCTATGAATTTATGTATTGCCATTAGCCTCTGATGCTGTCATTGCCAAGAATAAGTGATTTACAGCTTTAACTAATTACTTTTGAGGTAAGCGCAAGCGTGATGCTTTCAATGAGCAGGATTAGCGCAAACGAGTTCCACACACAGATTCTACACACACACACATCAAATGCAAATTGCAATGCGGGTTTGAGCATTGCAAATATCATTAACTATTTACGATTAAAACCGAAACAAAAGAAAACTTATTTATTGTTTGTTTTGATTAAATTGATTGAGAAAACGTTGCGAATCTTAATGCACACATTTAACAAATAACAAACAAATAAATCAACGAGTTTTTATTTTCGCCAATTTATGCGTAAAGGGGACAAAAACTGGGTCAACAAATTTGTCTATTCCTTTTTGGTCTCAAGGGGGGGCAGCACAAGTTTGCTTTTATAATGTACATATGTACATATAGATATGCATTTTAAGTATCTATCTGTCCGATTGTCTGTCCTTCTGTCTGACAGTGGCAATTTAATTAGCATTGCAAACAGTTTGCGAATTTCTTGCAAAAATCAATCGCAATCTCCGCCACCCGCCTCTGTCCCTCTGTCCCTCTGCCCATGCCCCTGCCCCTGTCCCTGTCCCGACCGCCGACAGTCTGAATGAAGCAATACCCTTGTGCTTCAAATCTAGCTAATAAATTGCGTCAAGCGAACCCAGCGAATATTGCGAAATGGCAGCCCATAAACAGCAGCGCTAAACAGCCAAAACGGCTAAGAGCTAATAGCCAAAAGCAAAGCGGCATAGAGGTAAAAAAAGAAGAAAAAAAAACCGCAACAACCTTGATACCTGTCCAAACAATGATAAACGGCCGCACTTTATGACAATTTCATTTTCATTATTTTCATTTCATTTCTCGACCCAAATGAATTGATGACGATTATGATGATGTCTGGAAGGGCGTCTGCGCCAGTGCTGCCAATGTGGCACCTGTCTGCGCCACTGATTGGCAGCACTCTGCTCCGAAATGAGGAGAAGGAGGAGAAGCTGAAGAAGTGGGGGAAGAGTTGTAATGGCCAGCAGAGTGGGCATTTATGTGACAGCTGCAGCATGTGTCAAACAGTATTCAGCGCGCAGTTCTTGGCTAAACATAAATAATTTGGGTCAACTACACACAGATAGTAGCAGTACTATACATATACATATAATGCAGTTGGAGCCACTGTGGCAGCGAAAACACGACACAAAACTAGTTAACGTGTACGAGTTGTACATAAATAGTTAAAGTTACAATACACACACACACATATATACATAGCATAGCATGCAGCATACAGACATCAACTCGTACACTTACTTACAACTGAGACTGTGCAACTATGTAAGCAAAATGGAACAGAAAACTCGTTGAGGCAAAAAAAATAAGCGACAGCATCGACGGCGACAGCAACCAAATAATGTTTTGTGTTGGCCAAAACTTTGTTGCAAATGAACTCGGCTATAAAGTCGACCGCAAGCCGAGGCTGCCAGGCAGCCAGTAAGACAGTGAGGCAGTCAGTAAGCCATTCAGATTTGTAGTAGATTCAGTCAATGCTATAAGCAAGAGAGTGAGTCGAGATCCAACACTGAGTAGTAGCCGTAATCACAGTGGGCAATTCTTGTGGCTGCGGCACAGTGACACGAAAGCCAGCGGAATGCTCGCAATTACATGCAAATTGCTCTCAATTTGACACCTACATCTAAACGCAACAAATTATTGTAAAATAATTAATCATATATTATATTATATGTCAACATTGTATGATCATAATTGTTGGCAAATGCAAATTTCGCCGTGGAACGCGGAAAAAGTTGGTCGCATTTTTACCAACTCTCTAGGGAAGCCACACAAGAAGAACCACAAGACAATTCATTTGATCTGCATTTCGATTTTGATTGGCTCAAATGAACCGTCTCGGCTGCCAATCTTCTATTGTCAAACCATAAAATAATATGTTAAGCTCAAAAGCCTCTGTCACTTTTGCAATGATGTAAGTGTGTGTGGAAGTGAGTGTGAGTAACTCACACTCGTTTAGCCTATTCACAACTAGCTGTCACTCAACTTTCTCATCCATCCACCCCAGACAGACAGACAGACAAATTTAAATGCATGCACATATACTAAATGGCTATAAGGATTAACTTTCTGACATCCACCAGTTATGAAAGTAACTAACTTTCATCTGTCATCACGCATCAAAAGTTGTGAAAATATTTTATGCAAATTTCGGGTGACAAAAGCGTTTTGCAAATCAAATAATAAGAACAAAACCTTATTGATCATCAGTATCATATTACAATTAAGAGGTGTGATCGCATCTAAATAACAACAGAGTGTTACCAGATCGTCACATTGGATTGCAAATTATGCAATTTGTTCAAATTCTTCTAGATTATAGAAAGAAGACTTGAACTAGAAGAACTGCACGATCTGCAAACAAAATTAGAATTACCAAATTTACAACGACCTAGCTTGCAGCTAAATACTATGAAGTAATCACGATAAATCTAATTTGAGTACTTGTGAAATTGGCCATTACAATTCAATTTGACATAGTTGAATTCTAAAATTTCACAACGCAGTGGTAAAATTCACGATTATCACCAAATTTTGAGCGCCTACAATGCAATCGAAAACAACAAAACAAAATAAAGACAGCAATAACGTGACCAGGAAGTCGCTGCCCATTGTACCACCGAAGAATGTAAGAGAATGGCTGGGGAAGGGGAATGGGAAGGGGAGGCCTTTGTGTTGGCACAGTGCCTAGTAAGCCTGTGACAGGCAAATACCCTTTCAATAGCAAACACACAATCAAAATTAAAAGATTTTGAAAGCTTTTATTCAATGAGTTTAACAGTTGCTATCCAGGGACTTTGCGAATTTATGATCGCACACGTAAGCGGATGTGTGTGTGTGTGTATGTGTGAGTGTGTGTGTGTATTGTACAATTTAAGTTCAATACGATTGGCAGACTTGCCAACTGCTGGATAGAGACTTAAGACTTGCCAACTGCCTAGTGGAGAGCTAAACAGAAAGGGAAACGGAATGTGCATGTGAATTGATACACTCAGAGAAAACGCTGCCAAATTAAGACATTTGGAATAATGATGTATGTGTTATTCCTGTTTTCACGCAAGATCATTAAGCACATTTAATGGCTTTGCAACTTGAGTACGTTTTAAATGCCTTTATTTTTGTGTAGCGATTAGTCGGAGAATAAATAGTAATAGATTACCCACCTGATGCTATGTAAATCACTTTCGGTCAATTAACAAAATTTAAAGACAATCAAATGTGCATCATCATGTACGAACGTATGTATGTATCATGTATGTTACATGAATTTGTATTCACTGTGTACTACAGCTATTAGTACAATCTGTAGATCCGGTACGCAGACAATTGCATTACAAACAATTTCGTTGTAATATTCACATGATTAAACTAAACAAAAATGAGGGCAACGCCGACGAAACCAACTAACAAACTAATATTTTTGAATGAATGCGTGCGACAATTGGGCAAATGGAAGTGAATAGAATGCTCACACCGTTAATTGTGGGAGCAAAACAAATGGACAAGAAACGGTTTCGACTGTTGGAAAGGATGTGGAATTGGAACTTAAACTTAAACTGGAGCTGTTCGCAGTCTTGAAATTAATTAGCTGCTTGGAGTATTATGCCATTGCTCATGCTTAATGATTATAATTCTTGAGTTTGTATTGTTGTTCTTAGCTTTATTTTGGTTTCATGCGGTTTTGTTTTGTTCGAAAAGTCAGCAGATTTGAAAGGTCAGCTTATGCATAATATTTGGCAAATTGCTTAACATAAAAGTTGACGGGTGTGCCCGATATTTCATATATACTATGTATAAACACCGCCACCTATACATCTGCTGCATATAAACATGCAATACAAGTAATTTATAATTAAAGCAGCGTTTATAATCAAAAACTCGAAAGCGCACTCAAACTTGGCTTGAAAATATGGAAATGTTAATAAGAATAAAGAATGACGAACAACACACATATACTCATACAAACCCATACACATACACACACTTGCGCTGGCATGAGAAAATACAAATACACAAACAATATCGCTAACCTTGAAAAAACAATCTAATTTAGATGTTATTTCTTGAATTAATACAAATATGTACAAATACATCTACATATAATATACATTTGTATGTAAGTGCAAACGTATATGAAAAATTCAATCATTTAAAAAATATTCACCAGTGAGTTTGCAATTATTTACTGTCAAAAGTTAGGCATTAATTTAGGCACTAATTTGATCAGCATTCCATTTGAAATGCATGCAAATTGCATAGTCGCTGTTTTGCGTGTGTGTTAGTACGACATCAAAGAAAAAGTAAAGTACGAAATAACTGTTAAATGCAAATGTGCTCAGCGAGCTGGTTTCGACTGCCCATTACTTACACAAACAACATACATGTGTATGTTCGTACGAGTATGAGTACATGCATAAATCGATGCAAAGTCAGGTGGCCACCAATCGGTGACTGCTTGTCTGTTTAACTTTTGTCATACCCTCTAAAATGTTGCAGAGTGAAAGAGACACCTTCAGCACAATAATTGAATAAGCAAGAGCAGCTGCCATACTACAAGCAATTTATGAGTAAGTGCGCATGTGTGTGTACTCACCACAAGTTAAGCTTGCTGTGCAAGTATGTACAGGGCATGTTGTAGTCGAGCACATACAATTGTCACACTTGTTTTCTTTTGTGAAATTATTTCATTAAATTTGTTAAAAGCACAAAGTCGTTAGCAACAATCAAGCCAGCAAACACAAATGTTGTTGCAGTGATCTGATTTGTTTAACGGTTCTTTTTTTGTTTTCTGTTTCTGTTGCTGTTATTTTTTTTTGTTATTCAACTTGAGAACTCTCTCACACACACAGACAGACTTTTATAATATTTTCATCGAGATTGTCAGTCTGTCTCAGATCTGGAGCAAACGATACGATCGTCGCGACGACGTTTTTACTTTTTAGCAGCCGTCGACAGCATTGACAATTATTTTACATAAAAAAATAAAATCTATGTTGTGCATGAGGCCTGAAGAGTGCAACTGCTGTCCGTGATCCTGAAAGTCAAAATGAGACAGCAGCTGCTGTTAAAGTAAAGTGGTCCATCATAGATTTAATGTGACCAGATTGCTCCACTTGCAGTTTGGACATAAGTATGTGCTTATCACTTATTGCGACATTTTAAATGCAAATTTCATGAGGTGGTAATTGGGGGGTGTTTTGAAGTTTGTTAACTTTGTCAAGTTGCCAATGCGACTGCAAATGCGACTACGAGTTTCATATTTCATCAAGTGATTGAACTATTGATACTGAATTTTGGAATGTGGATTGGAATTATGCTATTAACGACACAAAAACCGGTTAATCCATGCAATGTGTGTTCAGCATAAGCGTTTAGGCATTATGGGCATATAGAGAAATAAATTGTCTAGACGTTAAGTATAACGAGTTCAAAATTGCACACTCGTATGCATAGTGTATGTTGTATACTCGTATGTTGTTTATGCCAGCTTATGTCGTTCTATGCATGAAAGATTCAAGCTTGGGCAATCAGGCTGCGTGCGAACCTGTTGCAATTGAAATGGCAACAAGCAGTAAACAGCAAGCTGCAAACGCGCAGCGAACGAAAGTGCTTCTGACGCTGCTGGTGGCAAGTGGGCCAACAGCTGCCAACTTAGTAACTAGCTTCCCTGCCAGCTTGCCAACATTGCCAGCTTCCCCGCTGACGGCAACTCGCCACTCGCGGCTGTCTGCGGTGTTGTGCTGTGTTCCCGTTACCGCGGACCAGTGATACTTATAACCCAAATTGATTTGTGTGTTAGTTGCTGAGGCTGAGGCTCAGACTGAAGCTGAGGCTGAGGCCTAACCGGGCTCTAACTGGGGCAATCGCGAGCTTAGGAAAAATTCAGCAATCGTCACAAGTAGCGAGGTGCTTCCTGCTTCGATCTCAATTGGATCGCAGACAACTCGACGAGGCGCCGAATTCGAATTTGATTTTGATGTATTCCATTTTTTCCACATTTCGCGTTGCAAAACCATTTCAACAGCTTTTACAGCTTCGACTGAGCTTTTCTAATCAAGTGTCAATTAAAAGATATATGTACTGCGAGTACAAGTTGTTGTTGTTGTTGTTGTTATGCTTGTTGAGCTGCACGTCCACACATTTCATTTAGCCGGCCTGTGGTCAGAACGGTAAGTACGTGACGTTGCCACCGCATTTGGGTCAAAATATTGGTCTTGGTTTTCAACTCGTTTTGTGCAAACTATTTCATTTCATGATTTCGCAAGCATCGTCCGTCCGCTTCAACCGCCGTTTATTGCCATGTGTACAATCGGAATTTCTATGCCCACGATAGTTTGATATTAGATTGCCAATCGATCGGCGGGGAGAGCGACTAAGCCGATTATTCTTGTTATCGCCTCATGCTTTAATGGAGCTGCCAGATTGCCAGACGATAATCGACATGGTAAATGTAAATGATCAGTAGACAATGTTGATATTGTTTAGCAAATGAACTTAAAACATAAAACAAACAACATGCAAGTCATTTCTGTTGCCCTTTTTGCTTTGTATTTTGCCCCACACTCGACCTTTGGTCAAACAATTTAATTTTGATTTCGGTTTCGATTCCAATTCCGATTCACAGCAGCTGCAGCAATCCCTGCCCTGTCTGTGCTCCTTTCCAGCTGGGTCAACTTTGATTGAACCCAAAAATGTTTAATATTACACTAAGACGATGGATGGATGGGGTTGCACTAATAATTACAACTCAATGCCATATCATTCTGAGTGAATTGCATTCCTGCAAAACCTGAACATACCATAGTTACAAACATATCGAACATGCAGTATAGTCGTATCACTTAATTGAACATGGCACCATGGCACTTAGGCAAGCACTAATTAGTGGCAGTCCGGTAGCATTTTTTAATTGAACTGCTTTTAACTGGGCTTATATGGCCACAGTTAACATAGTGAGCTAAAGGTGCAGTAATCAGCCCAACAATCACCATCCACACACATACACTTATGTATGTACACTCACCCATTTACACACGCACATTATCCAAGTTTCAATCAAACGATCCAACTGTGGATAACAATTTTCTTTGATTGTCGTCACGCAATACAAATGGCGCAAAACAGTTTTTTTTTTTTTTTGGTTTTTTATTTGGGGGGTACTTGCCAAATTTTTGTGTGTTATTTTCTGTTGGCGCGGCCATGTCAATTTCCAGTTGCCATTATCGGCTCTCCTTGCTCTTAATGCTTTCATTTTTATTTTCAATTTCAACTTCGATTTCAATTTCGTTTTCGTTTTCTTTTAGGCAAGGTAACGCCGCTCGCATTTCTTGTGTATTTTATTTTCTACAGCCCGTTATAAACATTTTCAAATTACTGCAAATTACAACAGGCTGCAAACAGTTTTCAGCTTATTCAGCCGGTATATGTATAATTTTCCCATCACATAATTACAGTACATAGTGCATATTCCATTGGCGGCAAAAGACAATCAATGCTTTGAAAATTATAAAACATATTTCGAGGACGGAGGCTAGGCTAAAAACGCATGCCGTGCTTCACTTCAGTTTTCAGTTTTGCGGCGAAAAAGTAAACAATAACAACATTACATCCATTATACAACAACACGGCGTGGAAAATAAAGTTCAATAGTTTCCGTATAAAAAGAAATTTGAGCAGAGATTAGACCATCGAATAAACAAGCAATTTCATGACTTGCCTCTTTTCCTGATTGCTTTTCGGATTCTTCTTCTTCCTGTGCCGCTGAACATTATTCTTCAAAAACTATCGAAAATTCATATATCGATAGTAAGTGAGATGGCGTCGAATAATTTGTGCATACAAATTAAAAAGCAATTCCAGCAAAGCAAAAGCACTTCCAGCAGTGGGAACTAGAATTACGAAGAAGCATTAAAACAAAGAAGAGATTAGAGCGTACACAGTCGTTGAGCGTCGTATAGTGAAAGGTAAAGTTGGCAACAGTTTGTTAAGTATTTAGAAACAAGCACATAAATACTGTTTATGAACAAGAAAAAGAAATCAGACACTTTCTTGACCAGGTCAAATAATGTTATGACCATGAAGACATGAGATCATTCATTCATTCAGCCAGACAAGCAGTCCGTCAGTCATTTCCCTTTCACTTGATACACAGTCATTCATTCATGTTGGGCGTAGGGTATAATGAGTTGCTAAAAGACTAAGAAAGTGTAACTGGAGCACAAATCACCTACACTAAACTACAAGACTAACAACTAAGTAGCTGAATTAAAAGAGAGAGAGACATGTAAATGGGCAGATGTATAAATAAATTTTACACACGCCAGCGGCCAATTAAATAAAAGAAATAAAAGCCAAGATTCAGTTAGAGTGGAAAAAGCATCTAAAATTGTGAAATCTCTGCTCTAGGCTCGGTGGCAAGTAGCAGTGGCAAGAGTGAATCGGCCGCATCGGCATCGACAATCAGCCACAACAGCAACAAAGACAACAGCAGCCGCAACATCAACAACTAGCAACAACATCCAACAACAACAACAAAAACAACTAGCAACATCAACATGAAAATGAAATTAAATGCTCATAAAAAGCCAACGCAATGAGACCGTAACGATTTTCCCCTTCATCCGCTGCCGTCGCAGTCACCGACACCGCTGTCATGGATCGTCATCGTCAGTGGAGTCTCCGTTTTTTATACCCGCTACCCATAGGGTAGAAGGGTATTATAACTTTGTGCCGGCAGGAAATGTATGTAACAGGTAGAAGGAGGCATCTCCGACCCTATAAAGTATATATATTCTTGATCAGCGTCAACAGCCGAGACGATCTAGCCATGTCCGTCTGTCCGTCTGTCTGTCTGTGTGTCTGTGTGTCTGTCCGTCTGTCCGTCTGTCCGTCTGTCCGTATGAAACACTGGATCTCAGAGACTATAAGAGATAGAGCTATAATTTTTTTTCGACAGCATTTGTTATGTTTGCACGCAGATCAAGTTTGTTTCAAATTTTTGCCACGCCCACTTCCGCCCCCGCAAATCAAAAAAATCGAATAACAAGCGTAATTTTAAAGTTAAAGCTGCGAATTTTGGTATATATAATAATAACAATAGTATTTATGATTCCTGAAAATTTGCTTGCGATCAGATAAAAATTGTGGAAGTTATTAAAGAAATAATTTTGTATGGGCCAAAACGCCCACTTACGGGGGGTCTCAAATGCTTTGGCCGACAATCTGGTGTATTGTGCCGTCTATGGTATATTTTAAATGTTAGTATCACATCGTTATACCAAATATACCATTTGGTATATTTTTAGTATTTTGCAGTATTTTTTGGTATATTTTGAAAATAATACCGCAATATTTTGCTTTTATTCAAAAGGGGTAGCGGGTATCTCACAGTCGAGCACACTCGACTGTAGTTTTCTTACTTGTTTTTATTCAATTCTAAGGCAGGGCAAAAGAAGTACAAGCACAAGAAAAAAATTAAATAAATTGAAAAGCAAAACCCGAAATGAAACTCAACTCAATCCAACTTGACTAAAGTCAAGTTTTTGGCTTTGCGATTGCCGGTCGATCGATCGATGTTAGTCTCAAACTCAACCTGCGGCTGCCGCATTAAATCGATGTCCGCTCGTGCGGCGCCAAATGCTAAGCATCGAGTTTTGGGCGAGGCGAGTGATGCCTGACTTGATTTGAACTTAACCCCAACCCCGAAATGTGAACAAATTATAGACAACATATGAGAGTATCTGTGTGTGTGTGCTACAGATTCAAGTGTGAAAAACAATGCAAAATCAACATAATGCTAACTTTTTCTATATATACCAGACTGTCTATTTTCTTGCATGCAATTTAATTGGAGTATGTAACTGCATTTCGGGAATGTCAAATGCAAGTGTGGCCGTATATCGAAGAGCGTAAACCAAAGAGTCGTTGGCTCTGTGTGTATTAAGCGTATTCAGATGCTTCGAATGCTTTTGGCATTTTCACATACTCGTAATTAATTGCAGCGTCTGTTGCATGCAACTTGCAACTGGCAACTGTTATTGCAGCCTTTAATTTCATTGTTTTTGCCTCGCTGGCAAGTTGAACGTTGCGGTGGCAATTTTTGGTTGTGTCGCCGCAATGTCTCCTTCTCTTTTCAGCTAATTGTCAGCCCATGCGTTGCCATCGTCGTCGCCATGTTGTTTTTTTTGTGCTTTTTGCCTGTTTGTGGGTTTACATGTTTCATTTTCAGTTTTCTTTATTACTTTTTTGGCTGCCGTTGTTGTTTCTTTTTTTTTTTTTTGCTCATTTTGATATTTTTGGCGCAATTTTGTGCACGTGAATGGAACACCGGCCACCGGCACGGTACACTGCAGTTGCCAATTTCTTAAAGCAAAAGCACAACAACAGCAACAACAACAATGAGTTGCATTTGCAGTACGAATTTGTTGCTAGCTAAAACGATGCGGAAGACAAATGGCGATATTCCTAAAGGCATTTGGTCACTAAGTGAAAGGTATTCCCCCCCTCTCTTTCGTCCCACACTTACCTTTCAAACATGCAAAGCATACCTATGCAGAGTCGCGTGTGTATTGGTTCATCACAAACAACCAGTCACAAAACGATAAGTCGAACAGTAACCGTATTAAATGGAAATAAGCTATGACGCATGTATATGTTGGCCAAGAGCGTCTTCGTTAGCGTTTGTTGTTAGCCGATAGCCCTGAACTTGACTCGCAACATCGCTCGATCATTGAGCTAAATAAGAGACACACACACACATCAATTTGCTTGTTTGTATATGAAACGATTACAAATGCAGGTGTTAAAATGACAGATGAGCACACAATGGTCATAATAATCCCAAAAGTTCAATAATTCACACCAATAGCTTGGGGCAGTATGCTCATAATAATCCCAAAAGTTCAACAATGTTGTCACACACACACACAGACAAGTGTGGAGATGTTACATTGGGGGCATTGTCCATACTCAAAAATTTGTAAGCTGCAATTTGTTTACCATTTACATACATACATAGTTCATTCACAGTTCCCCTAAAAATCAACCGGCGAATGAATGAACAGAGTTGACCATAGACTAATTTTGTAAATGCGCTTACAAATCAAATGTGTATGCAAATCAATTGTCATTCATCTTAGTTAATAAGCGGCTAATTTATGACTCGTGCATCTACCACACACACACATACATACAAACATATCGCTTTTTTTGTGTTGTCATTCATCCTCATTTACATCATGCTTAAGCTCATATTAGACAGCTGAGCGTAGCATAAAAGTTCCAACCGCACAAAGCCAGAAAAGTTTCTACACTCTTGTTGTCTCGTTCATTGTTTGGCATATCTTTGTACATTGAATATGTGCGTATGCGTGTGTGTGTGTGTATTTATAAAATTCAACTGCGGTTCAACTGTTACGTATAGCGCGTACATTATGCATCTTTATTGCGGCAATATGTTATGTTTATTGTGGAAATATATTTAGTTTATTGTGGCATCATATGTGTGCAAGTGCATATGCGCATGGTTATGATCACTTTTTAATTTACTTGTATTTTTGTCATTTATAATAATACCACATTGCGACATCCCCCACAGAGCTTCATCGATGCACTGTTTATCGATATCGATAAGCAAAATAAAAAGACATCCATTGATCGCATTTTAAAATGGAGTCCTTTGTTCAATTGGAATGCCGTTGAGCTTGCAATGAATTGCTAAAACTTGACTTTAAGGTTTAAACTCACATTCATCTTATACACATTTAATTTTTAGGAATTTCATTAATCTTGTAATTTGAATTATCTATCATTCCTACCCTTTGCTTTTGCTCGACATTCCGATATTTCACCTGGCCACACCCTTCAAGCGTTTACACCGCTCTATGAAAGTATTTATTGGTACCCAGGTCGAGGTTACTTAATTGTGAGCATACACATACCATACTTCAAATTGCCAGCTATCGAAAATCCTCCAGTTGGTACAAAAGCATTCAATCAGCTGTGGTTGTCGCTCAAATGTGAAACAGAAGGTCGTGGCTTTCAATTACCCTACTTATGATAGCAAACATCGGCAAACAATATGATATTGCCCCTTCTAATCGCAATGGCAGCCGCACAATTTACAATTTATCTTATGTATCTACTATAACATGTGCTTAGCCCAGTTCCCTTCAGAATGTAAACGTACAATCCCAAATTAGTTGTCGAGCCGAGTCTTGCATTCGGGAAGTGTATAATGATCTTCACACCTTATTATATTACATTATAATTGGTCATACGTCAGCGGAATGTTAGGCAGCTGCAATTCCAAAATTTAACAATGGCACAAGACCCAAAGTAACGAAAGCAACATCGGCAACAGCAACGACATCAACCACATCAAAGAAATGATATAAAACGGCATATAATATGTATAATAATTCATAACACGAACTGGAAAGTCGTTAGGTTTAGTTAAGCCAAATCCGTGAAGCTAAAAATAACAATTGGCCAAGTATTTGCCACATTGTTGCTATTACATAAACAACCCCATCGAATTTAATTTAAAATAATTCGAAAGACGGCCGTCGCCATGCAGCATTCATATCAAATTTTTTGGGATTAGAGGTTAAAGCCGAAAACAAAAACAAAAAAGTCATGCTTTAAGAATGGGGAAATACACATGGATATGTGTATTTTTTGAATGTGAATGCGATGCATTGTTCTAATCCGATATTATTATGGCATTAAGTAAATGTTATGAGGTGGGCGTGTAGTTTGGCATAGACTGCGGCCACTTGGGTTATAAAAATGACTCATGCACTATTCGAAAGAAACAGACAAAAACGTATTAAAACAGAATTTGAGTGCTACACTTTTTTTTATTGAGCGTAGAGTTTTTTGCAGCGGTAAAGTGAAAGTTTGCGCTGGGCGCTGGACTATGCAAGAGAGGCTGAACAAGCCGCAAGCCAACGAGGCGCCACCAACTACAAACTCATTATGACCTTGCCTTGTCTGCCATCAAAAGTGCTGTCAAATGGCCAACTGAGCAGTGTTGGTAGCCAACACTAACTACTGCAGTAAGAGTAACACGAATATTAATATTAAATAATAACAATAACAATAATAATAATAGTAATAGTAGTACAGCAAAAAAACAAAACAAAACCAGTTAATAAGCAACGCCGTCGATGGCAACATTGTGCAACAAACCTGGCATTACGAACACAATTAAGTTACAACCTCAACCTATGCCGCCAATTGGCTGGAACGTGAGCGCATTTCTCACAGCCAAAGCGAGCCAGCCAAGTGACCATAACCCCAACTTCCAACATCCAGTTTGCATTTCTGCGCTTCAGTTCCAGTCCGCTGTCCGTAGTCCGCAGTCAGTGTGACCAACCAGCACTCGAAAGTCCAATTCAAATCACATTACGCCTTAATAATCTCAAATTTAACTGTGGCGGACTCCTGAACTAGACGTGGTCTTTATCAAACAAACTAAGCCTAATGAGTACTTAACCCCTAGACGAGATAATTTCTGGGAAAAAAGTCGAAAACGAAAAAAAAAACTACATAGATTGATTGTCTAATTCACTTTCACTTTGCCCAGTTTACAAATCTATTAAGATTTATGACTGTTCCATAAGCTTATGCTTGAAGTCCGGCTTGAATGTCTTGCCTTCGCTTTGCTTTGTTTGCTTACTCGTGCCGCTCACAAAAAACTAAGGCAACATTCAGGGCTGGGGCAGGAAGAGCGATGGAGACACAGACTTGGAGAGGGGTACTTAACGTGTATCTCCATCGGTCTGTCTACATTCAAATTTTTAAATTCGTATAGTACTTATGAAAATGGAATGTGAGACAGCAACAAAAGCACTCACAATACTTTCCACCACAAAAAGACCAAGTAACTAAAAAACTACAACAAAATAGAGGAGAAAAAAAAGGGTAAAAATAATGACACAACGCTTAAATATAAACAATAATTAATTTTAATGTGGCCAAATTAGAGCGACGACAAATAAAAAACGCCAATTAAAATCATAAAATAAACAAGTATGAGTACTTCCACTGTCGGAATGAATGCATAGACAACAACAAACAAAACTGCACTCAGCGATGCAGAAGAAGACGCGTCTAAACATGAAAATACATACATATGTCTGCATTTACATACACACAAACATATGCACATTCATCTTGTGCAGGTGAATATTCGTGTTGCGGCATTTTTGCATGATTAATATGCACACTCACACATACACACACACACATTACATAAGAAGTTGCACGCTTTACATGTCTGTCATGTTCTGTGCAAGTTTACGCTAAAAATGTCAAACTTTCCAATGCAAATGTCAAATTGCATTTGGTAACACTAATTTGTTAATTTGTAACTCGCAGCCCTAGTAGTTGGATGTAACTAGGGTAACCAGGGCAGCAGACTAGCATATTTTACTCATTTTGGCGTCATGCTTAAAGTCTGATTTTCTAATTTATAGCACACACACACACACACACACACACACGTTGTATAGTACATGCACATATTTAGTTGCAACCAATGATTTAGCTGTGTGCAATTATTTGAAGTCGGTGTTGAGCTAATTAATTTGTTGCCCCATTGCCTGAGCACTCGGTTTTAGTGTCGCTAATTATCCAACAGTTGAGTTTTCGGTTTCATTGTGAAAGTGAAGCAAAATCAGATCGAGATCGAGGCACAGAAACAGCAACAGCAACAAAGCTAAAAAGCTATAGCCACAGGCCCGCCAGCTATGTAGCTAGCCGCAATGGTGAGTGACTAAATGTGATTGCTAACGCGTGCAAAACATACACATACACACACACACACACACACATATATATATATATATATAGAGCTGTGTGCATGTGTTGAGAGCTGTTTCTGTTGGTTATTGCCACCTGACAAACTAGCATCAGCAACAGCAAAATCAGCACAGCTGCAATAGCAAATCGTTAATCAATTTCAGGCAGGTTGCCAGTATCCACAAGTGCATAAATAGAGATCGTTAATGCCACAAAACTCGTACAAGTTAAAGGCGAGCACTTGGCTAGCTTCGCCGCCTTGGTCATTATGCCCTTAATACTTTTTCTTTTTTCCCCCCTTTTTTCTTTTCCTTTTGTTTTTGCTCTTTTTTTGGTTTTTTTTTTCGCCATGCACTAAGCCATATGCAAAACTCTCTCCCACAACTCAGCGAGTGTGTGTCGAGTGAAATGATTAAAACACAAATGTACATATGCACATGGTACAAGTACTTTGTCGGCTCGATCCAACATTTGTGCTCCCCTTCACCTTCTCTCGTGCACTGTGTTTCCAGATGGTCTTCAGCTAGCTTGATATATGTAAATGCCGGCCACGACAAGATCCAAACATGTGTGCGGTGTTGTAAATACAAAATTACCTTTCTAACATATCTTTTTTACTTTACTTCCTATCTTTAATCCTTTAGCTGCCAAACTGTGTTGTATACATTCTTCACTTAAATAAATCTTTATTCAATAATTGCTTAAAAATTATCATCAGCATATAAAATATTGTCTTAGTATTCCTCATAATTCTATTTTACAAATATTTTTTATTACATTCTTTTTGTTAACTTCGAATTTTACTTTATTTAGACATCATAAATCGCAATAGTTCTCAAGATTGATTCTTAAAAGCAACATAAAGTTGGCAAATTGTAATGCTTACGATTTTATAGTACAACTCTCAATAAGTGTACAAATATATATGTACTTCCGGAACAATAGGCAACTAATTGAATGGTGCTCCAAGTGCACTAGTTAAAAGTAATTTTCATGATATTAATTTGCATACATGTATATGGTATATGGTATGTAATAGTAAAATGGAAGGTAGAGTTGGGTGGTGCTACAAACATTTAAGTCAAGGCCACAATAGCTGTAGATACAACTTGTGTATCGAAAAACACAAAGTCCATTGTAACAAAAGAATCCAATTTTCCATTGGATTATCGAGGTAAACATTCCATTGTATTCGAATCAATTATTGTTTGACTTGCACTTTTTTTTTACGAATGTGTCGAACGAATCTCGGATTCGGATATGTAGATCGAATCCGAAGCTGGCTTTCTTTGAGTCAGTTGTCGGCTTTTCATAAGATCTATTTATGGGCATTGAGGAGCTTGTGCATGTGGTAATACTTTTAATCGTCGAGACATAGACCAATTATGGCAATATACGAATACACATTCGTATGCTTGTAATATTCATAGTCTGTCTACAACATGTAAACAATGTAAGTTTTACCAACTTTATGTAGGCCATGCTACAATTGTTGTTTACACACCCACGCTAGTTACAATCTGCCACATTTGGCCAATGCCAAACCGACAACAGACAACCGACATAAAGCGACGGTACACTGAGCTCTTGGCACTCGACGTATTTTATTTTTTGGCCGGAAAAGTTATTAAGAGCAAATTTTGGACGGTAAAATGACCTTCCATTTAATTCAAAATCTCACACCATTTCGGCACCAAAGTTCTATGTTAATGTTATTCGCACCGTTCGCAAATTCTTGAAATATTTATCATACAAATTTGGCAATAGATACGGATACGGGTACGGGTACGAGTTCGGTTCCTATCTCGGTATCTGTTCTTTTTATATTTTATTTGCAATTACTTGCTATTTAATTCCGATTCGGATATGGATTCGAATTCGCATTCGAATTCAGATTCGGATTCGGATACGATCGCAAAGTTGCCCGCCCAATTAACAACTGACCATAGATGTAAAACGATTTCAATTGAACTACACATGAACAATGATTCGAATTATTTCTGTTCTTTGAAGTTGACAACGGAACGGGTTTTCAAATCGAATAAATAATTAGCATCCATTTAATTTATGCCACGATTTTGTCGCCCAACTGTCATAAAGAGGATATGGCTATTGACACAAAGGGCTGGGTTGGAAAACTATATATCCGCTTTCAAGTTACTTACATACATATTAAATTACAGATCACTTGTGAGCATTGCTCCAGATTAAGCCATTCATATTTCGTAAATCTTTTACCTTATTTATTTTTACCTTTTTACTTCGTAAAGTGAAGGTTTAAAGCTTTTAAAGGGTCTTTTTGTCAATTAGGTGTTGCCACATTGCTATGTTAAACTGAACTTTATTATTGCGGTAAAACACGCGCTTCCTCAATTGGCGCTTCGCAATAAAGTTTAGTTAATTGCTTCAGTGTTCATAGATATATGTCTACCGCAAATAAAGATTATCTGTTTAATTAATATTTTGACAAAACTTGAGAAACTTTAATGGTAACAAATTGACGTTCATTTAATGTGATTGATTAAATGTTTGCATACAGTGGCTTCCAGCTGAAATGAGTCAAGGTTTGTGCGACGAATGTTTTAATTATGGATTGACTTATGTAGTTCGATTGTAATTATGATGTTGTTTTTTGAGAGCTATAAATAGTGACAATAAAATAATTATTTTCCATTTATGCTAGGGAAAGTGGCAGCAACAAATGATTTATCAATGAAAATGCGTGACACGTACATTCCACATTGCAACTGGCAAATTGAAGTGAAGTTCGTGTCCTCAATCTTTTGTTTATTCCCCATGCAATTCTATTAAATGATAGCACACTCAAAGCGCATTTGCAAGGTGTGTGCGAGTGTGTGAGTGTGTGTGTGTGTAGGTGCGTACTTGGGCGTGGGACGCTGATTGTAGTGCGAGTAGAGCTGCAACTGTAAATGTGGGCATGCGGCAGCTGTGTTTGATTAAAAACCGAAACAAAAACGAAGGCAAAAGACAATAGGCGATGACGATGGCGACGGCGACGTCGTTGGGTAAAGTGTAGCATTATTTTGAAATTTCCCTTTTGTTGTGCTTCTGCTTGTTGCTATAATAATGGCATTGCCCGCAAGCAACACTTTTTTCGCGTATAATGCTAGTACATTATACTAAAGACACACGTTTGCACATTACGTATACGTAGTGTTGGATGTGCGAGGAGGGGCGAAAATTAATTTGTTCATATCAGAAGCGAACAAATTGTGAATGTATGTTTTCGGGGTGTGTGTGTGCGTTTATGTGTTTGTGTGTGGTCGGTTGAAAACAATAAAATCGAAATCTCAAAGCGCTTATGGCCATTAAAAAGTTATTGCCAATGGCTTTGGCTTCTAGTCAAAGCAAATACAAGACTTTTGCACTTAATTAGTTACTCGAAACGCGCCGCACATTGCGTCATCGTCATCATTGAGCTGATTGAACTCCAGCGATTGCACAAAGCCGAATGGCAAAAACAACTAAAAAACCAAAACAAAAAGAAATACAGCTAGAAATACAAATACTGAGATACTGAGATATATAGAAACTGTGGCCAATTTGCACTTAATTTAAAACGTGGCTGAGCACGATTTTGTTTGCGTTTACGTTCAAGTTGAAGTTGCCTATGCCCCGAGACCGAGTTTGAAAATTAATTGAAAAGCGCCAAGTTCACACACACATACACACACCAAATGAATATAGAAAGTATTAAGACAAAATTAAATTGTTATTTTGTTTGTTGTTTGTTGTTTGCAGACAAACAGCCGGACCAGACATCAGCGGGATCGTACTGGCAACAGCACGTGGCCACACCCAGCAGCAGCTCGACGCCCTTCGATTCGCCCTTCTATTCCGCGACGCATGGCCTCGTTCAGACGCACCCCTCTCTGACCGCGGGCGGGCCCCGCCCCGTCCCCCTCAGCAGCAACAGCTTGGGCAGCGGAGCGCCACCAGCCTCTCCGGGAGTCGCCGCCAATGGCAAACCTTCGCTCACCGCCGGCAGCGGCTACCTCAACTCACGCGGCACTCTGCCCACTTCCGCCAGGTATCCGGCGAACAAGATCAGCGGCACCGTCGTCGAACCCAATCCCAAGTCGCCGTTCCGTCATCTCGACTTCTCGACCAGCGCCACCGCCGAGCTGCGACGCAATCCCGCTCTCTCCGCCCCCGATGAGTGTGCGCGTGCCTGCCGCGAGGGCGAACCGCCCAGGATCTGCTACTATCACTTCACCCTGGAGTACTACACTGTGCTGGGAGCGTAAGTAGAATACGTATTTATTTTCAATTCTACTTTATTAGTAGAATATGCATTTGCTTGTTTGTAGTATATTACAACTTAAAGGCAACTAAGATTGCAAGCGGAAGTAGGCAACCAATTCGATACTTTCTGCCTCAGCATGTTTGTCTCCGCTAGTCTGTCTTTATCTCAGAAAATGAAAAAGCTAAAGTTTCTAAATTTGGTATCAATTCTTCTTAGTACCATGTAATTATATAAAGAGTTCTCTAAAAATAGAAAACATACTTCTTAGTGACAACTATAGTGAAAAACAAGTAAGAAAGCTACCCATATTTAATAAAAGATAATATTCTTAAAATATACAAAATTTATATACCGAGAAAATATTACAAATATATAGAAAGTTGTATTTAGTAGATCGATATTCTTATAGTATATCATTGAATTAAACCAAACAGTGCAAAATATGCCTAATTGCCAACCAAAGCAACAAGAACTCGATTAATAACTTTAACGATTTTTATCTGAACGCATTCAAATTTGAAGAATCGTAAAGTTATGTTATAGCTACATACATGTCGTAGTAATAATAACACTCCATAGATAGAGCAGAAGATGCATTTATTTTGCTTGTTTGTCAACTCAAGCAGTGTGTCACAAGCGGAGGATCCTTAATGTAATAGTTTGCTTTGTCCATCTCCACAAGCTGTTTTTTCGTATAGACCGTAAATGGTGGAACTTGAGTCTCTTTTCGTTCGGAGAATTCAAAGAAAAATCACACTAAAATACACAACAATACCTAGATCAGATTACTTCTAATAATGTACTACTGATAAGTAGTAATAAATAGCTTAGTTTAGAAGAAAAAAAATGGTATACAAGTATGTACAAAAATTCATATTCTCTAAAAATGAGCAGTACACATTTGGCTGTGGCTTGCTTACCAGTTTTTATGTGCACTCTAATGCAAGTCAGGCGCCCAATTGTTAATAGCACTCTAAGTAGCCATAAATAGCAGATGGAAGCAGTGGAGAAGGAAGAAGCTGCATTTGAAACCGGAAACAATATAAAAGCCATAGCCATAAAGTTGAAAGTCGGATGAGATCAGCTTGAGGCGGCTTGATGTATCCATAAAGCACGCTTGCAATCAAGGCCTCCATAAAAAAAACACACACACTCAACCCGTAGGATTAGGAGTCAATGACATATAAGAGCTTGCGTGTATCTAGCTGGCAAGTTCACTTTAGCTGCAAATACGAGTACAACATCAAATCACCACATCAAAATTAAAGCACCAGGAAAAAACTTGAGCTCAAAGCTGTCACCGTGTTGTCGCCGCGAAGAGGAGAAATAAGATAGGGGAGAGGAGGAAAAAAAGCGAGTTGAGGCGAGGGCGAACAAATTATTCCCACGCCACAAGTGCTGTTATAACAAATAAACAAACAAAGAGCTCAGTCAACAAAGGCAAATGCTAATGCTATAACAGCGACAGCGACTGCGAGTTCGAGTTCGAGTATCTGCAACTTTGCCAGTTGCAAGTGCAAACTGGCCTCAGCTTCAGATTCAGCTCCGGTTACGAACCTCAATCTCAGCCTGTCTCAATCTTGATCTCAGCGTCAGTTTTTCGCTGTTGCCCTACTGCTCCAATAGACGTCAGATAATAACAGCTCTACTCGCGTACTAAAGGTGTTAGTAATAGTACAGCGAATAACATAGCAGTAGTATTTACAGTGTCAAACGATTGCCAATAGTTTCTCAGATAGTTCGACAACCTCGACAGCTCTGTCAATTGCAGTTGTTGCATTTCATTCACAAGCGATAAACAGCGAAACATCTAATCGAGTAGGTGCAAAAACAACTCAACTTCACTTTTAAATAGGCGGCTAAGAAATAATAGGCACTCCTATCTAAAACAAAAAAATCAACAGTCTACATTCTTGGGAACGTATACTTAATATGGGAATGTGAATATGCAAGGTGTTAACCCTCTTGAATACAAATATATACAATTCCGACTGATTGATATTATAAGTTCGACTCCCCTTAAATGTATTTTCAAAAATTATATATAACTTGCGAGGTAAACGAAACAATTATAGCAATGCACTGTTAAAAACATAAACTTACATTCTCTTAGACATTTAGTACATTAAACTAAAACTGCTAAAAGGCTTAATAACTCGCTAACCTTACTTTCTTCAAAGTTCCAAAAGTGCAAAGTTAAAGCAAACAATGTGCAATAAAGCTTTTTCTCCCTACATTTTGATGAGTATATTCCACATTAATCATCCTTTTTCATTTTTATTTGTACCTCGAAAAAATTCCCATAAGCCAAAATTCGCACATATTTTTTAATGAAATTTTTGACAATTTAATTAACATTGTCATGAGAAAGTGAAAAGAAATGCAGAAGATTAAAAATACAGTGAAAAAAAATGAAAGGAAGAATTTGTTTTGCTATTTATTTAATATTGTTTAGCATTAATCTATTAATTGCTTGAGTTCATTAACTTTGTAAAAAGACTAAATTTCGAAAATATATGATATTTGTTCTAAATAAATATTTGCACAATTTACTGAACTCTATTTAATTAATCCTACAGATAAGGATTTATATGGTTGGAATTTATTTAGGAAATATGAGCTGTTCAATTCCAATAACTCTGATAAGCAATAATATAAAAAAACAAGTATTTTTATGCTGATTTCAAGTCCAAAATTCTATAGTTGAATTCGTCAACGAACTTTGAGCACAACAGAGATAAATATGCATTTTCAAGTTACTAGTTTAATAACCTCGCATCCCACAGCGTCTTGTCTTATAAACAAGCGAGTAATCGCAGACGACAACTTAATTAGTGGACGTATTAAGCCGCCTGTGATTCGCACATTGGACACGTACGACATAAGTTGAAGCACTTAAGTTGTAGTTGCTTATAGTGCATTATAATGCATTAAATTATTCCATTTGCATCTACATCCACATCCAATTCAACATCAATCTCCATTTGTACACCGCATCCGGACGTGATCAATGTGCTCATGATTAACTTCCTGTCCACACTTTTATTTTTTCTTTTACTGAAATTCATAATCAGATTTATCTGTAATTCAAGTAAATTTACTTGCGGAGCAACTTGCAATAATATCCCTGAAACTTTCAGTACATATTCTTGTTTTCGTATTTGATTTGATTATGATTTACTGGGTCTTTCCCAATTTTTGCCACGAATAAATAATGAATGCATATTTGGTTTTTTTATTTTACTTTTTTCCTTGTGGAATTCCCTATTAAAATGATCAATTTTAAATACAAATAAACTTGAATTTGATGATTGACTTAAATAACAAAACAACTTAATTATTTTTACGCTTACAGTGCCTGCCAGGTGTGCACGCCCAATGCAACGAACACCGTTTGGAGTCACTGTCAGTGCGTGTTGGCCGATGGTGTTGAGCGCGGTATTCTCACAGCCAACCGCATGATACCCGGTCCAAGTATTCAGGTGTGCGAGAATGACAAAGTGGTGATCGATGTGGAGAATCACATGGAGGGCATGGAGGTGACCATCCATTGGCACGGCATCTGGCAGCGTGGCTCGCAGTACTACGACGGTGTCCCCTTCGTCACCCAGTGTCCCATCCAGCAGGGCAACACCTTCCGCTACCAGTGGACGGGCAATGCCGGCACCCACTTCTGGCACGCTCACACCGGTCTGCAGAAGCTCGACGGTCTCTATGGCAGCGTTGTGGTGCGTCAGCCGCCTTCTCGGGATCCCAACTCGCATCTGTATGACTTCGATTTGACCACGCACATTATGCTGATCAGCGATTGGTTGCACGAGGATGCCGCTGAACGTTATCCGGGTCGTCTGGCTGTCAACACCGGTCAGGATCCCGAGTCCATGTTGATCAACGGCAAGGGACAGTTCCGTGATCCCAACACCGGTTTCATGACCAACACTCCTTTGGAGATCTTCACAATCACCCCGGGTCGTCGCTATCGCTTCCGCATGATCAACGCCTTTGCCTCGGTTTGTCCGGCTCAGGTGACCATCGAGGGACACGGCATGACTGTCATTGCCACCGATGGCGAGCCCGTTCATCCCGTCGATGTCAACACAATTATCTCCTTCTCAGGTGCGTCTCCCTTCTTCTTTTGTTTTCACTCTCATTTTTAACTCCTTTGACATCCTAATTGACAGGCGAACGTTACGACTTCATCATCACTGCCGATCAACCCGTGGGAGCCTACTGGATTCAGCTGCGTGGTCTTGGCGAGTGCGGCATCCGACGTGCCCAGCAGTTGGCCATTCTCCGCTATGCTCGTGGTCCTTATCAGCCCGCTTCTGCGCCTCCTACCTACGATGTCGGCATTCCCCAGGGTGTGGTAAGTTGTGACCATTTCTTTCATCGATCTCTTGAGTTTTCCTTCTTGCCAACAAAGCATCGCGAGTTCCAGATCAAAAGTAGTTAGGCCACAAGTCAGCAGGTTTGGCACCAGATGTCTAGGATGTCGGCAAATTTATATCTAAAATCTTCTATCTTCTTCGATGATTATCTTCCATTCATTCTCTATATTATGAGACATTTATTGCTGGAAATATTCAAAAGAAACTTTCTTCCAACGAGACTTAATATAATTCTATTATTTTCGTATCGGATTTATTAAAAGAAATTCAAAGTAATCTATCCTTTTAATCATGAGAATAACTATGTCATTCAATGAATATTTAAAATTTCCCTAATGAATAGTTATCGCGGTTGTTCCCCTAAAGTTCTCTATTTACTATGTTCTTTCCTCTTGAGTAAGCAGTTTCGTTACTCGAACGTAACTCTTCATCTCTCAATCTAACAAATAATTATAAAAGTCATTAGCTAGCACTCTTAAAGTCAACGAAACAGTTCTTCCGAGTATAAAGTTCCTTTGTAAGCAGATGTTGAGACTGAGAATCTGTAAGTACATTGTATAATATGCCTATATTAAAATCTAAGAGATTGTAAATACATCCATATGTGTAAGACTTTATGATGTAAATATATAAAAATAGAGAGCACAAGATCGGGCGAATAAGAGAAAGAGAGTGATCAGACTGCATAACTAAATACGTTTCTCTATCTTCTTCCCACCAAACCAAAAAAAAAAAACAAAATACACCCCACTTGAAATGCAATGTAATATATGCAAACAAAAAAAACAACAACACGAAAACCACACTGCAATTGTTGTTGTTTCCGCACAAATGTGTATATATATCTATATATGTATCTGAACACACCTTACGACACCACCTCTGACCCCAATGACGTAACGAACAACGTAACGACAACAAACAACAACAACAAAAAGGTCATGAACCCCTTGGACGCGCAATGTAACCGTCAACGCAATGATGCCATCTGCGTGAGTCAATTGAAAAATGCTCTGGAGATCGATCGCGGCATTCTTGCCGAGAAACCTGATGTCAAGATCTTCCTGCCCTTCCGCTTCTTTGTCTACCGTGCCGAGGATCTCTTCCAGCCCAACACCTACAACCGATTCCTTGGTAAGTTCACCTGGTTAAGAGCAAGTGAATAGTCGTTAACAATTCTTAATTGCAGTGGCTCCCACGGGTGATCATGTCATCTCGCTGATCGATGAGATCTCGTATTTGTCGGCACCAGCACCGCTTACGTCGCAGTTCAACGAAATTAATCCGGAGCAATTCTGTAATGGTGACAATCGTCCCGCGGACTGTGGACCCAACTGCATGTGCACCCATAAAATCGATATACCCCTCAATGCGATTGTCGAGGTCGTGCTGGTCGATGAGGGTAAGAAAATGTTTAAAGAAGTATCTTTCAGGGCTGTAATTATACCATAAAAGGAGGCAAAACTTTATGCTGCTCATGGAAGTCATGATACTGGCCAGATTTCATGATTAATCCTAAATGAAACAAAACAGAAGTCGAGAAGAAATGTTCCACGAATACTGATTTTAAAAAAGCTAACATTTCGCAAAGTATTATTGGGCGAGCATATCAGAATCATTATAAAATACTCTTAATACACCAAAAGATAACCTTAAACATGCCAAACTTTGACTATAAATAAGTTCTATCTCATTTTCCACCAAACCGGTTCTTTGAGGTTAAGCCTAGAAACAATTTTGAGGCACTATTATGTGAATAGATATAGTTAGTAACATTCCTTCTACATATTTACGACAACCTCTGTTTTTTCCTGCAGTACAACAACCCAACCTGTCACATCCATTCCATTTGCACGGCTATGGCTTCAGTGTGATTGGTATTGGCCGCTCGCCGGACTCCACCGTGAAGAAGATTAACTTGAAGCATGCGCTCGATCTGGACAGACGCGGCTTGTTGCACAGACAGTACAATCTGCCGCCCACCAAGGACACCATTGCTGTGCCCAACAATGGTTATGTTGTGCTGCGCTTCCGAGCCGACAATCCCGGTAAATTATGGCTTATTTTCACATGTGGGAGATTTAGATGACTAAATTTTGTCTGGTTGCTTTATTCCAGGCTTCTGGCTGTTCCATTGTCATTTCCTGTTCCACATTGTGATCGGCATGAATCTGATATTGCAAGTGGGCACCAATGCGGATCTGCCACCGGTGCCACCCGGTTTCCCAACCTGCGGTGATCACACTCCCCCCATACCCATTAATTAAGTTAGACCCTTACAAACTCCTCGGCTCTAACTGCTTAAAACGAGAACAAGCAACGAAAAACAAGAAGAATTACAAAAAATGAAAAGTAAACAGAAATTAAATAGTTACAGAAAGCGAAGAGGACCTGAACCAGCTGAACAGTTTGTACAAAGTTTTTTTTTAGAGAAGATGAACAACGAACAGCACAATGAGTATGTATGTATGTATTGTATGTATATGCGATCTTAAGCACAGCCAACTCCTGCTCCTCCTACTGCCGCCCTCCTGTATGATATATTGCTCCCCCCTTCCCACACTTCAACTTGTCTATATAGATCAATCTCTCTATATATATAAATGTATTCCGCATAAGCTTGCCTTGCCCCTAGCAAAAAACGAAACCCCTGCCCCATCCCTGAAAGTTGCCTCAAGCAAACCTTGCCACACTTGGGACTTGCCCCCGTTTTGGAAATTTGTATAGAAACAATGTAAAAACCTATAAAAGCAGCCATAGAACAAAAGCCCCGCCCTTTTTTTTTTGTTGAACCTTGAAGCCAGCGTATAAAGTGTATATTTAAAACTTAATAATAATATATATGTATTTGGGGGCCAAGAAAAGAAAGAGATAAGCAAAAAAGAAAAGTACACGCCTGGTGCCTAGTTTCCCCCCGGGAAATGCGAATGGAAATAAATCTAAATCTTTAATAATAATATTATAAAAAATGTACATAAAAGTGTCTATGTAAATGATGAATATGATGTATGTATTGTATTATGCTTAAACTATTTTGTACCTATGTATGTAATGCCTAATATGCCTAATTATGCCTAGGGTCTATTGAATCAAATATGCTCTCATTTGGCTTCTCACAGTCATATTTAATAGCTGCAACATTCGATGATGAGACGATCAAGCATTTGCTATTGTTTAAACAAATTGTACATTTCCCAACAGACTTCCAAAATGAGTCTCAAAATGAGCAAACAAAAAAACAAAACAAAACGAACAACAATATTTAAAGTGAAGATTTGTAAAGCATGTGGACAGAACCCAATTAACTGCCGTTAAATGTATATTTATTGTTTAAATCAATTTTAATAAAAATGTGTAAAATTAAACAACATGTTATTATCAGTTCACAACTATATATGCCACACTCCATATATATAGTATTTATCTTATAACTATGCTCTCTTTATGTTTGCACTACAATTCAACTAAGCCGCACTTCCAGATAAGTATGTTATACTATTTACCCATTTAATGATTTCGATTATTTTGTATTTATTTAAATATCACCTTGCTTAAGATACTTTGCAAACTTTCTTGCAGATACTTAACCCGCTGGATGCGATCTGCGATCGCAAGCGAACTGATGCTATTTGCGTTTCTAACTTGAAGAACGCCAAGAAGGTGGACAAGAGCGTTCTAGTAGAGCGCCCCGATGTCAAGATCTTTCTGCCCTTCAGGTTCTATGTGTACGATCCAAAGACTTTGTTCATACCAAACACTTATAATCGATTTTTGGGTACGTAATTGAACGATTTAAGAGAGGTAACATTGAAAGGATCGTTTCGATCTTTGCTTTCTAACTAACCAACACGTTTAACTTTCTTACTTGTATTACTAAACACTGACCAACCAACAACCAACTGGTCAATCAAATGGTCAATCACACAAAACTGTTCGCTAACAACACACACATACACAGTTGTGCCTAGCGGTGACCATTTGACTTCCCTCGTCGATGAAATTTCCTACATCTCTCCACCGGCGCCGCCGCTCTCGCAGATCGATGACATTCCCCCGGAGTACTTTTGCAACGGCGACAATCGTCCGCCCAACTGCGGACCAAACTGCGAATGCACACACATGGTGGACATACCTTTGGGTGCCATAGTCGAGGTTGTGCTGGTGGATGAAGTGCAGCAGGCGAACCTCAGTCATCCATTTCATTTACATGGTACCGCCTTCTATGTGGTTGGGCTGGGACGATCGCCGGACAAATCGATTAAGAAGATCAATCTGAAGCATGCGCTGGAGCTGGATCGCATGGGCATGTTAGAGCGCGACTTCTCGAAGCCACCACTCAAAGACACTATTGCTGTGCCCAACAATGGCTATGTGGTGATGCGTTTCCGTGCCGACAATCCAGGCTATTGGCTCTTCCACTGTCATTTTCTGTTCCACATTGTGATTGGCATGAATCTGGTCTTTCACATCGGCACACAAGCCGACCTGCCACCGGTGCCGCCAAAGTTTCCCACCTGCGGTGACCATGTGCCGCCTGTAACCTGGTACTAAGTCCAGTTCAGAGTAGTCCCAGTTTAGTCTTGCCCGCTACCCGCTAAATATTACAGCTCCAGTTATTTATTAACCCCCCCGCTTAAGCTTAACCGTACTCGTATTACTCTAGTACTCTAGTTTTAAGTAAACCTCAATGATGAGCATGCTGTCATTAATGTTGTTGATAATATTGTAAGCTATGTTTAGCCCTAAGTGTGTTTTGTTGTTAACTCCGTAACCTAAACGATGCGAAATCCTGCCCAGAAACAGCTCGCATTCGAAAGTCAAACAAGCAGCCCAGTTTAATCCACTTCGTTTCATAGTCGCCTCGGATGCCGATCATCTGATATCGCTGATTGATGAGGTCTCGTACATAGCGCCGCCCTCGCCGCTACTCTCCCAGTACAAGGACATTCCCGAGGAGTATTACTGCAATGGGGACAACAGGCCGGCAGATTGCGGTGAAAATTGCCAGTGCACACACAAAATCGATATACCCCTCAATGCCATTGTTGAGGTTGTGCTGGTCGATGAGGTGCAGCAGATCAACATCAGTCATCCCTTCCACTTACATGGCACGTCCTTCTATGTCCTTGGATTGGGCCGATCGCCAGACGATAATATCAAGCGCATGAATTTGAAGCACGCCCTTGAGTTGGATCAGCGCGGCATGCTGGAAAGACAGTACCTGAAGCCCTCGCTAAAGGATACAGTTGCAGTTCCGAATAACGGTTATGCTGTATTGCGTTTCCGTGCCGATAATCCAGGATTCTGGTTGTTCCACTGTCACTTTCAGTATCACATTGTAATTGGCATGAATCTGGTCTTTCAAGTCGGCACGCTCAAGGATTTGCCGCCAGTGCCTGTCAATTTCCCACGCTGTGGCAATCATCTGCCACCCATAACTCCCAGCAGCTATTGGTAGCCGAATCGCAATTCGTAATCATAACATAATACACATAATACTAGCAACTAAGTGGATGAGTGGCCTTGGCGTTCTAGCTCTAAGGCCAGTAATTTATCGTTTAGGTTTCGAGTTCTTCCTATTTTCATTAAATAATAAACGCATAACTATATATTATATAAAAAATGTATATAAATATGGCATTGGCTGCAATCTGAAAGCAATTGATATACATACGAAATAAAGATTGTGACAGATTAATGATCTTCTATTAGCTGAACTTTCCTGTTTTAAAATATTGTGTAGCTAAACAAAAAATAGTGAATAAAAACGACAGATGCATAAACAATATATTGATTCTCTGGTGACGATGTGATAAATTTAGATAAATTAATAATACCATCGTTCTCATGAACTAATTTAATTCCATTAAAAAACATAAATAACCTTGTTAAGTTAGATTTATACTGCTGCATCAATAAAAGCAATATTATTATCATTTCAATGCCGTTGTTTCATGGGGATATAATAAATATTTAGCTATGCGACATTAACAAATTTGGCAACATTTCCGTTAAGCTTTATATGGATTAATTTATTAATCTGAAGACAAAAGATGTACACTTTATTAAAAACGGAGTATTCGACTACTTAATGTTGCAGTTTTAAATTTTAGTTTAAATCTTAAACATTTTATTACTTGTATATCTAATAAAAAAAATTATAGCAAAACAAACTATTGTGACCGTTTTAAAAGCCGATTATGTGATTATAATGAAACTATCGATAATTGGCAGCAAAATCGCAACACTAAACTGGTCTGCCAGTGCTGCCATTTTGCATTAGTTGTTGCATACTTTTCGAGTAGAAGCATCTGGTATAACTTATGTCTGGTATATTTTGAAAAGTAGTCTGCGGTCACGCTGTATTAGACAAACAAAAACAAATCCAAGCGAGTGCATTATTTATTATTCAGCAAGCATGGGCAAAACAGAAGGTAACAACAATATTACAATTTTGATCAATACATTATCTCATTTTATATCCATTTAAAGATCGTCGCTCGAAACGCAGTAAACGCCAAAAACCAGCAAGATTTGCCTCGCCTACAGAGTCTGCCTCGTCGCCAATTCCAACAAATGTAGCCTCCGAAGTTGAAATCGAAATTGCAACAACGACACAGACAACACCAACGCATGTCAAAACAGCTGCAACTCCAAGTCCTTCAAATAACAAAGTAATTGAGTCTGAGTCTCCCAATCAACGCGTACGACCTGCGAGCAGTACAAAGACTTCGCCCCAAGTTTTGCCGGCAGCTGGAAATGCGAATGCAAAAAAGGCGAAAAAACGTCGCAACAGCGACACGTCCAGCGACGAAGAGCGCTGGCTGAATGCCATTGAGACAGGTAAACTAGAGGATGTAGATGACGAGCTGAAAAAGATCAAGGATCCCAAGCTAATGACGGCACGTCAAAGAGCCATGTATGAAAGGAGTCAGGACGCTGAGCCAGCGCTCTCTGGCTTTGTCGAGGAGTTAATTGCGCTGCCTAGCGGCTATCGAGAGAAGGAGAAGCCACAAACGGCGGAGGATATTCAAAAGGCTGCGCTCAAGTCACAGAAACGAAAACAACAAGCGGACGAGCGCCGAGAAAAGGATAAACAAAAGACAATGGAGCGTCTGCTGAAAAAACAGGAGAGCGGCAAGCAGCGAGCAGCAGCTCGTCAGAAAAATCAACAGAAACTCTCGCTGCCCTCGCTAACCTACATGAATACACTAGATGGCGCCTACATTATGGTGCCACCAGGTCAAGAGTTTCCGTTGCAAGCACAGGCCGCTCTCCCCCCGCCACCCATTCAATTATGCGGAATTGCAGGCTGTGGCAAGCGCAAAATTTACAACTGCTCCAAGACAAATATGCCGCTGTGCAGCCTAGCGTGTTATCGAAAAAATCTGACGGCTGCCTAAACATAAATTAAAATATAAAATTTTAAGTTTAGTTAAGTTTATTGATTCATTAGGAAATTGTTAATGATATCCTGTTGCTCAGACTCAATGCGTTGCAAGTACTGATACTCGCTTTTCAGACGCTCCAACTCGACCGTCTGCTCGAGTATTTGACTCTGATAGACTTGCTGTTCGCTTTGCCGCTGCTTGGCCATCGTCTTTAGTTGATTCTGGGTGCCAATAGCACGCAACTTTTCCTTCTCCACATCCTTGGCGAAATTGTTGGATATCTTATAGAAGTCCTCGCCGAATTTCTTGAGCTCCTGTAGGTTTCGCGAGTACTCCAGGCATTCCTGTCGCAATTCAATTGTCTGATTTGCTATTCTTGGATCCTGCACACGGAGTCTATAAATTTCGTCGATATAAAGTCCCGCTTTCTGTAGTTCTTCCATTTCGGAATATATTGCAACTGATTACAAGCGAAAGCAAACATTGTTTTGTTATGCTCTGCGTTGCCATGGTAACTATTTGAAATCACCCCAAAGGAAGTTTCCTTATATACAAAATAAACAATGGATAAATTATCTGTGCTTTGTTTTCAACATGTTCATATATTATTTAAGCTTGTAAACTTTAAATGTAACATATGAGACCTAATACTTTGTTTAAACTGTTGCTTAGGATCTGCTATTTCAGTAGATATAGTCGCTACATATATAATTAGATCGAGATTTTGGAAAGAATATATAATGTAGAGTTTGCAATTAATCTCTTGGTGTTCTCGGAATTTGTCATGCAGCTGTGTTACTTCTTAAATGTCTAACATATATGTTGCGATACTCCAGCCAACAATTTTGGATCACGAAGCGAACCAACAGAGGCTGCAAGCACCGCAATCTTGCCATCAAATTTGTGGCAATGCCAGCCTAGGCAAAAGTCAAGTGGGATTGTTGCGTTTATTTGATCGCAGTCTGGCGAGTCCGGTGCGCTCCTCCTCCTCATCGCTGGTATACTGATGCATGCTCGCCCCACTGACGCCACCCGCACGCACTGAAGATGTGGCCTGCAGCAGCTCCTGGTCGGGAGCATTGCGATTCTCATATAGCAGCACCTGCAACGTTTCCTCGTAGATGCGTGCTTCGGGAAACTCCACCTTCGTATGCTTGCGATCGGTGGCATACACAATAGATGTGCAACAGACCTCGGCAACCTTTTTGCCGTGGCCATAGAAGCTCCAGCAACAAATCTCACTGGGTCCAATCACATCCTTAATGAAGAGTATGCGCTCATTGAAGCGCAACGAGAGCTTGTCGAACAACTCGATATTCTTGAGCAGATTATCATCAGAAGTGCTAGTGTAGGAGTATTTGTTATTCTGTCGCTGCACCACCAATATCACTGCTGGCTTCGACGAAGCACTGATCAAGAGTTGCTCCTCCTTCTGCGATGTTATCAGCGGTATGCGACAGATGGGCTTAGGCTCCTGGTGTGTATACAATGCGCGCTCACAGGACATGGCCAGCTCCGTGATGCAATAGTATTTGGCTTCAGCCAGCAGCTCGGCAATCTCCTTGTTTGTTTCCGGCAGCGGCACGCTACCATCTCGCAGGAAGTTGAGCAGAATGCCAAAGTGATTGCCACAGCGATCGATTAGAATCCAACCTGCAATAGAAAACACCCAACAGATTTATCTTATCATCTTCACATGATTCATCGTCATCAATTTACCTTCTGAATCAGTCAAGACCTCCATGCGGCCACTGAACATGGCGCTCAGCATTGTGTCATTGTGTTTGGTCAGCGTGCCAATTGTCGTGTAATACAAACGTCCGCCCACATTCAGCTTAACGTACTGGGAGGCGTGACCCTTGAGCAGCACCTTCTGATCCCCGGACATGACTCTGGGTTCGTGCAGTACAAGTTCCTCGTTGTGATTGTCGCTGTCTATGCAATTGTAATCATCATTGTATGCAGCAGGCTTCACAGCAAATGTCTTCGACGCCACTCCGCCACTTGATCCTCCTCCACTACCTGCTCCTGCTCCAACGATCGCAAAGTCCACCACGCCCTTTTCTTTTGCGGAGCTTTTGCAAACGCCTTCTCTTGCGCTGCTTACGCTCGCCGTGTTCTGCGCTAATGGATCAATTTTGGCGAATTTGTGAGTCTCACAAAATAACCGAAATTTGTATGCTACCTTAAACTCTCGTTCTGACGTAGACCTGCTCGTTAATCTTCAGATTATATACACAATGCAATACCCATATGTTGTACACACAAACATAAGGCTAGCAAGTGCCCAAATTAGCAAATTTATACTCACATTCAAAATACCACATACTTGGGTATTTTTAGTATTTATACTGAGCTACAAAAAAAAACTGCCACACTTTGGCGCTGTTAATCAATATTTTGAATAGGAGGAAATATACAAGATTTTTAACGCCAACCATAAAAATGAAAATTCTATTATTAAAACTATTATTTGCTTTTCATTTGTTTATTATCCAATACAGTTTAAAAATACGGCTAGCAAAATGAAGCCTTTATCTCATTTATTATTACAATACATTCATGCAGTGGAATTACGATTTTAGAGATGTTTGCTCGCGTTCTTAAGATGTGTTTTATTAGTTCCTCACATTATACATATAAATTTGTAAATATTTGAAAACATTTGTTGGAAAATGATAAAAAAGTATATGTATATGTATTTGTACGAGCTTATGAATTGTTGTAGTACGAGTCTATAAACTTTATTTTTTGCCACGGTTTGTTAAAAATAACGAATAAAAATGAATGGGTTCATGTATAATTAAAAAATGTAAAAATATATATGTGTATGTGTACAAAATGAATATTCGTTATGTATTTATAGATAGCTGGCGTTAAATAATTTGGAAATTTACTTTCGTTTTTATTTTGCTCTCTCTGTGCTCTAAGAGCACGATTTTGTTTTTCAGAAGTTGTTTCAAATAATGTGTAAAATGCCAAAACACTTTAGCCACATTGTCGTGTAGATTTTGTTGTTGTTGGATGTTTAAGTTCAATTCAATTGTAAGAATTTACGTTGATGATACGACTACGCTGCTCTCTTTCGGTTCGTCAACTGACGGCGATGCTGATGCTGCTAATGATGGCATGCTGATAACATCCTTGTCATCCTTTGTTTTCTCCGGATTATTTTCAATCTTCGCTCGCTTCGATTTACTGGCATTCTCTGCGGACTCTGCTTCATCATCGGCTGGCGTATCTGGAGAAGCGCTACGTTTGAGAGCAACTTGTTCGCCTTGATTATTCAGTTTGAGGGCAGCTGCTGCAAGGAGCGCATCTTCTGTTTCTGTTGGATCAATAGTGGCTGGCAGTTCTTGTAATTTTTGTTGGAACTTTACAATGACAGCTGTCATATTGTCGCATCCGGTGCCATCGCCCATTGTGTTTGGTGCCAAGCAATTGTCAAATAGCTAAAAAAGATTTCTAAAGAGTTACAAAATACTATTGTTTACAAATTTAGGACCTACCTCCTCGCAAACTTGTGATAGTTTCTTGTTCTCATCTTTGAGACGCAGACGCACAAATTTCACAACTTCCTCACTGGTCATGTAATTCCAAATACCATCGCAAGCTAGAACCATGAACTCATCCTCCGGACTGATGATGAGCTTCTTAACATCCGGCAGTGCGGAAATCATTTGTGCTTCAGCTGACAACTCAAGGTTCGTTTTATACGCATGATCGCCCAAAGCTCTGGACAAATTGAGTCCACCATTAACGCGTCCATCGAGTGTGACACGGCCGCCAGCATTGACAATGCGCGTGGACTCTTCATCGTCTTCGGGTTTGTGATCCAGACTCATTTCAATGGCCTTGCCATTGCGTGAAATCACACAACGCGAGTCACCAGCATTGGCCACATACAAGTCGCGTCCATGGAGGACACAAACGACGGCTGTGCAACCACTATCCTTGCCGGGCTCTTCGATCATGTTGGCACAGAACTGATCGTTGGCCAGTTGATCCTCATCGGTGTCGTCTTCGTCACTAACATTCTCATCCTGTAATTCATTGAACATTTTAGTCAAGTCTTCAGCTAATTCAAGAGTTACTTACATCATCATCGTCTTCGTCATCATCATCATCATCGTCGTCGACGTCGTCATCTTCCTCATCTTCATCCATGTCCTCGTCCGAAGAAACTTCAGCAGCGGCAGTTTCTTGAGCTTTAGCCGCAGCATTCTCATCGTAATCGGCATCATCGTCGGTGGAATCATCTTCTTGGGACGCTGCCTTCTTTGCAGATTTCTCAGATTCTTTACTGGTCGATGAAATATCAGCGGGTTCAACTTTACTGGCTGTTGCAGCTTCAGCCTCCACATTACCATTGGCCTTTTTGTCAGCCACATCGCTAGAGCCCGAGACAGTTGCATCCTCTGACGTGGTGTCAGACTCTGTTCCCGTTTTGACAGCTGCCTTGGCCTCCGATGAAGTCACAATACCATTTTGCTCAGTGGTTGCACCGCCAACTTGCTTATTGCTGATCGCTTCAGCCTTAGTGTTGACAATGTTGTTTGTGGCATTAGCGCTGTTATTGCTGGCAACAGTTGGTGAATTGTTGCTTTTGCTGGCACTCGAACTGCTGCTGCTGCTCACAGTCGACTCATCCTCCTGGTCTAGTTTACTGCTGCTGCTCCCCGAGCAGCTGGGACCAGGTCCGTCGGTTTCACTAATGGCTGCCGCAGCAGCTGCAGCCGCCGCAGAGGTCGAGGAACCAACCGGCTTGGCAGTGGGATCCATTACTGCCTTATTAACTGCCTCGGCGGCGACAGCGGCAGCGCGTCGACCTCGCGACGAGCTTGTTGACAGCTTGGCACCAACTGCTGCCGATTTGATTAGCGACAAATCGTGGGTTTGCGGCAAACCTTTGTATTTCTCGAGCACTTCACTCAATGGCAAATGGCTTTCTTCATGTAACTCAGCCAATTCCTCTGCATCATCCTCTTCGTCATAACCATCGGCCTCATCATCCACAATATTATGCTCGCCGGCTAGAATTTTCAATGTAGTCACCACGGCCGGCTCAAGCAGCGTCTTATCAAAGCCCAAGAATGCATCCTTAAGGGCTTTTTCTAGTGCGCCGCGCTTATATGTATCCAAATTTTTGAGGAACTCTGGCAATTTATCAGCACAATATTGAGCGACTTCAGCGCCTCCATGGCCGTCGTACACGGCGAAAAACGATGTGTTCTTATCAAAATCTAGTATAGCATTGTGTGCATCCTGCAAGATAAAACATTAGCATTGTTGCTAGGACTACAATAACAAAAACCACAACTAAAATAACTAACCTCTTGACTGTTGCGCCAGCCTTGCATTGAACTTGCACCAACGACGAGCAAGTCATTGGATTCATCAGTGGACGCTTTGTCGGTTTTGGGCTGCGATAGATAGGCACCCATTATGTTATCCTACAGTTGCTGCTGCGCCTCGTTTACGAAAAATCGATGCTTGCTTTTGGCCAACGCACGCGCGCACGCAACGTAATTTCACTTCACAAGCTGTTTCACTTTTCGCGCCACCGGCAACAAAAAACAAAAAAAAAACAAGCGCCGCAGTCAAAGGTTGTTTGCGTTCTTTTTGCTGTCGAAATGAAAACAAATGATTGAATTTGTCAGTACTCTTCTTTCAGTCAATAATTGAAATTCACTGGCTAGCAATTTACAAATTATATCGCTTTTTCACGTTAGCGTCCCCTGCACTCAAAACGTCGTGTCGTGTGTATCTCCCACCACGCCGCCGCCACCGCTGTCAATGCCGCTGCCAGCGTCGCCGCCGCCGCTACCGCTTTGTTCGCACACACGATTTTGGCAAAAGTCTCAAATAAACAACTAATTTTGTAATTCAATTCAATACATTACCTAACTCGCCTTCCGCTTCCAAATGTTTGCAGATTAAATGCTATCTTTTGCGCAAATTGCAAGAGCAGTGCAATTTCTTGGTTGAGAGTTCACAAAAAAAAATTCTGCACTGCCGACTAGAGGTGGAGAAACATCGTTAACCGATTAAAGTCGATTCATCGATGTTTTTGATGAATGCTTTTAGGCATCGATTTATTTTGATAAGCAGCGGTGTTTTCATTAACGAATTCATAAATTAAATTTAGCTGTTATTGCATAAATTATTTTAGCACTACAAAAACCAACCTTTTTAAGCAAAATTTATCTAATACATGTTTTACGGCCGTGAAAAATATGCCAAAATACAAACACCGATAAGTGTCACCAGGTAACACTGTCTATGGTATATTTTTAAAATGTGTACAAAGATGTGACATTCTAAACACAAATTGATTTGTATTCCAGTGTTAAGAATTGCTCTTATATATCCGTTTAAAAAGTTAAGTCTGCAAACGATACCGATTATTAAGCTATCGTTTTCGGTCTGCGCTGGTTGGTTGATGTCCTGCCTAAAACATGAATATGGTGTGCTGGATGAACCCAGTATTAACGATTGTTTATTCAAAATTTCAGTGTACATACAGTAATTATTATGTAGGTGCAAGAAAATTCGATCAAATTAAAAAAAGGACGGTACAAGATTTTATATTATGTTAAACTATGCCATGTGTGTAAATAATTCCGGTATTTCTATTTTTCAATTTATTTTCTTATTGAATTTTTGTGACATATTATATATGTCAGGAATAATTCTACAGCTTACATTGCGACCACTGTTGCAGCATTCATAGCTATTCCACTGTTTTTGAGGGGAACACCTGATTGTATCCATAAACGTTTTGCCATTCGACTGAAGACAAGTTAAAAAAAGATTGAAAGTTTTATAGGTGAGCGGCCGGAACTGCGTGCACTTGATATCATGGTGATGAGGAACGCCTGGACAATAGATCCAGAAACGTTGCATTTCTATCACTTGATTGTAATGATGCATTATCAATTCGTCACAAGAATCGGGAAACTTTTTGGCAGCAAGAAGAGCTGTTCCAAATAAACATGATTCCCAAAGCAAGGCCTTGACTTCATCCTTTGCGGCCAGCTCGCGGATTATTTGGTTCTCTGGATGATACAGTAAGCATCGCTGCAGCCAGGGCGATATCATCCGAAAACGAATATGGTTCATGATCTCTACAATGTGTTTCTTACGCTCCGACCAATTGTACTCTAGCCAACGCACAGCAGTGAAGAATATTTCGTCCTCACAGTTGACACTAATAGTATCCAGTTTAAAAAGAAAGATCAGCTCGTTCACATCCAACTGAAGAAACTCTATGGAAGCGACTAGTGGAAGAAAACAATTGCGTATTCGAGTCAGAAAAATAGACATCATATCAGGGCATAGCATCTGGCGAGCCTCAAGATAGGCCTTAAATGCACCTTGCTCCCAAAATCCCAGACTGGAACTCGTTGAAAAAGTATACCAGAACTGTTCTAAGAGGCGACGTATATCAAGAAATTTGGCCATCTCATATATGGCCAAGAAATCATCACCGAGAGGGAACATATAATTATCATCGAGAAACCAATGATATAATTTGGCCATTAGATTCTCGGACACTTTATGACTAGGTAGCTCCAGGTGTAGATTGGGATTGCCTTTGAAAGCATTGATATGATAAAGGAATAAATATCGATCGACATACATGATAGAATCCCCGATTTTCAATTCCAAATTATTGAACCAAAAATGTTGTATCGAGATAATTATCAACTCTGTAGGAGCTAAGGAAGCAAATTATAAATATATAAATATATATTGCAATTCAAATCGAAGGTTACATAGGGGCCGACCATGCTCAATTGCCAAATGGTGAGCCACCGAAATACTGTCCGACTTTGATGGCGCCCTCCTCCCAAAGTTGCACTTTGTAATGTCCTGTACTATTCCATACATTCGAGCTATGTCATTCTGGGCACTTTGGTGCGACACCAATGTTTTGTTCTGGGCATGTTGCTTTGCAGCACTCGAATAAAATGAACTTCTGCTGACGACACTCGTTGAGATACTTTCCGCATTACTCTTGGCACAATCGTAATTATCACCCAGCGTTTCTGAAGACATACTTGCATTTTCTTGGCGTGATGATTTGGAAACATCTAATGTTGATTCCTCTTCATCTGTGTCAATGCACGAGAGTTTCGGATATATTTGATTGTCACTAAAATACTGCTGCAACGATTTAGGTGTAAATTTTGTATCCAATTGCTTAGTTGCACTCTCATTAAAATTGTCTTCAATACTGAAGCTCGGCGACAAACAATCCCCAGGTTGAATTTCAGATATCATTGCTGGAAATCAACAAATTACTAAAGCCCCGAAAGAATAAAATAGTTTACAACGACTTTAAAATTATCCCTTTGACATATAAATTTGTTTGGTTATATTCGATTTTTATGCTACTATTTTATTGAGCTGAGGTATTTAAATAGAACTGAACAATGTCATGAATAACAAATTCTTCTCTTTACGAAATTGCGAAAGATTCAAAAGTAATCTCAATTCTGTTATATTATATTCTTTAAATGAAGCAAATGTATTAAAGAATGACCTTAAATATTTTAATGAACTAAATTTAAGTATTATATTTATGGACTGCAAACAATGTATGTACTAATTCTGACTGTAAAACCATGGGAGTATAAACTTTTGCAGTTTAGATGTTTTTCAACTGACCTTCGAAAGAAAACTTTTCAATGTCAATCAAGACATGACATCCATTTAGGACTGACTGTTGTTTATTGCTAGTGGCATCATCGTCAATAAAATTGTTGAAAAGGCAAGAATTCACTTGCTGTATAAATCCTCCATCGAAGGAAGTTTAACCTTTAAGACAATCCTTGCACAATTCATAAAAATTACGATTTATTATAAAATAATCATTCAAGGAATTACTCGACTAATTGAGCGATGCCGCAAATGATACTAATGAAAATGCAATGCACACAAAAAAGACACACATGCATATATGTATGATATGTATGTTGCTCATACTAGCGAAATCATGATGCCTTGGAAGTCGACGTCAAGTTGACAAAAGCCTTTGACGTTTAATAGACAGGAAATATGAAGAGCTCAGCGTGGCTTTTTATAACTTTTTAATTGTTTCGATAACGTTGTTTGCGGTTGCCATCGTCGTGGATGTCCGTGGGATGAAGTAGTGACAACTCTGCAGTGTTTCCTTACTCGCGGCACTTGAAAAGAATCTTGGCATTATTACGCTAAATTATTTTCCCATATGCCAAATTAGTCACGGTGTCAGAGTTCAATATGGTAGTATGTGCATTAGAGAGCCAGTAATATATGCTTGCAGCGCATTACAATGGATTTTTGTTGTTATTATCTAATTGGCACTTGAAGTTTCATACCCACTACATACGCACATACAACATAAATAAATACCTTTATGAATATTCGGAAATACGTACTAAGTATTTCCCAATTTTTGGACAAAACAGGTTCCACCGCTGATTAGATAACAGCTCATTTTAATGGATTAGAAAAAGAGTTTTCCAGTTGTGTTTGTCATTACGCAATTCTGTGAAACAAATCTGGCGCAAAGTAGCCACCCCATAAATTGTACTTGCTTCTGAACAAAGGAACAAGATCAATTACCCCAATCTGGCAACGCCAACGCCAACGGCACTAAACGCACGATTGGGCACACTTTAAAAGCGTGTCGTGGCGATCACGAGCTTAGTGGTGGTACTTTAGATATGAATTATTAATGGTCAGCTTCCGGTAAATCGTTGGCCATTTTGCAAGTGTCGCGCAACATGTTGCTGTCGCTTCTAAGCCTCTGGCTGAAGGCAACAAAAGCAACCGCAACACAAATACAACACAAAACAACAGAGCACAAAAGTCACCTGTCCCGTCGCCTCTCAACGACACCAACAGCAGAAGCGGCAGTGTGTGATGTATGAAGAGAGAGGGGGGGTTGCGCAGCTCAGACGCAAACAGTGCGTGCTAGTGTTATCTCACACCCACATGAGAATTCGCCACACACACACGCACACACAGGCCGTACTACTTACTCTGTTGCTGTTGCTGCTGCTTCGTTGTCGCGACGTCACCCGTTCTGTGTTAGGTATAAAAGCGAAGGCGGCCAAAGGACTTGCGCTCATTCACTTCGGTTGAGTTGTGTGCAAACGTTCGTGTGTCAATAGCAAAACTCGGCAACCAAGAGCTACCTGTGGCAGCAGGCGAAAGCGCAGTGCGGTGCAGTTTCAAATCTCAACATTAATACAATGTAAGTTATTTGTTTAATTGTAATAACATGGATTTTCATAAATATTTACAAATATATAAGTGAAACGAATTAATTCTTTCAAAATTATTTAAATAGTTTCTATATTTATTTTTAATCAATATTAACTGGAATATAAACACTTTATTATTATTTTATTTGTTATAACAGTAGCTTTGTGACAAACATATATTTTGGAATAAAATGTTAGCACTAAATCTTTATCATTTTTAAACATTACTTTCGGATTAAAGTTTTGGTGAAGATCTGAATGTTGAGTTCATATTCCTGCTATTGTAGATAAATGTTCAACAAAGGTTATAAAACCAAAGGTCCATAAAGTTTCGCAGTTTAGATGATTTAGTATTTTAGAATTGGTCTATGAAAAAACTTTTTCAATGTCAAAATCTGTATCACATTCGTTTTTATAACTCTCACCTGTTTAATATGGAAAACATGATTTTATTGCGATGCAAAAATGTTTGTGATGCACTTTAAACTTTAGATTTGTTCCCCAATTTATTTCCTTAAGAAAATTGAGTTTATACGAAAATATTCTTTCTTTCTGATGTTTTAGCTAAGAGTTATTCAGTGCAGAGATTGTGCTTTCAAAATTTCAAATCTTCTATTGGATATGCTCATGAATATAATTGTAATTTTAAAGATTATCACAAGAATGCAGAAACTTGACTTTGCTTTTAGCCATGGCTTGGATAATTCTTGAACAATGGATTCAGCTCCACTAAAAGCCATGGCTGCATAAGTTATGAAGTATAATTGACCATTCAAAATTCAGCAGCAACTTTTATATGAAGTTCGTATTGAACTGCTGTTTTCTGTTTTCTGAGTAGACTATCTCCTTGCATGCATAATTCAGAAATGAACTTGAACTTGTTAAAACAAATTACGGATGTTGTTGAGTTATTAAACACAAGCAATATTGACTGCTGCTCTTGCAAAGTTAAAGTGATGAAATTGCTAATTAAATAAATGGCTATCTTGATCAAACTTTTTTGCTGAGATGTCCAGGTTGTCGCTACTCCTTCTTGCTCTAATGAGGGACTCATTGTATTTTTAGCCATTACTCCGACTAAAGTGTAGGCCTAATGAATAAATAGCGAGTACTCAGTCTGAGTCTGAGTGCGTAGAACAAAATGTCTGAAGGGGAAATGAGTTGATGCTACAAATAATAAATATGCACAATTATGACTTTCAAAGAGAATACGCAGAAAAGTTGGCAAGTTGCTAAGTTCGTACATGGTCGCTACACAGGTGCCTTCAATCAATATTTATGAATTTGCAGGACCAGTGAGATAAACCACCAACTGCCAACTGCCAACCGCTAACAGCCAACAGCCTCAGGGGCCAAGAAGTTGTCTTGTTGCCTCTGCTGGCAACTTGTGCACAATGCTTCTTGCATTTTTCCCCCCTTCTTGATAATGGTTTTTGTTACAATTTTGCAGAAAATAAGAAAATGCAGCAGCAAGTTCATCCCAAGGTGTCAGCTTAGCCAGGCAAATTGTGAATGGCTCCCATTGGGAGGGAGGGGGGAAGTGACAAAAGCGATAGATTTCAAGCCTTTAAGTTATATTTTTGTTTCGTATTGTGTTTGATTAGGATCCACAACGATATTGACATTTCATTTGTGGCCGATGGTCGACACAATGGTCGACACAATGAAACTGCATTGTGTTCTCTGCTCGGCGTAAAATCTGTTTGAAAATAATGCCGAATGACGACGACGTCGCTGTCGCAGTCGCTGTCGCTTTTGCTATCGCTGTGCAAAACGTATTTGAAAATTTCGCGCTCCGCAAACCAAATCCCATCATGCTAAACACACACCCACGCAAGCTCACACACACACACACACAATGCATACTAACAGTGCCTCTCATATTTACATAAGCCCCATATCCATATTTTCGTATAGAAACAAACACACACATAGACACACTCTTTCTCTCACATGTATGTAGTTACATACTGAGGCATAAAGACTTTCTTGGCCCATGGAGGAGAATGGGTTTTTATTTGTTTTATTACAATTTCCTATTGCCTGTCTTTGGTTGCGTGGTCCTTGCCTTGTCAATATCTTTGTATATTCAACTTTTGCATCAACGTTCAGCTAGTATTACAGCGACTTGTCAATTGTCCATTTAAGCGCACCGAAAGTGTATTGATATCTGTGTCATATGCTAAATGACCTTGTCAAGCGACTTAAAGAGCGGCCATTATAGAAATCGTTTTAAAGTGGAAAGGGTAAAAATCACTAGTGTGATTTATGAACAATTTCAATTTATTAAATGAAAGCATTCTATATATATTTAACACTGTTTGTTTGTTTTTTAATTATGGAAGCAGTCTCATTATTTTTGACAAAAGTTTCAAATGCAGTTAGAACTAAGACATGATATGACTGACTATGTTAGAGTTTGATTTTCTTTCGATATACAAATTACAAAAGAACGAGTTATTTTTTTTGTCTAGATGTAAATATTTTCAAATGCAGTCAAAACTATAATTGAATAAGTCACAAATTATCTTTCATTATCAAAATTTACTTAAGCCAGAAACTAGTTTTTCTAAACTTTTCATCTTCGGGATGCGTACGCATAATTATCGCAATAACTGTAGTATTTGGGGTATCATAGCCATAAGCATGCCTGGCTAAATAGATTTAATGATGGCACGCTCAACACATCGCATAGTAAATGGTCCACTGCAGACCCCTGGAAATTGAAGACTCTTTAAAAACTGTCAAACTGTGTGTATTTGTGTGTGTGTTTGTGTGTGTGATGCACGTCAGGAGCAGCAGCAGCAGCAGCATCAGTGTCAGAGTCCGTGTCAGTGTCCGCGAAGTTTAGCTGGCTGTTGTGTGTTGTGCACTTGATATCTTAATTGAACTTTTGGGCAAAATAATAAGAAATAAATATTCATAATCAGAGAGGTGGCGGAGGAGGAGGGTAAGGCAAGCGAGTTTGATAATATGGTTCGTGGTTTTTCCTGTTTGTTGAAGTCTTTTAAAATTCCATCAAGTTAATACGGCTCTTTTGGTTCATCCTTTTGCACAAAAGACGTCGTCGCTGCTGCTTAATTAAGTCAATGCCGCACTTGCCACAGCGCCAAAGCTACACCTGCTACGAGTGTGAAAGAGACAGGCGTGGGAGAGAGAAAGAGAGAGGAACGGAGGGTGGGGATAAAGTCGAAAGGGATGCAGGAAGGTGTAGGTAAAGGTGAAGGTGGCGAATTGGCCATCTGCTTTCTTGCTGACGCACAAATCAGCCGACAAAAATTCAAATCAAATTTCGTACGTGTCCATTTTAAGGCAGCATTTACCTGATGCTCCACCCTCGCTGGCTTGTTAAACGATTGTGTTTAGCAATCAAACGGAAAGTTGCCCTTATTTCGAGTCCGAGTATCAAGGGAACGTACGACTCTCGATTGCCCCCGATTGTCGGGGGTGTAATAACAGTATTTACGATACATGCGGACATGCCGAAAACCATAAATTGTGATTTAAAAAAGCATTCACAGTGTTGCCTCTGACTGCGGCTGCATCAAAATATTGGCCTCGAATGCGTAAAAAAGACGACGGCAAATTTATGATTGGCCGCAATTAAACGCCATTAGCTGCCGTTTTTTTCGCTTGTTTCGCTTGTTGTGTATTCGCTGCGCAGACTAAACATACCCGGTAATCAATCTACTATCTGGCACAACTAAACAGCCGACGCCCCCTGATATTGATAATGGAAAAAAGGGCAGCGAATCCAATTGACAATGCTTATAATTTTTTTTGGGTAAATCAGTTTGGTTATCATCATCATCATCATCATCATTCAGTTGGCGTCACCAGCTCATCGTCGGTTACCGTTATCAATTTGCGATAACGCTCAGCTGTTGCACGAGCCGAGGATAAGCATTTCATAGGTGTCCTGGCTAAGTCAAAGGGATTTGCGGTTCGCTTTTACTTTTGGTTTCGCCACGCGGCCAAATGACTCTTTTTTTTTGTGTCGCTTCGTCTTCTCGTTCGGAAAGACGCCCGCGCGGCAATTACCAAATTACCAAATATTCCCTAATTGCAATTTAGTGCGAGCTAATGCGGCGTTTGTCACCTGGCGACGTCTATTAAAATTTATTTGTTTGTCTTTGTTGAGACTCAATGTAGCACACAGCATTAATATACATGCATAGGAAACCCGCACACACACACACACACACAGCTTCTGCTGTGTAGGACCGAGAATGGGTGGATCCATAAAGCAGCTCGCTATCCAGATTGTTTAACGCCGCTTTGAGCCACGCTACGCAACAACAAACTTGACAGCTCATCAGAGCGCCATCATTTGGCAGACACAGACAAAGAGCACAGTGTGCTTTTTTGGTAAACAGGTAGAGAAAGAGATAATATAAGCTACAACAATTAGCTGTTTACAAATCTTTTACTGAGGTATTTATTAATTTAACAATTGAAACCTAGTAAACATGTTAAACGAAGCAATCATCATGAATAACAGCGCCATCTAGCTCTCATATGTACACGCTGCTGAAATTGATAACCAAACATCGCATATCAAATGATCCCGTTTTATGCAGAAATAGCGCCATCTAGTGATCTCATGTAGACTTGGGCGAAATTGGAGACTACACTTCCCTATTAAATTCGCAGCGGACGCCACCTAGCGTGCGTGCATAATCAGTAGAGCGCCATCTAGTGTTGTAGAAGAATTGGCCGAAATTTATGACGAAACATCGATTATTGATGATGATCCGCCATCTAGCGTTGTTTTAGACTTGGAAAATGGAGACCTAGCTTGGATTTTTAAATGATCCTTTCCGCCGCAGAAGTGACGCCATCTAGCGCAAGCTCAAAAGCAGCAAAGTGTTGACTACATTAATTTCCCCTCCAGACCTTGACAGATTTAGCTGAGATTGACGTCCAAAATCATGAAGCTCTACGAAGTGGGTCAACTGCTGAGATAGATTCATGATAGATTCATTATGCTATATGTATGCATATGGTTGGGAACAACACGCCATAACCGACACTGACGCAAAAATCCACTTTTAAGCGAAATCCCTGGCGTTAGCGTTGCCGTGGCATCTACTTAATGTAATTATGGCTCATTAGCTGACACGCTGCATGTTATTTGCATTAAATGCAATGCCAAACTGTGTGAAAAAAGTGCGGAGGGAAAGTGAATGACATGGGGCAAAGTCTCAGTGCACCAGGTGCATCTACAGTTGCCACCAAACCACATAAGTGGCCTTTGAAACCGCATACCAAAGTTACTCCTACGTCGTCGGTCGTCGGTTGTCGGTTGTCCGTTGTCCCTTGCCCTGGCCAACTACAAATTAGAGCCGAAAGTCGCTCTGCTGAATATATAGGACAACACCTCGGGTTAAGCGTGGCTAGCAAAAAAAAAAACTTGTCCCAAAAGTGCAGAATATTCTGTGAAGCAGACGTCGCCAGCTGACGGCGTATCAGGTTGAGGTCAGAGAGAGCAAGGTGTGTCTGCGCCCCGCAGAGACCCAAAACATGCTCCAAGCATTAAGCGGCAAACAAAATAAAAAGTGCCGAGGCACAGGAAGTGTTGAATTGAAGCCGAGCCGAGCCGAGCCGACTGGGCTGTCTGTAATTAATTTGTTTGTGGCAAGAAAAATGATAAACACACGTGCAGACACAACACCGCAACAATTATTTAGTTGTCGGCGTTAAATGTCGCACAAAAAGTAGGACAAATGTTGTGGGTTCCCCCCACCTCCCTCCCTACCGAACAAAGTCAGGAAGAAACACCCATTGCAATGCACTTATTTTATTTGCAATATACGCACCGATTTACAAAGGACACAAAAGCTACTTATAACCAGCTAGAAGCAGCGGAAGCTTTGCCCACGCTGTTGCCACTCAGCCAAGGACCCAGGCCGAGGGATTCCAGGTTGGTCACATGGTTGGTGCCAGCCGTAATCGGCGAGAGCGCCGTGTCCTTGATGATGGTCAGGTGATGAGCGGCGCCAGCGTTGCCATTGCGTGTGAACTGCCCGAACTTGGATGCCTCGTACTCGGACTTCTGGATCTCAGCGGCCGCCGCATGAGCGGATCTCTGCAGCGCCGAGGCAGCTTCGGCTTCGCGCGCTGCTGCGATGCGCTGTTGATAGGCCACCGCTGCCTTCGAGGCGGCCAAACGCTGCTGGGCGAGCACCACAGCGGAGGCAGCTGATGCTGCCTCGGAGCGTTGAATGGCGGCGGCAGCCTCCGATTTCTGGGTGAGAATTGCCGCATGCGTCTCCTTCTCCATGGCGATGCGCTGTTGATTCAACACATTCTCCTTGGCCGCCTGCATCTGCTGCTGAGCGATGAGCACATTGGCCGATGCCTGCTTGGCAGCTGAGATGGCATTCGCCACCTCGTTGGGCGACGGTGCCGTCTTCAGGGGACTGTGTCCGCCACTCCATCCGCCACTTGACCAGCCACCAGCTGCTCCGCCGCCACCTGCATTCCAAGCGACTCCAGCTCCCAGTTGTGCACTGCTTGTGGAGGCCCAGGGAATAGAGGAATCCCCCAGACTGCGTTTTGGCAGCGTCTTATCGCTGCTCTCTGACGCCATGCAACCACTTGTGGCAAGTGTTGCCAGCAGCAAGAGCTGCATCAAGTTGCGACTGTGCTTGGAGTACATTCTGCTTCAGTTTCTGCTTTTGCTGCTCTTCTTGTTGCTGTTGCGGATGGGTTCAATTGCTGTTTCAAACTATGCACTTGCCTCCTGAGGGCCTCACTATTTATAGTCTATAGTGAATTGCTGCAGAAGATTGCGGCTCAACAGCGGCATCATAATCACTCACGTAGTTGCCACCAACCAATTTGGCCTCTTTCGCTGTTGCAAGACACTTCGCAAGTGCCTCGTTTTAATAGACTGCCACACAAAAGTACTGAAGGGTATGCTAGGCTTTGGACTTCATGAAAATGTGTGCAACAGGCGGAAAGCAGTATCTGAGAACTCTTGCATCATGCATCCCAAATATTTATAATCCAGCAGCATCGATTTTGATTGTTTATTTGTTTAAATGGATCTTACAGTTTTCTTTCTGGTATAAGTATAAAATCCAATTAATTAGAGCGTTAGTTACTGCATTATTTAAATGTATAATTGCGAAATTACACTTTTTTATTTTAAATTTTGTTGACTGATAATTTTTCTCTTATTATCAAATTATTTCAAATTATCCTTCATTTTATTTATAAACATTTCAATGAACTATAAATGGAAATTACACTTTTGAAGCAGCTCTCAAAATTTCTTTAAATTTCTGCTTTATTTCAATTGAATAATCTTATGACAGTTTGTAATACTTAATAGTTTATTTTCTTAAAATTGACAAATGGTATCTCAGAGTCGAGCACACTCGCTCAGCGCTTTCTTATTTGTTAATAATATCAAGAGGAAATGAAAGGCTTTAGCTTCTCCAAGAGCCACTTGAGCAAAATATTAACAATGCTCCGTTTCGTTAGGCTTTTGAGCAGCCAAGTATCAATCGCAACCCAATTTGGTTACTCGTTTTAAACTTCTGCCGATACGGCTGATACCTGAGGATGAATGCAACCGCAAGGACACCCACTGAGCCTGAGTTGAAAGCGTGAGTGTGCAGGAGATGCCTACTGTATGTAATCTCATTGACGCATCCCGCCCACGCTCCCTCCCTCTCCCTCTCTCTTTCTCATATTGTCTTTATGCCACATTATTAATGTTATAAAAAAAAACAGCGAAATGAAATTTAATTATATCGCGAAAGCCACGCAATTTACGTGTCCAAAAGGAATTACCCCTGGGAATCTGACGGACGACAACCGACAGCCGACGGACGAAAGTCGACATTCGGCAGTCGACAGCCGATACAAATTGTTGCAACTTCGTTGTAGAAGAAGCTGCCCCTGCAACGAATTGTAATTACCGTTAATGCACGTCCGCAACATCAGACTGACGGACGGACGGACTCGAAATTTTACTTTTACTCGTATTAATGAATACAAATTGAATAAGACAAGCTGCGGCTGGAATTGCGATTGGGATTGTCAGCGAAACGCTTCCGCCATAGCCAGAGAGAATTACATATATATTTATTGTCCAATAAAATGAACTTTTCATTATGAATTACCAGATGCTCTGATGCAGCTTAAACGATAAGCGACAAGGTCAAGACATAAGACTGTTAAAAATCAGTTTAATATAACAAACGACATTAATGACATTAGCTATATTTAAATAAACTAATAATTAGTTTGATTTAAAGCATTGCAAGCTCTTGTTAACAATCGCTACTTAAAATGTTAAAGTCTAAATAAGAAATAAAATTAGTGAAATTTCACAGCGGGAAATTACTAATAACCAAAGGTGTTATATGCTTTTAAAGCTAAGCAGCTTGTACTAACTATATATGTTTTTAGCCTATTAATTGTCCTCAGACTTTTTTTTTCTTTATTCAATTGTTATCAAGTAAATGGTGTTATTAATTTATTGGGATCTCTTCAAACGTCGAGCCACTGAAATAATTTCGCTCTGCTTCAGAATTACGAGTGATTAGCCTAGATATGAACTTTTGTTGTTTGAGTTTTAATGGAGAACTTATTCTAAGATAAAAATCTCTTTGTTTCGCATTGATTTGAATATTTTGAATTTGAATAACTGAAAAGTAATCATGGTTACCAAACAAGCAATATAAAATGTTTACACAGTTCAACAGTGTGTTGATAAATAAATCTTACTACATCATTGGCAATATATTAGCGTGTTCTTATAATTGATTGCAGTTATTAACAAAGTGTGTGTAAATAATGAAATATCAAAAAGCTGAGTATAGTAATATATGTAACATTTGCAGAAATATTTAATGCGAAATATTTATTAAATATAATAGGCTAGAATTCTGTAAGAGACATTGTACCACAAATTTGATGATGCGATTAGTTCTGGATCATGTTACTCCGATGTGATTTCAAGTTATAAATTGTGATAATACTCGAGAGTATTTATGAACAGCTTTATCGATATGACATTTTGCATTTAATGGCCAACTGAGTTGAGAGCATCGTTTACCACCCTTTTATTGCAGAGTCAATCTGCAGACCAGCATGTCGCAATCGAGGACCTTTGGAGCGCAATCCCGCAAATCTTTTGTAGGCCTTTTATTGCTCACCGCGTGTGCATTCCTAACGCAAAGCGTGCTGGCAGCGGCCACGTCGGATGCAGTTTACGGCGAGACTGAGGCGCATAAAGACAATGGTTGGTGATCTCCAGGACTGTAGTTGGTGATATATGGATATTAAAGTCCGTCTCGATTCACAGATTATCCCACACTTATCAAGCGACCGGCATTCTTCGTGGGCAGTCGCTATGGACGCTCAGGCGGCAATGGAGGCGGTGCTGGCAATAACGGAGCTGGATCTGGAGTGGGGCCATCGAAGACACGCCGTCTTATCATAGTTCCACGCAACGATCGCTTCTTTCTGGGATCGAGGTATGGCAAGCGCAGCGATGAGTATCTATCGCCCTACGAGCAGAGCAGCCTCAGCCTGGACCTCAACAAGGCTGCGCTGCGGGACTCTGTGGAGAATGGTGTGGATAACGAGAAGGCTGGACCAAGCAGGACAAGACTGGCGCCGGGCACGACAATGTCCTGTGTGTACACGGGAATCGGAAACTTTTATCGCTGCAGCAGCGCGTAAGTTGAGTGTGTAAATACTTGTATTGCTGAAAACACTTACCACACGAATTGATTTCCTTTGACACACAGAGACGAGCTCAACAATATCATGAATCGCAGCGAGGGATTGACAATGGATTCGAATAGCATAGGCGCGGAGGAGGCCAACACCAAGTAGAATGCCGGACATGCTTGGCATTAAATGACAAATGAGCAGCGCATAAACCGGAAACGGCAACGGCAATCGATTGACCATCCTATTGTGGCACCTTGATCCTCCTGGCAGTTATACTACAAATACTACATGCATACATAGCTTAAAACATACTTGTTATCCTTTTCGCTTTTCTGTTCGACATTAGCAAATGGTATTAAGATTTTTAACGGGGCTGGAAAAGTTTTAATACCCAACAAAAACGAAGAAATTGTAAATATACACATCTACTACTATTGTAATGAATAATCCTAGCTGTCTATTATATCTTGATTGCATGTAATACACTTACACGCTTTAAGTATTATACTTACAATTTGTATTTCAATTGTTATCGCAATGCAACTTGCCTCTTATTGAAGATACGCTCTGCTCCAAAAGCCGCAGATTGATTCAATATTTCTGCATTAGGGCTAAGACTTCTACAGTCTCTTACTGAAAAGGTGTAGTTTAGTTAAATCATATTTAAATAATGCATGTATTGAATGTATTTTTTCATTTATTAGAAAGGTATACACAAGTAAAGACATGCTTGATTTCACTATATTTATTTTTAACTTGTTGGTCAGCTTTCTTCACATTCATAAAGATCGTTCAACCAATATTCTGTACATGCTGCAGCAAGGGCATTTCAATTATGACAGCTCAGCTAGGAGAGTTGATAGCTAGTTTCTTAAGCCAAAGGTCTTGTCATATTTAAAACTCGTAAAAGATCAAACATCAACTGCATTCTAAAATCTCGAATTTTTCACTCTCTCAAACTATTGAAAAGAGTTTTTCAAAATGAGGGTAGCTCGGCATTTGATTTGGAATATTAGTGGCAGCAGGTTGTTGAACAATATTGCACTTTTAAATTCGAGTGCATTGTAAAGGGTTTACTTGCGTATACTTAATATAATACGTTTACCGCGTACACTCACTGCATCAAGTATACGCATACTTAACCATGCACAATGTATGTAGTACATCATTATTGACAATGCTTTAAGCAATTAGCTCTTTGCTAATGCATTTCGCTTAACTGCGGGCAGACACAATTGTTCATATAAACTCAGCTCACAAACACAAGTGTGTGTCTCACTCTGTGGCATGCTCTGATGTATGTAGGTAGACGAGGCAATATAATTATAAGCAAAGGAGGCCCGCAACTGTTGCAAGTAATGAACAAAGAAGCTCAACGCAGGCCGAGCAGCACTTACTTTTTAAAGCGCAAAATGTAGCAATGGAAAATGGAAAAATTTGCGTGGCGCTTTACAAAAGTTTCCCCCTTAGCTGGCATTGATTTTAATTGATGGCAACGGCTAGCGGTAGAGGCCGTGTGGCAAGCATCTTGGCTGATAATTGAAACAACATTTCAGTTGAGTTAGTGGCAAAGTGCCAGCTAATTGTATTAGGACACATGCATAGACAACGAAACACACTCTGATCCCACGATTCCTGGTGCTTCCTTTGGCGCTGCCCGCATCACAACTTCTTGGCAATCAGAACTTGGCACCGTGGCGAGACTTGCTCATCAAATAGCTGCTCATAGCGCACCTCCAGACGCAGCTGTTGCTCCGCTGCCGCCTCCCGCAGGTAGCACAATCTGTCATAGAGCAGCAGGTTCTCACAGAGTTTCTATTAGACGGAGTAGAGTTTGTCTAAAAAGTTGCGATGGGCTTTAAAAGAAGAACTTACCTGCATGCTGGTCTGCAGACAGCACAACGCCTCGGCCAGACGACTGCCGCGTCCCTCGGAATAACGCTCGTTGATTTGCCGAAAGCGCGTTTCGTGGCTTGGACCCCAACTCAGGGGCTGCGCTGTGAGGCGGGAATGCAGCTGATATTGCAGACATAAGCCATTAAAGTCAAGTGTAGTCTGCTGAGTCTTAGAGTGCACCTTCACCAGCTCATCAGGATCATCGCTGACCGTGTTGGCCAGCGCACGCCAGTACATCTGGTGTCCATGCTCGGCATGAGCAGGGGAATCCTTGCGCCAGCGCGAGATTGTCTCCTGGCAAGCCAGGCGAAGGAAGGGACGATTGAAGCAGCACACGGGCAGATTAGCTGTGGCTTTATTTAACCCACTGCTCAGGGGAAAGTTAACAAAGGGGGAGCTCGCCAAGTCGTCGATACTTTCGCGCAGTGCCAGCTTATGATAGCAGCAGGGCATGATGAGGAGCGACCGCACTTGCGGCATTCTCAGGAATAATCTCATAGCACTGACGCTTAAATCTGCGCACGCATGCAAACCAATTATCGCCATAGTTATCGTAGTTAATTCTGGTGACAGTCCGTGGCTTTGGGCCAGCTCCAAGGTGTGCGCCTCGATGCGGTCCCGACATTGGGCGTCTGCTGAGACGAATTCCTGCCTGTAGCTAATTGAGTTAAGTGCCTTTTGTGGCATCAACTTTTCGCAGCGTTGCTGTGCAGATATCACGCGCTGCTCATCCGCCTCCAGGCCAAGTATCAAATAGTTATCGTTAAGTTGAAGCAACGCTTCGCTCAGGTATCCCAGCCCCGAGCCCAAGTCAACAAGCAGTTGTGTCTCAGTGTTGGCGCAGTGCTCATGGATGTTGGCGGCCAGCTGCTCAATTTCATGCAACTTTTTGCGTCCTATTTTGCGATTCTGATTGCTGCACTTACTTGGCACTTTCCTTGGAGCAGTTGGTGTATGTGCCTCTGGTGTCATCTTGGCGATTTGTTGGCGAAAGTCTTGCAATTCATTCGGGCAATCCTCTAAAGGTTCGTGCACAAAAGGGAATGTGTTCAGACATTCATTCGACACGCTTAGGAAATAGTCCTTGAATATTTGTGGCATGCGATCGAGAGCCTTGATACAGGATGTATTGGCTTCACTATAAATCCAGGAGTAATTCGCTAAAAATTCTACAGCGTCTTTGAAATATGCTTCATCGTTGTCGAATGCTTTCGGCAGCGACATTTCTGAAACGAAATCAACAATAAACTGTGATGATGGTACGACTATTGTAAAACTTCTCTTTAAAGTCAATCAAACAGATTCCAAATCGTATCTGTAGGGTTATATCAATAACAGTAATTGATATAAGAAAGTTGACACATAAAGAGCTGATGGCGCCATCTAACGACCAATAGAAATATATGCAACTTATAAGCTTGCTCCTCATTGCATTAATTTAAATTCGTAATAAATATGTTATGTTTACAATTTTCAGAAATCATAAAAAAATTACCCTCCCTTGAATTCGCACTGCGCTTACAAAAGTATTCCATTAATTCTCCACCAAGCTAATCAAGCAACGGATGTTTGTTTGTTGAAAGAAAACGTCATTTAAATATCCTTTAATAACAATTATTTAACGTTTGCGATAGAGAAGAACGAACAGAAAGAAAAATAAAAAACGAATCGTAATTATCTTAATTAATAATACGATCAAAAAACAGAACAAATGTTGAATGTGAGTATGAGGTTATGCATAACTATTTACAGTCTTATTTCTTAGTACAAAATTTTACACTTAAGATATTACATTCCATTTTAATCCGGATTTCTCATTAACCAATTTATCGTTGGCTGGCCCCAAGACTACTTTTCCATAGTGTTTGGGTTCCTCCTTGAAATATTTATCAATTACAGATCTCAGCTCATCCACGGTGACAGACAACACACGGGAACGATACTTAACAAACATCTCATGAGATACATCATAGAGGAAGTTGTCAATGCCAATGTTGCCCGGTGCAGTTGGTGAATCCAGTTGCTGCAGCACACCCAGTTTACATTCAAAAAGTGTCTGCTGATCCAGTTTTTCGTTCTCGGCTAGCAACCACTCGTAAGTATTGTCAAATGCTCGAAGTGTCTTAATAGAGTGCGGATCGCGATAGCTGAAGAAGCTAAAGATGCCATCGGATCCAATCTTGGCGCCAGCGCCATATGCTCCATTCTGTTCACGAACAACAGGCAACAGATACTTGGCGGAAACCAATTTCGCCAGCACCCGCAACACGGGATGATCCTCATGCAAATATGGTACGGCAAAGATCGCCTTCGAGCAGTAATTGACAGGAATATTCATTACATAATGTTGCAGACTGGGCTGCAGCAAATTCATGTCAATGTCCGTCTTCATCTCTTCACGACTTGGCAAACTATTTACAAATCGTGTGTAATGTTCCAAGGCAGTCGATTGATAAGCTTCCGAACTGTTAATTGCAACACGCATATTGTTCTTGCTGAAGACCTTGGAGCCAATGCTCTTTAATCTATCCCGAATGTCCTCAGTGCTCGTTTCCTGCACGTACTTCTTCATGAATCCTATGTGATCCAATCCTGACAACAATGATTTCAATTGCCCAGCATCTGTGACTAGGCCGGCGGCACTTAGCATGGCGTACAAATGTCCAGAGCTTGTGATGCCCACAGATATATTTGAAATATAGTTCTCAATCAGCATCTGCAGACGATCCGTGTCATCCAATTTAAAATTGAGCAGCAACTCTTCGCTTAGACAGAACATGTCAGAAACATTCTTATCAAGTGCATGCGTCGTCATCATCAATCCAAGGCGATATGTTTTGGCATCCTTTACATTCTCGACAAAGTTCAGTTTAAAGTCGATGCCAGCCGTCTTCGAAAGAACCAATTTGTCGAACTCACGGAAATCGCGGTTATTTGTACCCATTTCGTTGATCACATTGCAGAATAGAGGTACTAGCATGATCTCCTCTCGTGTTAGTCCCGTGATATTGAACAAGCACTTCAGATAGGTGATTTCGTTGGTGGGCACCTTGCACAACTGAGTGGGTACATTTTGAATGGTCTCCATGGTAATTTTTGGCAACTTTGGTGGTTGCTTGACGTCGGTCAGCGACAAGCAGGGCAACACATCAGTATTAACTACCGATTTTTGCGATGCCTCCAGTTTGAGGCCATTCTGATAGATCTCCTCTAACTTTTTGTTGTCGAGCGCACTAATCTTTTGTTTAAGCATCTCGGCCTCAGCCTGCTTGAAATTTTCCTCATACATTTCATCTGGCGACATTGTCAATGTGAGTCTATGTGTGTTATTGCTTGAAAAGTATTTCTCAACCTTCTCCTGCAAATAGTTCTTATTTTCCTTTAATCTCTGCCGCAGTGTAGCAATCATTTCCGATACTCGCAGATTGGCGACAACGTCACCTTCATGATTCCATAACGATGTAGAGTTGAATAGTAAAGCGTTGCCAAAGTGGGGACTCTGGTGTTTCAATGACAATTCCAGATTATGAAGTACACTTTTGATATGCTGCGACTCAAAGCCCTCTTTAATCGTAGTCTGCACAGTCTGCTCAAAAAGTTCGTTGAACTTCTTGAAATCTTCAACCTTTAAATCCTGTAGACCCACCACAAAATAGGTATCCTTGCAATCAGCCGAGAAGCCAGTACTTTGATTGTAGCCACCAGAAAAGTTCGGTTCTATTAAGCTCTTATAGAAAGCCGAGTTAGGGCCACGCACCATCACTTCCGATAGAACGTTCAATTCAAAACTCTCCTGTATATCTGTTATGTCAGACATCAGTAAACCAATTGCTATTTGATTCTGTCGATCGAAGCTGGCGCCCATGCGATCCAGTCTACTGGGTATGTGAACATTACGTGGCTGCTTCCAGCGTTCCTGCGGGGGAATGCAGCTGTAGGAATTGTCAATACGATCGTGATGAGAAAGGTATTCCTCATCCACGAACTTGAGTGTCTTCTCCAGATCAAAGGAGCCGTAGCAGAAGATGCGGGCATTGCTTGGATGATAGTATTTGTGATGGAACTCAATCAAATCCTTGTGTGACAGCTTAGGAATCTCTAGCGGATTACCACCCGAACAGAAGCCGTACGTGTGACTGGGTAGCATATTGTTCAGCAAGTTTTGAATAAACACTTGCGAGTTCTCTGAGAATACACCTTTCATTTCGTTGTAAACTACACCCTTAATAATGAGTTCAGAGTCGCGATTTTGCAATTCCTTGTGCTCCAAACGCCAACCTTCCTGCAGAAAGTCTAGATATGCCAGATTAGGTCTGAAAATTTAAATAATAGATGACACGAATCTTCTTTAAATATCTTCAGATAGTACTTACCTAAAGACGGCATCCAGGTATATCTTCTGCAGATTGCGGAAATCAACCTCATTCATGGTTGAGAAGGGATACAGCGTGTAATCGGGCCCAGTCATGGCATTCATAAATGTGGCAACCGATCTATTGAGCATTTTGAAAAAGGGATCTCGAACTGGAAAATTCTTGGAGCCGCACAAGGACAGATGCTCCAATATATGAGGCATGCCTGTCGAATCGAATGGCGTAGTTCGGAAATTGATGGAGAACACATTGTTGGTATCCTTGCGGTCAATATACCAGAATTCTGTCCCTGTGCCCAAATGCCGCAGAGTGCACGAAGTCAGTTCAAAGTCGGGTATATACTCGATACGCTCGCACTGGAATCCATTATATATCTTGCCCTCGCTATATTTGTATTGGCGATCTGTGTTTATATGCGGCATTTGATTTACCCCTTGTGATGCAACTTCCAGCTCTGGGTTAACAACGCCTCGAATCCCATTAGCCTTGTTGTTGTTTGACTTGAAATTCCGTCTGACGATTTGGCTGTGAAGCACGCTATTTGGGCGTGGTACCGCCCTTAACCATTGTAGGCGTGTCAACATTTCTGTGAGCGATCGAGTTGTCTATAAGTAATAAGTACACAATACAAGTTGCAGATGATTGCCAAATGAAAGCATCGGGCGACATGAATTATGCAAAGTAACCACAATATGAAACACGGAACTTAAGTTTTCAGTTGTATGCACAGTTACATCAGCCGGCATTCATATATGCATGTGTTTTTTTATTGCTATCTATGTATGTATGTATGCCTCCAGAAATTTAGTATTTTTCAAAAAGAAACTGATTGAAATTCCAGAACTTATGATATGCAATGTTTTGCTCAAATAAATTTGCATTTTGATATTCACAAATATATTTTAAATAAAAGATTTTACTTGCCAGCTATAATCAATGAGTCCAGATGTATATTGGCAAAAAATCGATAGCCACTATCGATGTATCGATTTTTTATTTATAAACTTCGATTTAAATTAACAATAACAGATTATTTTCTCTCGTAATTAATAAAAATTTATTGTAAAGAATTGTTAAATATTGAGCACATTAATGTTTTAAAAGTCATTTTTTCTTCAGTTTTTTTTTAGGTGGTATACTACTTTTTAGTATTTTTATTTCGGGTTGATTTCGATAAATACACGCAACAACTGGTCACATTTTCAAAAAACCGCAATTTTTTGTGTTAACTTCATTTCATTAAAGTGAAGCTGCAAAATTTAATTGCCCATTAAATTAAAAATTTAATTAAAGAAAATAACATGAAATTGTGCACCCTCCTGATTATTAACGACCTAGTGCTCAAAAAATGCGTAGTGATTGTCAAATATAAAATGGGTAATGACAAGCAACCGTTATGTTTGTTGTGTGAGTGTTTGTGTGCATGTGCATGTGTATGCACAAGTAGGTACATATATATGAACGTACGTATGTTAACATATTAATACAGAAAGATGTTTAGAAATTATAAAATTCATAAGAATAAGTATTGATAATATGAAACTGCGTTTTCAATACATCGCAGTAGAATTTTATTTGCATTTGAATGAAATTTACGTAATACGCAAAGACGGAAATTAAACTAGTACAATTAATTTGACATTTCATTAGTTTTATCGCTTTCCTCTTTAACTTCTACTTCTAGTGACTTCCGTCCTATAACACATTTGCCAAAGTGTTTTGGTTCGTTCTTAAAGTACTTCTCAATGACATTTATGACTTCGTTGACAGTTACAGCCAAAACACGAGCACGATAATTGTAATATATATCATAGGTGGCACCCAAGACAAAGCTATCTGAGTTAATTTCGCCAGGGGCAATTGGCCAGTCCACCAATTGCAACACAGCAAGTTTAGCTTCGAAAACAGCTTGTTGGTCAATTTTACAATTTCCTGTTTGTAGCCACTCGTAGGTCTTATCGAATACCTCAATTGTTTTCGCCGAGTGTGGATCACGATAGCTGAAGAAGTTAAAAAGTCCATCAAACCCAATCTTGGCACCAGCACCGTAAGCACCGTTTTGTTCCCGCACCACTGGCAACAGATACTTGGCAGTTAGAATCTTCGCCAACACTCGTAAGGCCGCATGATCTTCATGCACATAAGGAACTGCAAAAATAGTCTTCGAACAAAAGCTTAATGGCATATCTAGATTATAATGTCGAAAAGAAGGGTCCTGCAAAAATATCTCTTTGGTATTTATCGTCTGGTGTTGAGTTGGTAAATGTGTAAGAAATCTTTCATAGTTTCCCAAAATTGCAGATACGTTATTTTCCGATGTATTAATGGCAACTCGCAAATTATTCCTGCTAAAGACCTTAGATCCAATACTCTTAAGACTGTCTCGAATGGCCTCAATGCTATTCTCCTTGACATACTTTTTCATATAGTCCACGTGATCTACGCCAGTTAATAAGGACTTCAATCGGCCAGCATTAGTTACTAATGCAGAAGATCCCATCATGGCATACAAATGTCCGTTGCTTCTTACATTCAATGTAAACTTTGAAATATAATTTTTTATAAGCATTTTGAGGCGATTTGTATCCTCAAGCTGAAAGTTGAGCAACAATTCTTCGCAAAGTCTGAACATGAGATACACATTCTTGTCGACGGCATAAGTTTTCATAAGGAGTCCCACGTGATAAGACTTTCCATCCGTTACGCTCTCTACCACCCTCGTAGTGAAGACCATGCGAGCCATTTTCGACCGCACAAGATTGTCGAATTGGCGGTAGTCGTGATTTGAGGTTCCCATTTCGCTAACTACACTACAAAACAAAGGCAAGAGCATAGAATCATTTAGACTTAATTCCGTAGTATTGAACATGCAGTTGAAATATGTTATTCCAGCTAAGGGCTCATGACTAATCATAGTGGGAACACCTCGAAGGATTAAATCGTTCATTTGTGGTCGCGGGAAAGGTTTTTGCACGTCATTTATTGATAAACAAGGTAGGACTTCAATATCTTGTGGTGCTTTTTGAAAAGCCTCCAGTTTAAGACCGTTTTCATAAATTTGTTCAAACTCTTCATCGCTAGTTTCCTTCAATTTTTTTAAAAGTAGTTTCGATTCAGATAGCTGCCTTTCAATCTCTTGGCACTCATTAGGCCGCATAGTTATTATAAGTTTATGCGGATTATTGATATAATACTTTTCAATTTTCTGTTTAAAATAGTTTGGATTATCCTTCAATTTGCTGCGCAATTTGGAAAACATTTCGGAGATTCGTAGGTTGGAGACTACATCACCATCATGATTCCATAATACAATGGATTTATAAAGCAGATGCCTGCACTCGCTTTGTTGCTTTAATGTCAGCTCATAGTTGCAGAGAACACTTTCGATATGCTGTGAATCAAAGCCCTCGGTACTAGCCTTATGCAGTGTATTATCGAAGAGTTCTTCAAACAATTCCAAATCGTCTTCGGAAACATGTTGCAAGCCCACAGTGAAGTACGTATCCTTACGATTCGGTACATGACCTGTCCACCTGATGTAACCTCCTGAAAAGTTAGGTTCAACCATGCTTTTGTAGAAGGGAGAGTTTGGGCCGCGTATCAACAATTCAGCAAGTATTTTCAACTCAAAGTTCTCTTGGATGTCTGTAATATCACACAAAAGTAATCCAATTGCTATTTGGTTTTGTCGGTCTATGCTTGGTCCCATGGTATCCGGTCGACCTTGAATGCAGACTCGACGTGGTTCAGACCATCGTTTTTCTGAGGGAATGCAACTGAAAGAGGAATCTATACGATCATAGTGCGATAGGTATTCCTTATCGACAAATTCAAGTGTTTTTTCCAGATCAAAAGAGCCATAGCAGAAGATGCGAGCATTACTTGGATGGTAATATTGACGATGGTAATTGACCAAATCTTCGTGAGTTAACTTTGGCATCTCAAGCGCATTCCCTGCCCCCATGTGTCCATATGCGTGACTCGGCAGAATGTTGTTAAGCATCTTTTGTTTAAGTAATATGTTGTTGTCTGCGTAAGCTCCCATCATTTCGTTGTAGACCACGCCCTTAAATACTATGTCAGAGTTCCGGTCGTGCACGTCCTTGTGCTCCAGACGCCATCCCTCTTGCAAAAAATCCAAATATAACAAGTTTGGTCTGCATTATCTGAACATGTTATATTTTATTTAAACTAAACAAGTTTATGTAACCTACCTGAATACCGCGTCCATATATATCATTTGCAGATTTCTGAAGTCAACCTCGTTCATGGAAGATACGGGATATATTGTATAATCTGGTCCTGTCATGGCATTCATGAAAGTAGCAACTGAACGATTGCGCATCTTAAAGAACGGATCTCGAACGGGATATTTCTTAGAACCGGCCAACGTGAGATGCTCCAAAATGTGAGGCAGTCCCGTTGAGTCGAACGGCGTAGTGCGGAAATGAATTGAAAATGAATTTTCAATGTGATTGCGATCGAGATACCAGAATTCTGTGCCTGTGCCTAGGTGTCTCAAAGTGCACGACATTAGTCCGTAGTCTGGGATAGGCTCAACACGTTCGCATTGAAATCCTTGGTATACATGCCCTTCCTTATACCTGTAACTCTTTCCGTCTATTATATAAGGTATATTCGTGTCGATTCCAATATCAGTCTTCACTTTGGCACTGCTCTCAACATGCTCAACTGGAGTTGAATTTTGTAATGGCGATTTTATGTGCAGTACCCTTGCCATAGGTTGCTGCACCGACTTAATGTAATTTAGACGTCTTAACATTTTGAAAACAGAGTAATTTAGAAAATTTTAAGCAATGGCAAAGATAAATTGTATTTTATGAATAAATGACTGATTGATTTAAAGTATATTCACAGTATATGTGATGTGAAGTAAAGTAAAAAAACTGAACAACAGAGATTAACGTGAAAATCAATTCTTAAAGCGGTATATAACTGTTTTTCCTTTGTAAGAAGCGTTGTTTAATTGTTGTGTTATGTTGCGCTTAAAGTTATTAAACAAATACATCTACGACTTCAGGACTTTCCATAACAATAATAGAAATGTAATACAAAATTTGTACAGAACTGTCTAGTTATAATTTATTTTTTGTGATTTGCGGGAAACAACGATTTGTAGCTTCAAATTCAATGAGGCAGTTTGGTAATAAAATTACATTTTTCTCTCCTTCATAAATGTTTTTTTGCTGGCTATGAAAAGTTGTGCAATCTAATACATTTTACAAATTTCAACATATTATTTTTATACCCGCTACCCATAGGGTAGAAGGGTATTATAACTTTGTGCCGGCAGGAAATGTATGTAACAGGTAGAAGGAGGCATCTCCGACCCTATAAAGTATATATATTCTTGATCAGCGTCAACAGCCGAGACGATCTAGCCATGTCCGTCTGTCCGTCTGTCTGTCTGTCCGTCTGTCCGTCTGTCCGTCTGTCCTTATGAAACACTGGATCTCAGAGACTATAAGAGATAGAGCTATAATTTTGTTTCGACAGCATTTGTTATGTTTGCACGCAGATCAAGTTTGTTTCAAATTTTTGCCACGCCCACTTCCGCCCCCGCAAATCAAATAAAATCGAATAGCAAGCGTAATTTTGAAGCTGGAGCTGCGAATTTTGGGGTATATAATAATAACAATAGTATTTATGATTCCTGAAAATTTGCTTGCGATCAGATAAAAATTGTGAAAGTTATTAAAGAAACACTTTTGTATGGGCCAAAACGCCCACTTACGAGGGGTCTCAATTGCTTTGGCCGACAATCTGGTATATTATGTCGTCTATAGTATATTTTAAATGTAGTATCTATATCGTTATACCAAATATACCATTTGGTATATTTTTAGTATTTTGCAGTATTTTTGGTATATTTTGAAAATAATACCGCAATATTTTGCTTTTATTCAAAATGGGTAGCGGGTATCTCACAGTCGAGCACACTCGACTGTAGTTTTCTTACTTGTTTTTTGTTTATACAAATGCAAATGAAATATATTTTACTGTTACTTTGAAATTTCGCTACCTTTTTATACATTCTTATGATTTCGGTCCCAAAATACATTTGCCAAAGTGCTTTGATTCGTTCTTAAAGTATTTCTCAACGAGATTTTGTACTTCGGCCAAAGTTACAGATAACACACGAGAGCGGTATTGTAAATTCATATCATAGTTGCAGCCGAATGTGAAGCTTTCTAGAGTGATTTCGCTAGGACAAATTGGCCAGTCCACCAGTTGCAATACGGCAAGCTTAGCTTCAAATAGAGCTTGCTCATCAAGTTGATGGCTTTCGGCTTGAAGCCACTCGTAAGTTTTATCAAAAACTTCAATTGACTTTGTTACGTTTGGATCACGAAAGCTGAAAAAGTTAAAAAGTCCGTCAAATCCTATTCTGGCCCCAGCATCGTAAGCTCCGATCTGTTCCCTTATGACGGGCAATAGATATTTGGCAGTAATAAGCTTGCCCAGCACCCGCAGCGCAGCATGATCATTATGAGCATAAGGAACTGCAAAAAATGTCTTTGCACAGTAGCTTAAAGGCATACTCAAATCGTAGTGTCGGGAAGACGGTTCCAGCAAGAATATCTCATTGGTGTCTGAGGTCTGCTTCATAGTAGGTAAGTGGCTTACAAATCTTTCGCAGTCTTTCAGAATGGTCGATACATTATTTTCCGATGTATTAATTGCAATACGCAAATTACTTCTGCTAAAGACCTTGGATCCAATACTTTTCAGACTGTCTCGAATGGCCTCAACACTATTCTCCTTGACATACTTTTTCATATAGTCTACATGATCGACGCCTGATAATAAAGATTTCAATTGGGAAGCATTGGTTACCAATGCAGAGGAACCCATCATGGCATACAGGTGCCCAGTGATAATAACGTTACTTCCCAACTTGGATATATAATTTTTTATAAGCATTTCGAGGCGTTCCGTATCTGCCACCTGAAAGTTGAGCAACAGCTCTTCACAGATTCCAAACATGTCGCTCACATTCTTGTCGAGAGCATATGTCTTCATTAGAAGTCCTAAGCGATATGTCTTGCCATCCGTCACGCTCTCCACAACCTTTGGCAGACATTCCACACGCGCCATTTTTGCTTGAAGGATATCGTTGAATTGGCGGTAATCGTGTTTGGCGGTTCCCATTTCGCTGAATACGTAGCAAAACAAAGGCAAGAGCATAGCTTCGTTCAGACTTAATCCGGTGGTATTAAACATGCAGTTGAGATACGTTATCCCCGCGAAGGGCTCATGGCTGATCATTGTGGGAACATCTTGAAAGTTTACATCCATTATTTGCGGGCGCGGAAAGGGGTTCTGCACGTCGTTTATTGATAAACATGGTAGGATAGAAATATCTTGAGGTGCTTTTTGGAAATCCTCCAGTTCGAGGCCTTTCTCATAAATCTGTTCAAACTCTTCATCACTACATTCTTCCAGTTTTTCTAAAATCAGTTTTTTCTCAGCAATTTGTCTTTCGATCTCATAGAACTCAGTAGGCTGCATAGTTATCGTAAGCTTATGCGTATTATTAATTAAATACTTTTCTATTTTCTCGATAAAATAGTTTGGATTCTCTTTCAATTTGTTTCGTAACTTTGCAAACATTTCTGATTCTCGTAGGTTTGATACTACATCGCCATCATGAGTCCATAATACTATGGACTTATATAGCAGATTCTTGTAATTGCTTTGTTGCTTTAGACTGTCCAGCTCTAAATTGTTAACGACACTTTCAATATGTAGTGAGTCAAAGCCTTCTTTACTTGCTTTATACACTGTATTGTCAAAGAGCTCCTCAAACAATTCCACATTTTTCATTGCAACGTCCTGCAACCCGACTGCAAAATACGTATCTTTGCAATCTGGCAAATATCCTGTCCAGTCAGTGTAACCGCCAGAGATGTTGGGCTCTATCATACTCTTGTAAAAAGGCGAGTTGGGGCTCCGAATTAACAATTCGGAAAGTACTTTTAACTCAAATGTCTCCTGAATATCGAGTATATCACACATCAGCAGTCCTATTGCTACTTGATTCTGATGGTCGATGTCAGGACCCATAGGGTTTAACCTACTTTCAATACACGCTTGACGTGGCTCAGACCAACGATCCTCTGGGGGTGTTCGACTGAAAGAGGCATCTATACGATCATAGTGGGATAGATATTCCCTATCGACGAACTCAAGTGTCTTCTCAAGATCAAAGGAGCCACAGCAGAAGATTCGTGCATTACTTGGATGGTAATACTGACGATGGTAATTGACCAAGTCTTCATAACACAGTTTTGGGATCTCCGAAGGGTTGCCTGCCGTAGAGTGACGATATATGTGACTCGGCAGAATGTGATTTAGCATTGTATGTTTAAATGACGTCGAATTATCCGAATATGATCCTATCATTTCGTTATAGACTATGCCTTTAATAACAATGTCAGAATTCCGGTCATGAATGTCCTGGTGCTCAAGACGCCAACCTTCCAGCAAAAAGTCCAAATGCAACAAGTTGGGCCTGTAATATCATTATAAATTAAAGAGTAATATTTGTATTAGAGCCTTTTATCTTTTCACGTATAAATTTCAAATTCCGTACCTGAATACCGCATCCAAGTAAACTTTCTGTAGGTTTCTGAAGTCAGTTTCGTTCATAGTGGCGAATGGAAACATTGTGTAATCTGGTCCAGTCATAGCATTCATAAAATTAGCAACTGTTCGACTAACCATTTTGAAAAAGACATCTCGAACTGGCAAATTCTGTGAACCGCATAAAACAAGATGCTCCAAAACATGAGGGATCCCCGTTGAGTCGAGTGGATTAGTACGAAAATTGATTGAAAACAAGTTATTAATATCGTTGCGATCAAGGTACCAGAACTCAGTGCCTGTGCCAATGTGTCTTAAAGAACATGACATGATTCCATAGTCTGTGATGGGCTCAACTCGTTCGCATAGAAATCCTTGGTATACGCGACCTTCTTTGTACTTGTAATTCTGTCCATCTATTATATAGGGCATATCTCTGTGGACTTCGATATCTGTCTTCACTTTGGGACTGCTCCCAACACTTTCGATTGAAGTGGAGGGTAAAGCGGATTTTATGTGCAGTACCCTCATCAAAGGGTGCTGCACAGACCTAATGGAATTTAAACGTCTGAACATTGTTAAACGGAAGAATTTAGAAAAAAATACAAAAAAAAGAAATAGAAGTAATATAGATTAAAGGATTAATTTTGATTTTTTCAAAATGTTTGAAGTAAAATGAAGTGGTTAATTGATGATTCTAAAATAAATCATAGGAAAAGGTCAACGATGTAATCACGCGTTGCTTTGACAGATAAACAAATAGGGGCATCGTCTTTCCTGTTGATATCGATCATGATCGGAGATACCTCACTATGTATATTACATATACATGCAAATTTCGCGCAATGATATAACAAGAACGTACAGCTTCAATCACGGCAAAAAATCATAGTAAACAAGCTTCAGATGTAACGTATGGCTATTAACTTCTACAATAACAGAACCATCAAAGTATTTTTAAGACTTATTAATGGTTTATTTAATTAGATATGGATTGCCGTAATGTCACTGTCTATATTGCAAAAAAATCCTACATTTCATATCTTGGCAGATCCATCTAGGACTAAGGAAAGAATACGTACGATTTTTTTTTGACTCAATTAAGCTTCAACAATTAAACTTATACATTAACATTCTTAAATATTTGTTCTATTTCTTTTGATTTTGGTCCTAAAATGCATTTTCCAAAGTGCTTCGGCTCGTTTCTAAAGTATTTCTCAATGATATTTTGCACATCACCCAGAGTTACGGCCAATACACGACTGCGATATTGTAAATAAATATCATACGTAGCACCCAAGACGAAGCTATCTAAACCGACTTCGCCTGCACTAATTGGCCAATCCACGAGCTGCAACACGCCAAGTTTCGCCTCAAAAAGCGATTGCTCATCAAGTTTGTCCCTATGGGTTTGCAACCATTCGTAGGTCCTGTCAAAAATATCCATTGTTTTCGCAGAGTTGGGATCGCGATAGCTATGCATACTAAACAGACCATCGAATCCTATCCTGGCGCCAGCACCGTAAGCTCCGTTTTTCTCCCTCACCTCAGGCCACAAATACTTGGAAGTGAGGAATTTTGCCAATACTCGTAGAACAGGATGATCTTCATGCGTATAAGGGACTGCAAAGAAAGTCTTTGCACAAAAGCTTATTGGCATATCTATATTATGGTAGCGGAAGGAAGGTTCCAGCAGGAATATCTCCTTGGTATCAACTTTCTGTTCTAGAGTAGGTAAATGGGTTAAGAATCTTTCATAGACGCCCAAAATGTTAAATACATTATTTTCCGATGTATTAATAGCAACACGTAAATTACTTCTGCTAAAGATCTTAGATCCAATAGTTTTCAGACTGTCTCGAATGGCTTCAATGCTATTCTCCTTGACATACTTTTTCATATAGTCTATGTGGTCAACTCCTGATAATAATGACTTCAATTGGGCTGCGTTATTTACCAATGCAGAGGAACCTATCATGACATGCAAGTCCCCAATTTTTTTAACATCTAGCTTTAACTTCGAAATATAATTTCTTATAAGAATTTTAAGCAATTCCGTATCTTCAAACTGGAAGTTGAGCAACAAATCTTCACAAATGCGAAACATATCGCATACATTTTTATCAAGAGCATATGTCTTCATTAGGAGTCCCAGACGATAAGTCTTACAGTCCGTCACGTTCTCTACGATTTTAGCCGAACACTCTACACGTGCCATTTTTGATAGAAGCAGATTGTCGAATTCGCGATGATCGTGATTCGAAGATCCCATTTCGCTGAACACACTACAAAATAATGGCAAGAGCATCGCATCATTTAGACTTAATCCAGTGGTATTAAACATACACTTCAGGTAGGTTATCCCCGCTATAGGTTCATGGTTAATAGTTGTTGGGACACCTCGAAGGGTTAATTCGTTTATTTGTGGTCGCGGAAAAGGTTTTTGCACGTCGTTGATTGATAAACACGGCAGGACTTCAATATTTTGGGGTGCTTTTTGGAATGCCTCGAGTTTGAGGCCATTTTCATAGATCTTTTCAAATTCTTGGTCGCTAGTTTCGTCCAGTTTTCTTAGAATTAGTTTCGCTTCAGCTTGTTGCCTCTCAATCTCATGGAACTCATTTGGCCGCATGGTTATTGTGAGCTTATGGTTATTATTAATGAAGTATTTTTCTATTTTCTGCTCGAAATACTTGGGATTCTCTTTTAATCTATCTCTTAGTGTTTCAAACATGTCGGATATTCGTAAGTTTGATACAACATCACCATCATGATTCCACAAAACCGTAGATTTATATAATAGACGCTTGTATTCGCTTTGCTGTTTACGGAGCAGTTCGAGAGCACTTAGAATAGCTTCGACATGCTTTAAATCAAAACCTTCTCTGCTAGCTTTATACACTGTATCGTCGAAAAGAACCTCGAATAATTTCACATAATCGTCAGCAACATCTTGCAATCCTACATTAAAATAAGTGTCTCTGCATGTTGGCAAATATCCTGTCCATTTGGTGTAACCGCCAGAGAAGTTAGGTTCTATCATACTCTTATGGAATGGAGAATTGGGGCCACGAAACAAAAGCTCAGAAAGAACTTTTAGCTCAAAATTCTCTTGGACGTCAGTTACATCACACATCAACAAGGCGATTCCTACTCGGTTCTGATGATCCAAACTGATGCTGGAGTCCGGTCTACCCTGAATAGAGGCATAACGGGGCTTAGACCAACGATCCTCTGAAGGTGTACGACTGAACGAAGTATCTATACGATCATAGTGGGATAGATACTCCTTATCGATAAATTCAAGTGTCTTCTTCAGATCAAAAGAGCCATAGGAAAAGATGCGTGCATTACTCGGATGATAATATTTTCTATGATAGTTGACCAGATCTTCGTGTGCCACATTTGGGATTTCCAGTTGGGTGCCCGTCGCTATGTGTCCATATGAGTTATTAGGCAGAAGATAATTAAGCATCTTTTGTTTGAAAAACCTTGAATTATCCCCAAAGGATCCTATCATTTCATTGTAGACTACTCCTTTAATTACAATATCTGAGTTCTGGTCATGAATATTTTTGTGCTCTAGACGCCAACCTTCTTGCAAAAAGTCCATATACAATAAGTTGGGTCTGTGACAAGAATATAAATTAAACAGTATTCTAACTACAAATTATTGCTTATATACCTAAATACAGAATCCAAGTAAACCTGCTGCATGTTTCTGAAGTCGGCCTCGTTCTTGGTTGCAAAATGATACATTGTGTAATCTGGTCCAGTCATAGCGTTCGTAAAAGTAGCAACTGATCGAATAATCATTTTAAAAAAAAGATCTCGAACTGGCCAATTTTTCGAGCCGCACAAAACGAGATGCTCCAAAATATGAGGCAGACCCGAAGAATCAAATGGCTTAGTGCGAAAATGAATTGAAAACACATTTTGAATGTCGTGACTATCGAGGTGCCAAAACTCCGTGCCTGTGCCAAGATGTCTCAAGGTGCACGACATGAGTCCATAGTCCGTGATGGGCTCAATGCGTTCGCAAAGGAATCCGTGGTATATGCTTCCTTCTTTATACTTATAATTCTGACCATCTATTATGTATGGGACTTTACTCTGAAGTTCAACATTACTCTTCACTTGGGTACTGCTTACGATTACTTTAAATGAGGAAGAAATTTGTAACGGGGATTTTATGTGTAGCACTCTAATCAGAGACCGCTGCTGCGACTTCACATATTTAAGATGTCTAAACATTCCGAAATTAGAGAAATTTAGAATATTTTTACAAAAAGTGAATTACTTTGAATTTGGATTTTTTTATTTTATTAACATTTTCAAATTGGAATGACGTTACATTCCATAAAAATATATATTTACAATCGGATGGACACCAATCGAATGACAGGTGATGATATGGTACTACATTCAAGATTCCAAAATATACCAATTTGTCATTCAGGCGTTTTTACCCATAGAAAAGAATTTCTTTAATAACTTCGACAATTTTTATCTGATCGCAACCACATTTCCAGCAATTACTAAAGACTTTAGGTATTATTGTATATACCAAAATTCGCTGTGGCGTTAAAAGCGTAATTTTAATGATACTCGATTTTGTCCATTTGGGTGGGCGGAAGTGGACGTGGTAAAAATTTGATGCAACCTTGATCTGTGTGCAAGATCTATGCCGTATACCTGCCAGATCAAGCCCTATCCTTCTACCCTATGGGTAGCTGGTATAACAAACAAATTTTGAGATTACACAAATTTTCTTTAATTATTCTTAAACTTCAATCTCATCTGATTTTGGTCCTAAAATGCATTTTCCAAAGTGTTTCGGTTCATTTCTAAAGTATTTCTCAATAACATTTTGTACTTGGTCCACAGTTACAGCTAATACACGACAGCGATATTGCAAATAAATATCATATGAGGCACCCAAAACGAAGCTATCTAAGCTGACTTCCCCTGGACTAATGGGCCAATCTACTAATTGCAAAACGGATAGTTTAGCTTCAAAGACAGCTTGCTCATCAAGTTTGTATCGATGGGCTTGCAGCCACTCATACGACTTATCGAATACCTTCATTGTGTTCGATGCGTTAGGATCACGATAGCTGTGAACACTAAAGAGACCATCGAATCCTATCCTGGCGCCAGCACCGTAAGCTCCGTTTTTCTCCCTCACCACAGGCCACAAATATTTGGAAGTGAGGAATTTTGCCAATACTCGTAGAACAGGATGATCTTCATGCGTATAAGGAACAGCAAAGAAAGTCTTTGCGCAGAAGTTTAATGGCATATCTAAATGATGATAGCGGAAGGATGGTTCCAGCAGGAATATCTCCTTGGTATCAACTTTCTGTTCTAGAGTAGGTAAATGGGTTAAAAATCTTTCATAGTCGCCCAAAATGTTAAATACATTATTCTCCGATGTATTAATAGCAACACGCAAATTACTTCTGCTAAAGATCTTAGATCCAATACTTTTCAGACTGTCTCGAATGGCTTCAATGCTATTCTCCTTGACATACTTTTTCATATAGTCTATGTGGTCAACTCCTGATAATAATGACTTCAATTGAGCTGCGTTAGTTACCAATGCAGAGGAGGCAGTCATGACATGTAAATGTCCCAATTTTGCAACGTCTAGTGTTAACTTGGTAATATAATTTGTAACTAGCATATTAAGCCGGTCAATATCCTCCAGCTGAAAGTTGAGCAGAAATTCTTCACAGAGCTGAAACATGTTCCACACATTTTTGTCGAGGGCAAAAGTCTTCATTAGGAATTCTAGACGATATGTCTTACTATCCGTTACGTTCTCTACGAGTTTAGCTGTGCACTCTGGACGTGCCATTATTGAACGAATTATATTGTCGAATTGGCGGTGGTCGTGATTAGAAGATCCCATATCGCTAAGCACGCTACCGAATAATGGCAAGAGCATCGCATCGTTCACACTTAATCCAGTGGTATTGAACATACACTTAAGGTAGGTTATTCCAGCTATGGGCTCATGGCTGATCAATGTGGGAACACCTCGAAGAGTTATTTCTTTTGTTTGTGGCCTCGGAAAGGGTTTCTGAACGTCGTTTATTGATAAACACGGCAAAATGTTTATATTATCTGGAGCTTTTTGTAAGGCTTCGAGATTCAGGCCGTTTTCATAAATCTTTTTAAAATCTTCGTCGTTAGTTTCCTTCAGTTTTTTACGAATTAGTTTCGCTTCAGCTAGCTGTCTCTCAATTTCATGAACCGGGTTCGGACTCATGGTAAGTGTTAGCTTATGCTTATTATTGATAAAATATTTTTCCAATTTCTGTTCGAAATACTTAGGATTGTCTTTTAATTTGATTTGCAATTTTTCAAACAATTCAGAGATTTTTAAGTTGGAGACCACATCACCTTCATGATTCCACAATACTGTGGATCTATATAGCAAGCGCTTGCATTCGCTTTGCTGTTTTCGGAGTAGCTCTTGAGTACAAAGAATAGCTTCAACATGTTTCGAATCAAAGCCTTCCATTATAGTTCTATGCACTGTGTTGTCAAAGAGCTCTTCAAATATTTCCACATCATTATCCGAAACATCTTGCAAGCCCACATTGAAATAAGTATTCTTACAGTTTGGCAAATATCCTGTCCACTTAGTGAAACCTCCAGAGAAGTTCGGATCTATCATGCTCTTGTGGAATGGCGAGTTGGGACTGCGAATCAATAATTCCGAAAGTATTTTTATATCAAAGCTCTCTTGGATGTCAGTTATATCACACATCAGCAAGGCGATTCCTACTCGGTTCTGATGATCCAAACTGATACTCGAGTCCGGTCTACCCTGAATAGAGGCATAACGGGGCTTAGACCAACGATCCTCTGGAGGTATGCGACTGAAAGATGTATCTATACGATCATAGTGGGATAAATATTCCTTATCGATATATTCCAGCGTTTTCTCCAAATCAAAAGATCCATAGGAAAAGATGCGTGCATTACTTGGATGATAATATTTTCTATGGTAATTGACTATTTCTTCGAGTTCTAACTTTGGGATCTCCAGTTGGGTGCCGGGCGCAATGTGACCATAGGTGTTAGGCAGAATGTAATTTAGCATTTTCTGTTTGAAAAACCTGGAGTTATCCGCATATGATCCTATCATTTCGTTATAGACTACGCCCTTTATAACAACATCTGAGTTTGGGTTATGTAGGTCCTGATGCTCCAGACGCCAACCTTCTTGCAGAAAGTCCATATACAACAAGTTGGGTCTGTGATGTTAATTTAGTTAATGACAATTTTATTTTAACTTAAATTATTAATTATTTACCTAAATACCGCATCCAAGTAAACCTTTTGTAGGTTTCTGAAGTCTGCCTCGTTCTTAGTTGAAAATGGATACATTGTGTAATCTGGACCAGTCATTGCATTCATAAAATTGGCAACTGATCGAATTATCATTTTGTAAAAGAGATCCCGAACTGGTAAATTTTTTGAACCACACAAGACGAGATGCTCCAAAACATGAGGCAAACCCGTTGAATCGAGCGGCTTAGTTCGAAAATGAATTGAAAACACATTTTGAATGTCGGGACTATCGAGGTGCCAAAACTCCGTGCCTGTGCCAAGATGTCTCAAGGTGCACGACATAAGTCCAAAGTCCGCGATGGGTTCAACACGTTCACAAAGGAATCCTTGGTATACGTTTCCTTCTTTATACTTATATTTCTGTCCGTGTAGTATATATGGCATACTGCTTTCGATTTCTGTAGTTGTCTTGGCACTGCACTCATCACGTTTAACAGATGTCGCATTTTGTAACGGAGATTTAATGTGTAGTATCCTTACCAAAGGGCGTGGCATCGACTTGAGATTTTTGATATGTCTAATCATATTGGAACTATTTTAATTTAGAAAGTTGCGTAAAAAGGCCAGAAATAGGCATAAATTTGGTGAATTTTGGAAAATATAGATATATGTAAAGTGTGACTGAAATAAATGATATGGGCAACTGAGATTTGGGGTGTTTTTTTTTTTTTGTTTATTAAGATATTATTAGTAACAAATAGAAGCGTGAGAGACACGTTCTTACCTTCTGTATGCGGTCTTTTATTTTTCGACCCTAAAAGGACATATAAATATTCTAGAACAGCGTCAACAGCTGAGACAACAGATCCTTCTGATCGAATAAACAGAGAACAGACTATAAGAGATTTAATTTTCTTTGATAGCACTTGTTATATTTGCACTGCAGATCAAGTTTGTTTTCAATTTTTGCCGCGTGCACTTGAAAATTATGATGCGATCAGATAAAAATAGCCTTCGGTATATTTAAGTAAATGTATGGTATATTAATGTAATTAAATAATATTTTAAGAATAATACCCCACTGTTATGCTATTGCTCAAAGTTGTTCTGACAGTCGAACTCACCCGACTTAAGCTTTCTTACTTGCATTGGGTATCTCACGTCGAGCACATTGTACTTTAGCTTTCTAACTTCATACAAATGGGGTTGTGTTTGATGTTTTTGGCTCAAGTTGATGCTACAAACAGCAGAAAAGCGTCAAAAAATAAAATATATTTTTGTATATTATTTTACCATAACGGTTTTTTATTATTATACCTATTAAGTGACTATAAGCTTAACGTTGCAAAACAGTCGAATTAAAATATATGCAGATAAATGTTACATTGATATACATGCACGATACTAATACTTATTTTAATTTGCTAGATCAAGATTATATACTACATATAGTATACAGTGTATACTTATGCATAGTTTATGTACAAAAATTACAAAACGAATTACGAATAGTATATGGCAATTGGCAATTAGCAGTTGCATTCCCGTCTACTTGTTGAAATTCTCAATCTGCTGAAGGACCCAACTGCGCGATGCCGCCTGACTGAGGTGCGGCGGACATAAGATGGTTCCTGGATGCTGGCCAATTAGCTCTTGCAAAGCGGCCTTAGACGGCTTCGGTGCTATTTGCGGTGGGCCAAGATGATGTTGGCACCCACCACTGGGTGGCGGTGGTGGCGGACTGCGAGGTCTTTTCAGTTCGTAGTCAGTGCTGCGCTTCTCATTGTTGTCATCGCTGTAAATGGCTGAATCGCGAAAATCATTCTCTAGGCTATCCTCCACTTGCTGCTCATACTCAAAGCTGGACGAGGGCAGCTCGGCAGCAGAGCGTTTGCGCTGCTGTTCGCACATGCTGTCACTGGATGTGCAGGACGATGAGGTCAGCGAAAAGACGGAGTCGCGCTGCAACGATGCTTCCGAGCTGGCAATGATGCTGAAGAGTGTCTTGGGATCCGCATAGTCCACATGGGCCATACGCTCACCCACCGCCTCGCTGCCCTGTCGATGCAAGATGCTCTGGCGGCACATTTCGCTCACATCGGAGACACGTCGTTCCGGGGGACGATTGCTGCGACCAAAGGCCATGCTAAGATTATCAATGGACTTGAGGGCACGCGGCAGCAATGAGATCTCCGAGTGACTGACATTCTCCAGGGTTGTCTTGCTGCCAGGTCCAGGATTGCCATTGCTCAGCAGACGCTTCATTAAATTCTTTGGTATGGGTCGAGCATAGAGCGCTTCATTCGGGTCATCCTCACGTTCGGTTTGTCCCGTAGACTCCAAGCTCAGGTTTATTACAGTTGATTGGCTGTCACGCTTAAGCGTGGATCCCGAGCTCGATTCGGAGCCAGTGCTATCACGCTGCTGCACTGCATCCTCACCCACAAGCTGCAGCACTCCTTCCGGCGAGTAGACGAGCGTCACATAGTCCGATTCGGGACGTGGTGCGGGCGGACGTTTCTCGCGTGGCTTGAAATATTGCACAGACTTGGCACGCCCCAATATGGGGGAAAATTTGTAGGGCACATGCACATTGCGTAGCAGCGTCTCATAGATGGGCTCATCCTGCTCCTCGCGCTGTTGCTGCTGCTTAGCCTGTTCTTGTTCGGCTTCCAGGGGCGGCGGAGAACGTGATGGCGGGCGCGGCGGCAATGGAGGTCCTTCCTGTGCAGGACTTTGTGGAGTCAGCGGAGTGATGACGGCCTGACTGCTGTCGCGTCGCATCTTTTGCTGCTTGTTCTTGTTGTAGATACGCTCGAATTCCTTGTTGTTTTTCAACAGATCCAAAACAATCTCAGCATCTCGCTTCGATTTTTCTACCGGCGACAGCGTTGCCATCTCCACTTGTTCTTCATAATACTGTCGCTGCGAATGATCTAGAATATCGGAAGCGGACACGCACGTCTCATGTGCCTCCTCAGCCAGCTCGAGGTCCTCCGTAGACTCGGTTATCTTTAGCACGGTGCTATCAAACTCACTGAGATCCATATAGAACTTGGAGCAGCTCTCCTTGCGGCTACAACGTTGTTTCTTCAGCGTTGCAATTCGCTTGGGCATAGTCTTGTGGTTATACTGTTTGACCTCAAAGAAGCCCTTGCCCTTCGTTTTGCGTTCGCTCAGATCCGGCTTGCTGCCGCGCAACGAGGCAGCGCTATCGTCGTCCGCTTCCGGCCGCTCGTCCAGACTAAATTCCCCAATGCGTGGCACTGACTTGCTGCGCTCCTTCAGTGCCTTGTAGCTGAATACTGGACTCTGGGACTTGGTGCGGCTGCGTTGATCGCGCAGAATGCACAAACACTGCTCCGTCTCAGAACACTTGCAGTGCTCCTTGCTAGGACTCGTCTTAGCATCCGTCGAGTCCCGTTTCCCACTGCGGTAACGAACTGCAGCGGCCAATTTCTGAAGCGCCGTATCATCTAGACTATTGTTGCGAGACAAGGGCTTTAGAAGGCTTCACCGGTTGATGCTGCTGCTCCAGCGATTCATTGAAGCTGTCAAAGGAGCTCGAGTTCGTCACTGTCTTCCTCTTGAACTTGGAATTACGCTGACGTATCTCACTGCGTCGACATGCATTGCGTCGCTCTAAGTAAGTGGGCGTAGAGTTACTGCTAGAGTGCAGACTCCACTTCCAAGTACTGCGATCGGGAGTGCGGTCTAAATAAAATAAAAAATACTAAATTATTAGCATCTGGTAGTGAAAGCTGAACACAAGGCGTCAAGCAATATGCTGGGGATGATCGAGTGGACGATACTGTCGACAAACACCAGCAACATTCTAAGCACAAGTAACCAGAGTAATAAGGTCATCATTTTGAAATCAATTATGCATACTTGCTATTAATGTAGTACATGCAGTGATTAGTTTGACGGAGTTGTAGTTTATTAACACCAGCTAAAGCGTGTCAAAACCTTTTAATCGAATTCCCATGCTACTTCAAAAAAAATCCGCCATGCATCTTTATATGTTTGCTTATGCTTGGTATGTGTGGTATTTTCACACAATCTAATTTCATCGCGCAATAAGATCGTTCTCTTAAATTCCTATTCTTGAAGACTTGAGACTGACTACCCTTTCTTCTTATAATCTTAATTAAAACAAGTAAGAAATCTACAGTCGAGTGTGCTCGACTGTGAGATACCCGCTACCCATTTTGAATAAAAGCAAAATATTGCGGTATTATTTTCAAAATATACCAAAAGTACTGCAAAATACTAAAAATATACCAAATGGTATATTTGGTATAACGATATAGTACCACATTCAAAATATACCATAGACGACATAATATACCAGATTGTCGGCCAAAGCAACTGAGACCCCTAGTAAGTAGGCGTTTTAGCCCATACAAAAGTATTTCTTTAAAAACTTTCACAATTTTTAACTGATCGCAACCAAACCAAAGGAATCATAAATACTATTGTTATTATTATATGTACCAAAATTCGCAGCTCCAGCTTCAAAATTACGCTTGCTATTCGATTTTATTTGATTCGCGGTGGCAGAAGTGGGCGTGGCAAAAATTTGAAACAAACTTGATCTGCGTGCAAACATAAAAATTATAGCTCTATCTCTTATAGTCTCTGAGATCCAGTGTTTCATACGGACAGACGGACAGACAGACAGACGGACAGACGGACATGGCTAGATCGTCTCGGCTGTTGATGCTGATTAAGAATATATACACTTTATAGGGTCGGAGATGCCTCCTTCTACCTGTTACATACATTTCCTGCCAGCACAAAGTTATAATACCCTTCTACCCTATGGGTAGCGGGTATAAAAAATACATCAATTTTATAAAAAAATTTGTTATTTAAAATGTAGCCCGGTCTAAGCTGCATATAATGTTGATTAATTTTCTCCCTGGACTTAATATACTAAAAAGTTCCAATTAGTCTTAATCTCGTTTAATACCAAATTTGAAGTTTCCTTATTTAGATCAATTCATTCGTAAGGGAGAAGCATTGTTCAAAAATACCTATCCTGTGAATCGATTATATGTGGAATATAAAGACATTTTCCTATTAAGATTTACTTATGTTTGTGCTCTTCCTCCCTCAAAATATATTTTTTCTCTAGCTCTTTATTTAGATCCTTTCAAAGATGCACGTCAAAGTCAAACCTAGGCTTTTTAAAAGTTACACCTTAAGCTAGTGCCTTGAGTTACTTATAATGGGCTTTATGTAGTTAGTAGATGGGTTAATGTGTGAACATGCTGGACACGAACCAGTTGAGCAGTAAGCCAATTGTAAGCACAAACCAAAAAGCGAAAACGGTAGCGGGGTAATTTGATAACTCAAGATACTTACTAGTCTTCTAGACCGGAAATTGGAGGCTTAATTATAGTCTATGCAAGCGCCGTCAAATACCAGAAAAATTACTACATACGATTACGATTACGATTACAATTGCATTATGCGATAACGATTAGTTACTACAACAGTTAAGTTGTACTAAATTATATAATTTGTAAATTAATTGTTAACATTTTTGAATAGCATTGTGTCTATTTATTAATTCATTTATTTATTTGTATTGATTGCATTTGCGATTATTATTTTAAATAAAATTTTGTTTTGTTTGAGCTTTTTGGGGTGGTAAGAAGAAGGAAGGAGGAAAAGTAGTAGCGCTTAGTTCAGTCTCTGGTGTTTAGCCTTAGGAACGCCTTAAAACTAATTAAAGTTTTCTTTTCTTGTTTGGTTTGGGTGGTTTAGTTTTAGAATGCATCACTGGTAGTACTACAATGGTAAACATATAGCAAATATATATAATATGTAATAAATAGAAGTACTGAAAGTTAAATCAAGATCAATTTGTTACATAGAAAGCCAATTAAAATGTTACACATCTAGTTTTAGTTAGTTACATAATTGTAAAAAAAGAAACACCGCAACCAATTAAATAAACAATAAAATACTTTTCGATGGCGACCCAAAACACATAACGTACACAACAGATATAATTCCCGAGGTACAGTTGATCTCAGCAACAATTAAAATGCACAACATTCACAACATTGTCGCACATAAATCAACTTGCCACTGAGACAACGACGCGTTCGTTGTCAAAAGCGAATATGGCACGATTTTTGGCCAGAAAGCTACAGATGAAAATTGAATTGAACGAAACAGTCAAAAGGCTTTCTTCCCCCTTTGCTTCTGGTATTTGTGGTTATGTCACTCTCTGAGACTCTACTTGAAGCATGTGAAGTGCAAGTACACTGTCCAACAAGGGTTTATCTTTATCCCCAGTTTAAAAACTAACGATTTAAGAATTCTAAAACAATATTTTATCCTTAAGCTTTAATCGTGTAATTATTAGCTTTAATTAACGCAACAGTCACATACACAGGGTGCTGAAAGCTTTGAGCCAAAGCAAAAGATCCTAAAGCTTAAGCATGTGGATATGGTTTAATTAAGTAAACCTAAACCAAATATCTTTTCATTTTGTAAAAACTGAATAGACAATTTGAAGAATTTATTTCAAGGCTCATTTTTCATTTTTAAGAAATCTGTTAATAGAAAACTTTTAATTATTGTTTATAAAAACCTTGCCAATTTAGTTTCTATTTAAAGAAGCTGCCTGTAACACACATTGTTAGCCTCTAAAAGTATAGTACATATTAATAACTTGGAAGTTCTTTTTTTGTTAGTGCTGTCTGATTATCAACTTTATACAGATTTCTTGCAGTGTAGAATGGATGTTGAGCAGACAATGCCCGCATAACTATAACTAACTACTTCATCATTCAGTCGTTTCCCAAAGTGTTATGTGCATTTTGGTCGTCGTCACCAACAAACGAGACTAAATCAAACAAACAACGTCAACAACAACAACAACATAAACAAAAGCACACACACACATAAATACAAATTCATAAATACGTAGAGAGTAGGAAAAGCTATGCAAAAAGCTTGTCGCTTAGCTTAGTGTGTGTGACTTGGGCTCTTGGCTGACGCTCACCTTCCTCGTTGCCCAGCTGGTAGACAAGTTCCTTGGCCCGCGTGGGTATGTCGAGCTCCTCAAGCATAACACCTTTAATGTGTTGCGTCCAGATACGCTTCTGGTCACGATTTCGGGCCGTCAACTTGATTTGATTGCGCGGCTCATCGAAGGGTATAACATAGAAGCTGGTCGGTTCGCCTGGCAAATGTTCGCTAAGCATCAGGTTCTTTTGCTGCAGTCGAAAAAAGAGAAGTGTTAGTTGTCAGTCAGTTAGTTGCGAGAACTTGCGGCACTCTTCTTACTGTTATGAGGCTCTTGAACTGCAGTCGTCCGTCTTCCTTCTGCTTGGTGATGATGAGCATCGTCTCAAAGAGCAGCACCTGGCGCGGCTTGTTGTGTTGCTCCATCAGCAGACCCTCGTGCCGCAGCTCACGTAGCACGCTGAGATCTGTTCAAGTGGAGATTGTTGGTGTTTAAAATTTGAGTAATTTCGCAGAACTTCTCGAGGCACTGGATCACTCACCTGGTCCCATCCAGCCATCCAGTATGCCAGATAGCTCCTTGACGCGACTCTGTTGCTCCTGCTTGCGCTTCACCTGATCAATATTGTGGGCCACCTGGCGCATTATGGCATACGCCTCGGCCACCTCTTTGACATCGCAATGCTTGCGAAGGCTCTAAATGTACAAAGGAGGATCATTAAATGTTGTTAGGCAGGCGACATAAGGTCAGTTTTCGACTCACGTCCAGCAGCAGATGGTACTTGAGTATGCGTTGCACCGGTTTCAGCAGATACGAGCCAAGTGGCAGGCGGTGTTGCAGCAGCTTCTGCGTGGAGGCAAGCAGCGAGTTCGTGTGCTTGGCCTGCAGCAGTTTGGTCAACAGCGAGATGGCTTCCGGGTAGCTTGTGCTGCACAATAAAATCGGCAAAAAACAAAAGACAATGTATGTTATAAAGCTGCTGATTTATGGTCAACCAAAAAATGAAAAAAGTATAAAGTACTGTTGAGCTCTTCATCAGACAAACATGAAATTTGAATTTAAAATCAACTGCGAGCAAACCGCGTTTGTAGGAGGATCTGACTTGGATTCGGAGCCAGCTCGCAAGTTGAACGTTGACTCCATTCATGATAAATGCCCAGCTGTCAGTTGGGGCGACAAATCAAACTGCGACCATCAGCGGCGCGCAGTTGGCTTCAAATTGACAGCGACAGCGGCACAGCCAAAATGTCAGCCTTTTCTTTTCTTTTTTTTTCAGTTTAAATGGAACATGGAGCCATGGAGCATGGCGTGCCTGGACTGCCAAAGACGCCATCGCCATCGCTGACTTCGATGTTCGTGTCCCGCTGTTGCTATCGAGATCATTTTGGTCAGCCCGTTAACCGTTCTTGGCCAGCATATCTGAGATTTTGGCAGACACGCCAAGCTGACTTGCTGTCTCTCGAATCTCTTGGGGTAGAAGAATTGCAGCGAAGTATTCATTCACTTACCAGTAGGTTGTGTACACATCAAAGCGTTCACGTAGATCTATGAAACATTTGGCTATTTTGGCCGGTTCCATGCCCGAGTTGATCAGCTGCTGCAGCAGTATCGAATTGAATTCGTAAATCTCTTCAATGTTCGCAAAGAGAATTTGCAATTCGTCTAGACGCAAACAGGCTCGCTCCTTCCAGTCCAGCAGATAGCTAAGAGCAACATTTATTAGTCAACTAGCAGCTCGCAGTTTATTCCTCAACTCATTCGCTTACCCTTTGATCACCTGACCGAGATCCTCGACGAAACTCCGCTCCGAGTCGACAATTTCAAGGCAGGCGCGTTCCAGCACGCTCATCGCTGCCGTATGATGATGATGATGGTGGTGCAGATGATGATGATGATCGCCGCCCAGCTCATTCTCACTCTCGGCCAGACTCTCCACACTGGCCAGATACGAGGTGGTTGTCAGCTTGCCATTCAGCAATTGATCCGACCCAGAACTGGAGCTGGACGATGTCGAGCAAATGGAGGACGATGACAGCGGACGACTCGTGAGACGCGCCAATTCACTTAGACGCACCGCAAACTTCGGCTTGATGTCTGTCAAAGTGTCGAGACTCTCGGCCGACAACTTGTTGGCTTCCTCCAGCTCAGCGAGCTGCTCGGCTGTGGGCAGCCGCAGTGGCATGCCACCGCCCAGGGTGCTCGCCTTGTTGTTGTTGTTGCTGTTATTGTTGTTGTTGTTGTGGTTGTTGCCATTGTTGATGCTCTGACTCTTGAGCTTGGTGCGCGCATAAGTCTGAAGTGGCGATGTCGAGTTGCTGGTGGCTCGAGGAGCCGAAACACTGCGCACCAGTGGCTTGCTAATCAGCGGCTTGTTGATGGCCTCCACCAGCTGGGTGCCTGCATCGTTCTCGCCCAGATCGAGATCGCTGAGCGTCAGCTGCTCAATGTGTTGCGCAACCAGATCAAAGTTGATGGTGTCCACAAAGGGTTCGGGACTCAGCGGCTCGCTGGCTACCACGAATTCCTTGGGCCGAGGCGGCGTTGATGGCGCCGCCAGCTGTGTGCTGGTCACTGCCAGTTGCTCCATTTCAATCAGTTTGATGCTCTGCTGCGATTCGTAGCGCGGCAATTTCAGTTTGGCAAACGGTTGACCCTCGAAGTGAAATGGAGTGCCAGGTGCCGCTTTATTGGTTGGCGTCTTGTCCTCATCCACAGGTGCTGCTTTTCGTGAGCCACTGTACTCGTTGCTGGCATCGAGTGCGGCAACCAAATCGCTGCCCGACTGCGTCGATAGTTTGCCCGTGATCTTCGAGAGCGGCAGATGGGATAGCTTTAGTTTCGAAGGCGCAGTTGAAGCCTTGCCATAACGTCCTGGCGTCGGACTGCGTTGCAAGGGATGCAATAGATGTGGCTGCGGCTGTTGCAGTGCATCAATGTCAACGGCATTCACGTGCTCCGCATCCGAGTGTGTGATGATGCGTTGCACATTCGGCGAAAGCACGCGTATGTTGTTGCCACGCCGCGAGTTCGAGCTGCCAGTGCTGCTGCCACTTGAGGCGATGCTGTGACTGCTGCCCAGCTCCTGACGCCGCTGCACAAACCGACTCAGCTGCACGCCATCAGCCTCATCACGCAGACCTGCAACCACCTGAGGTGGCGATGTCGCTGTTGCTGTTCCTACTCCTGTTGTTGTTGTTGTTGCCACCAAGTGGGAGTTTGCCTCCGAGTCAAGCGTGTAGCTGCCCGAGTGATTGTCGCTGCTCTGGTTGCTGTTGTTGCTTGTGTTGCTGGTGTTGCTCGTGTGGCTGCTGCTACTGCAGTTGCTGTTGCTGCGCTTAGGTGTTGACTCGCCACTAGTTTGATTGCCTGCTGCAACTGTGTGGTGCTCAGTCTTGCTGCTCGCTGCACCGCTGCCAACCACCAAGCTGCTGTTCAGTGTGTCATAAAACCCCAGCAGCGATGGTGCCAAGTCTGTGGTGCTGCCTATAAAAGAAATCGAAAAAAGTTGATAAGTAGAAGTAGGATTGCAATGTAACTTTGAGGAATATTGTTGCTGAAGTGTGCCAAGGGTGTTATTGAATAAACTATTCAAGTTGTGATTTATTTCTGTCAAAGTTAAGCTAGTCTTTTTCAAGCGAGAGTTTTGCTGCCTATTTTAGCACATGGAATTACATATTATACAACATAATAGTAAGAAAATTCAAGTGAATCTAGAATTTAATTGATACGCACTAAATAAGATAATAAGAAACAATATGCCAAAAAGTTTAGATGATTCTGCTTGACTGTAAGAGGCCCGCTTGCTCTTTTCAATAAAAGCAAAACTTTGCGATATTATTCTTAAAGTATACCAAAGGAATATACGATCTTATCCTTAACATATACGAAATGAATATACCAAAGAATACTACAAATATACAATAGATTATGTTGGAGTGCCATGGAGTCCCAAATGATTTAAAAATTTTCTACAAAATTTATTAGATTGCAAATAAATTTCAAATGAATTATAAAATATGTTACTACACATCAAAAAAAAAAAAATTAAACTGGTTTTGATAAATGTCTTATATCTTACAAATTCTGTTTTTTTTTTCTTTTTAGTCATTAAATTTTAATGAGTATTTAAGATAGTGCAAAGTGAAGAGGTAAAAGTTATCATTTGCTCTATCAGCATTTATAGAGAATTTAACAGATTCCCTTTTTTAACTTTATTACTTATATAAATTCCCTGGGAATTCAATTGCCTCGCTGTCACTTCCTTGTGAATCAATTGAAAACGAATTACAACAGCTTTATTACTACTGCTTTACATCAATAGAATATGGTTATAAGTAAGTTATTTGTTATGGACTCGACAGCTTTGTGGGACCTCAATTAAATATGCAAGAGTCGTTGATCATGATCTGCATTCCTCGTGCTGATTTATGCAATTTGCAGTCTTTTGTTTTCTTTCAGTGCAAGAGCAATCATTATAGCTATTGACGATTGACTGGCATGATCTATAATTTATATATCAAGTGTGTGTGTGTTGTGCTGTGTTGTGTTACGTTGTGAATAATGTTATTAAACTCGCAGTTGTGTAAGGTATTTTGATTAATTGAACTATTTGTGAGAAATGATGAGCAAAGCTAAAGCATGGACATCATGCCCCATGCCAATTGCCAGTTGCCAGTTGAATGTTGCCCCCTTGCAACTGTTGCCAGTTGGTTTTGTGGTCGATCGAGTGCTGCTCTTGCGACTGCTGCCATGTTGCGTTGGCATATCAATTCACATGTCAGGCCAGCAGGCCAACTTCCAGCCAGACAGACGTACGGACAGACAACCTACTTATTTATGCAGCCAACTCCAACTCCAACTCAAACTCCAACTTCGACTGCAAGTCCAAAGGCAAGCAAGACAGCAAGAACTGAGAACATGAGCACCCCAAGCCAAGAAGCAAGAGCTGTGAACCAAGTCTTGAGTTGTTGCCTTGACTGATGGCCGCGTTCTTTTGGCCCGTTCGCTTGTGCGTCCTGCGGCTAAACAACTCAATACATCAACTCGCTGGCTTTAACATATTTCATTTAACGCAACAAAATTATGGCAAATATCACAAAATGATGTGAAGCCGATGCAGCCCATCAACGCGAAGCACGATCGTTAGACCGACAGAAAGACAGACAACCTGACAGAGTCAACATATGGGAACATGAGAGCTTTGTGTAAAACGAGAGCAGCTCCAAATGTGGATGGCACATTTATTCTCAAGTTTTCCCATCCTGCAAACTTTATTCCTTATTTTATAATCACGAAAAATGGATGAATATGTAGAACAAACTAACTTCCCTTAAAATAATTTTATTCCTGTAAGCAAATTTAAGCATGAAAAAATATAATAATAATTTACGCAAGATTCTATTGAAGTTTTTTAGTTTTCTTATGATCTCTAAAAATACATTAATTCAAATACTTGCACAATTTTTTTCCTGTTATTCAACTCGATTTATTTGCCTTTTTAATAACAACTTGAATTTAATATATGATACTATCTTAATCTGCCATTTTTTTCACATCTTAAACAAGTGTCTTCTCCCTTGCCAGTCAACTGGGAAATTTCTCTTTAATATTCCCATGCAGTTAGCACATTCTTTTCTTAGTCAGCTCCGCCATTTGCGGTAAGTGACTTATATGCGTGCCTAATCCAAAAGCATAATCTTTTAGCACATTTGCCTAACAGCTCCGAGATCTCTGCCCACAGTAGTCAGTGAGTAAAAACTGTGCCGACTTCGACTTGGAGGCTCAGCAAATCAGGCAATTAACTTTTAGACTGAAGAACACCGGCTACTGAATGCAATCGGCAATCGTCCAAAGCCAGATCCGGAGATGGGAGACGTTGCCGGCAACTGGTTTTTGAGCTATTAAGAATGCAACATTAGCATAGACAGGCATCGTCATTGGCATCCTCAAGCATCGCACACACTCATACACACTCATACCCACACACAGTAGCCAACGGGCCGCTTTTTCTTCTCTTCTCTTCTAATTGCAAACGGTGTCAATGTGAAGCCGGCTAAATGTTGTTGGCTGCATTATTTGTTGGCAACAATTGCGGCCATCGAGCCACACGAACAACAATTAGTTTTGCCTGTGTGCCACGCCCACTTTGTCAGCTGACTGACAAAATGACAGACTGAAAGAGCGGCTAACTAAACTGACAAACTGATGGAACACTCACTTGCTAACTGTCTGTCTGTCCGTCCGTCTGTCCGTCTGTCTGACTTTCTGTCTGTCTGTCTCCCTTGACAGACTGACGACAAGTCGTAAACATGATTTGTACATTTAATTTTCCATCATTTTGTTTGTTGATTATTTCAAACGCTGCAGAAACATGCGTGGGTAGCAAAGCCAATGACGGAGCCTCGTGACGCCACCAAAATGATCTTCCAGCTGCCTCTCTGACCCACTTTGGTGGCTGCAACAGCAGCAGCGTGTGGCTGCAGTTTTTCTTGGCTTAATTGCCAGCCGTGGGTTGTGAAAAACTGCAGTGCAACCAAACGGGTATCGGGCCATGGTTATGTCTAGGAAATGACCAAAAGACTTGAGTTTTATCATTGTCACCCGTTTAATTAACAAGAATCACAATCAGTGTTTGCAGCTAAGCTACAAAATACTCCGCAAACCAGAGAAAAATTATGTTGCAGCATAATGATGCAAGTTTAGTTGGTTACTTAATATCACATACAACAAACACATTACGCAGTAAAATCGTGTGAGAAGAATAAGAATAACTGCTTGTATACTCCCCGCCCATTCTTGATCAGCAACAACGATACAGATGATACATCCATGTCCGCTTATTGTTTTCTCCGTCTGTCTGTCCGTCCGTCCGTATGGATCTCTATATCCAAGAGACTATAGGACACAGAGGTGTTATTTCGGTATATTTCAAATGTTTATAGATATACAAAATTAAGCTTTTGGTATATTTTAGTATGTTTGCCGCAATGTTTTGACGTTATTAAAAATGAGTAGCGAGTATCTTATAGACAAGCACACTCGACTGTTATTTATCCAAATATGATTTCATTATCAAAATAATCTTGTTAAAAAACATTAGAATCATGTAACCCCTTCTTTCTCTTAATTGTTCATTAATTTATAATCCTTGGAAAGGATTTTAATTAATTCTTAAATACTCAACAGTTAATTATGAACTTTTAAATTCTTGGGTTGCCATAAGCATTTTCACTTTATTATGTGGATCAATGTTAATTTATGTTAGCATGACTTTTACATAATTCGTGCCTGCACAAAAACACTGCTTAAATGCCGCACTTCTGTGTGCGCAGCTGCAACAAGTATCAAGTAGTCCGGATTACAGTGATTACTTTAATCAATTTATGGCATAATTTGAGGTGACATTTTTATGGGCGATTCGATGGACTAAGCTTGAGCTAAGTCGCCCTGGCAATCAGCCAACGGATCTGGCAGCAATAAAACTAGCTTCGCAACTGCAAAAGCAGCAACAACAATCAGAAGAAATATGCAACAAATTTGCATTGTCGCATTGTCACAGAAAACAATGAAACGCATTTCGTAATTTTTGCAATTGGAGTAGCCCAAAAGCCCAAGTCTAAGCCAGAGGACATTGAGACTTGGCTGCCAGCTTTTGGTTTCATTTCATGTACTGACCGTCATACACACACACACAGACACAGGCACACATTATGACGCTTGCCACATTTTTGTAGCACGCTGCGGCCCTTTGTCAACTTTTGGCTGTTGCGTCGTGTCGTGTGGCGGCTTCAGGTGTCAGAGTAGCCGATGCAGCCAGCCAGCGATGCTATCGCCCGTTGTGGCCCGTTTAAAGTGCGCAATTTATGGCACAGCTGACACAATTTCATAATGCGCGAGACGCAAAGTCTGAGACGCAGACTGAGACTGAAACGGAGATTGAGTCTGTGTCTGTGTCTGTGTCGGAGGCTAAGACTAAGGCTGAGGTTGCATACAGCAAACTGCAAAGCCGATGGCTGGCTCAAGATTACGCGATGTTATTTGTACCTCCTTCATTTTGGTGCAGCTAAAAATAGCGCAGGCGCATGTTTTGTTTTGTTTGCCAAAAGGTCAAGCAGAAGGTGTTGACAAGCTGTAAGCGTAAGTGCTGATTTATAAGCCGCTCTCTGCATACTCGTAAGTTGCAATTGTGGCATTGAATTATGCTCAGCGTGGCAGGGAAAGTCCTCTTCTGTCTTGGCCGCGCTTTGCTGCCGATCGCAATCGCAATCGAATCGAAGCCGCGAAGCGTGATGACAACTAAATCGATTGCTGCTGCTGTTGTACAACATGCAGCAAGGTTCCCCCTTCTCCGTCTCTCTCTCTCACTCTCTGGTGACATTGCGGCAGCGACTGGCACGCACCTTGGCCAATAGTTTAGTATCTATGCAACGACGTCGCGAGTCTTGGGCCAGCAGCTGTTGATAGCATTATATTAATGCGCTTAGTCGATTTTCTATGGTGGCGTCGTCTGGCCAAAGTAGACACACACACACACACACACACACACGTGCACACACAATTGATATTTTAATCGGCATTTCATTTTGTCTGCTTGCTGGCGCCATTGGCCGTGTTTAGGGAAATGACCAGTAGCAGCAACAGCAACATAAGCAACAGCAGTCCCCACACACACACACAGTTACACACACACACACATTCGCAACACTGATTGGATCATTAAAAAGCCATTGGAATACGAGGCAACAGCAGCAACAGCATCGACTATCACTGTAAACGTGTGTTAAGCCAATTCAACGCTTTTAACTTGCTCTTTTCGGCACGCATTTTGCAATTGCCATAAAAATTATTCAATGTGTCGCAAAATGCGCTTAAAGCACACACACTAACACGCACACACACACTACAGCTGATAAGCGCTCTTTGCTTATTGTTTATAAATTGAATGCTGATTATTAAAATGCTAACAAGCGAGTTTTGTGTCTTTACATTTCATGGCAACACCTGGCAGCAGAAGCATTATAACTGAATCGATATCGATGCATTGTGCATTACGAAACGGAAGCAAAAGCTATAAACAAATGCATGCCTCATTGGACGACAGAGGGAGAGTGTACAACAACAACAACAACAACAACAACATGACAACAACATCGTCAATAACTGCTCTCCACCTACTTGGAAAGAAAAAGCATGTGTGACGAACTCATGCTCAGCATTTTTTTACTGCATTCTCTATATATGTTATAGTACATATAACTCAATTTTTATTGCGGATGCAGACAACACCTCAAACAAAGCAGAACGGAAGTCGTTCACAAGTCGCCCAAGTTCCTACACTAACTGCAACTAATATCAATTTATGAGTAAATAAATAAATAAGCTTATATTGGTTAGGAGGTCAAACAAAGTAGGAGCTTAAAGAAAGTCGATTTAATTAAGTATTTTATACTTGGGAATATCTATAAAAGATATATTTATAAGTAAACTGATTAGAGAATGCAAAAGTTTAAAGAAAATAAAAATTCATTATTTTTGCAGAATTACAATTTACGGATATTCTATTAATATGTAAATTTAACATATATTTGTAAGGCTAAAATTGAATATATTTACACTTCTCTTCATTCCTCAACAAAAGCTATTTATGACATCTACATAATGCAATTTTAAGTTTTAAATTCAAAATCTATTTCGAAACTTATTTCATTTGTAAAAGTAAATAGCTAAAATACTTTATGCTTCTATAATCAAATTTTCTATGTCATCTAACCGAATTCTTAAACATAATATTTTTTTTAAATTTCATATAAGCTGTAAATTTTAAACTTTACTAAATTTCCTAAACTTTTTTAGTCCGATAATTTGAATAATTTTCACAATTTGCAGCTGCATCGAATGAATATGTTTATCTGGAAATAAGAGAATTGTATAATAACTTTTGTGGTTTCCTCTTAGCATCCGCTCAAACTGTGATACAATAATCGCAAACCAAGAAGTCTGCAGCAGTCTCACAAATTATGAAAGAGCATTGGAAATTGAGGCAATATTTGCCGAGTCAGACGCATAAAGCATATAGTATAGGATAGTAAATGTTCTTAAAGATCATCTCCCCCAGTGCTGGTTAACTTCGTCGGTGCATATTTTATTTTTAGACGCAGCGAAGATCGCATGGTTCAGAGGCACTTATGGTAAATGGCTGGCCTAGCTTGCTCCCCTGAGCTTGCCACAGTTGCCCCATTACACGACACGGGGCACGGCAATGTGGCAACTTTTGCTTTTGGAGCAGACACAGAAAAGTCTACCACAGCAAACAACAATAACAACTCTTCGCAAATTCCAGCGAAAAGTGAAATCCTTTTAAGCGGCAGCAAACAAAATCTAGGAAAATGTCTGAGCGAGAGAGCACAAGTTGCAAGCTGCAAACTGCAAGCTGCAAAGCTAATGTCGGGGCAGGCGGTCCCAAAAACGTTATAAATCTTGTTCATATTTGCACGTGAACAAACGACAAGAGCCGACAAACAAAAAATAAAAAACAACAAAATACAGAAAACTGGACAGCAACAAAAACAACAACGATGGACAGTCGCAGACGAGACGAAGCCATAAATGTCACGCAGCCGGAGCATAGACGATGTGTTCCAGGCTGCAGCAGAGTTCCTCCTTCTCCACCTCTCCACCTCCTCCTTGCCTGCCTAGCATATTAGTTTTCCACCCAGCTACGTGCTAAATTCTATGGCCAGAAATCCATTAAGCGCGTCCCAGTCCCAGTCTCAGGCCTTTGCTTTGCCTTTGCCTTTGCTGCCTCGGCCCGAGTGCTAAAATCTCATAAAACGTTGGCAGCCCGCTCTCCAGGCAGCTGCTTCTAAATTAACCCACCTCCAACTCCAACTCCAACTACAAATCTGAACTGCAACAGCGTCGAGGAGGCCACTTGAGGCATGCGACACTTGCAGTCACGCAGTGGCAACAACAGCAGCAACAGCAACACCAACAACAATAGCAGCAGCAGCACCAACTGAATTCTGTTGCCGCTGGCTTGCACTTTGCACTTCAGCCCGAAGCAGTCTCGAGTGTCGTCAGCAGCATGCGAGGAAATATCAAAGTCCACAATGCAGCGAAGACCCTCAGGCTACCCTGTAAATACAATGCTTACTGTTCCCCTTTCTAACAGAACAGTTATTTTTAGGATCTAGTTTGAAAGTTTGAACCAAATTTAACTACAAGGATAATTGCACAAAAGTGAGTACTTATATTTACTGTATTTCACAATTGAACTGAAAATTTATTAAACATTGAATTTATAATAAAGTTAATAGCGTACATTCAAATAATTTTTTTCTTTTTTTTTTTTTTAATTGTAGAATATTTTAAAATACTTTTTTAACTATTTAGGAAAAATAAATTAGAATTTGTTGAAAACTACTATAGATTAGAATAAAGATTTTAAGTTAATTAACATTTTTGAAAAACTGAAACTTCTAGACGAATTTAAAGTGAGAGAGAAAGAGATCTTAAGATGTTCGTTCAAAAATTACAACTTTTAAAGACGTATTTTTAAAGCCACAATTGCTTAACAGCATTGTAACATGTAATTCGAAGAAAGAGTTGCTAATTTGATAGTTTTATAATAAACAACAAACATTTGATAAAAAAAAATTAAAAGTAATAAGTAAAAAGTAAAGAAATGAGTGTAAAACAAATAAAAAGAATTTCAATTTCTAAGTTCCGAAAAAATTAAAATTTAAAGATTCTAAAATTTGCGGGCATCCACTATATTTATTTATTTCACCTTAGTAAAACCACATTGGAAATAAATTTATTAATGGAACTTTCATATTTCACCATATATACATATAGTTGACAATTATAAGATATACGTTCGTAAGATATCAACTCACTGCTGCAGTCGAGCAGACTCAGTCAGAGAGTTTGATTAAGGAGTATGGCAGGCAGCTGCCAGTATTGCAATTCAAAGTCCGTCGTTGACTTTGACATGACGAACTGAACTGCGTGACTCTGGCATTTGAACAGGAACATAACTGAGAAGCAGGCCCTGCCCCTGAGCCATAAACAGCGGCAACAACAACACTCCGAACGCAACAAGCAACAGGAACAGCAACTGCAACTGCGTCGGTTCGCCTGATGAATTGCAAACATGCCGAGAAATGCATAAAAGTGTGAAAAATATTGCTAAAAATAGCCATGAAATATGCAAAAAAAAATAAGGCACACAAAAATATAAAAATAAAATAAAATGCCTGCAACATCAACATCTCAACATCTAAATTGGCCAAAAAGGGGGCGAAGGCAAAGACGCAGGAGCAGAAGCAGGCGCATTGGCCGTTGGCCTTATGCTAATGCCAATTGTTTGGCGGTTGGCGGTGCCAAGTATGGCCAATAGATAGTCCGACATGGCCATGACCAGGTCCAGTTCAAGGGCTTTTAAGGCTGGTATTTTCGGGTGAAATTTGCAACATGCAACAAGCCGCATTGTGCCGTATTTGGCCAGCAGCAGCAAAGCAAAAAAAGAAAACCCAAAAACACAAAAAAGTTTCCTATTTGTTTTTGTCGATAGTTAAACGCTGATAAAGACATTCAATGTCCGCCTTATGTAAGACAGCCACGTTTAATTAGCCGATAAAAATAGCGGAGTGAAAAATGGCCAGCTTTTAGCCATTTTTCATGGCAACCGCAGTTTGACCTCAACCAAAGCCGCCCACACATGCGTCTAATGCAAATGGACAGCCAAACAATGGAGAGTTGTGATAGAGAGAGAGAGAGAGAGAGAGATCAAATTGTTATGTTGCAAGCGAGATTGTTAATCTGTGTGGACAGTGAATGTTTTTTTTTTGTTTGGATGCGATGCAGTCGATGGAATCGCCTCATTTGAGGCATTCGCTTTTTAAATCAATTTACCCGTATCAAATACGCATCTGGCTCTCTGGCTGGCTGGAAAGCGAAAGCCACACAATGAGCAGGAAACGTCTGTCAATGTTTTCAAGTCGCTCCAACTCGAGCTCTAGATCGCTGTTTCAGCTGTTTGATTGATTGCCACAGTGCCCAAAAAGTGGATCAACGCTTGCGATTGCATAAAGCACACAAGATACGAGTTTCTATGTGTGGGCGTCATAGCCCCAGATTTTGGGCACTGACACTGATACCTTACCTTACCTTAGCTATCCTACCTACCAAAGACTGCCACTTCACTCCACTTAGCTGCGCACAAAGCTGTCAGTCAGTTGTCTGACAGTCCGTCATAACTGGCAACTGCCTTGCGACGCTTTTGAAGGCCAAAAGACTAAAGGTGCATTACACGACAAAGAGACAATGTCTGAGGCAGCGAGACACATCAACAATATTGACTCTAGATACGCACTGGACACACTGACATTGGCTTCTTGGTAACGGCATTGTGACTCTGACTCTGAAAACAAATGCAAATGCAAATGGAAGTGCAACTGCAACTGCATCGCATCGCTCTATAGCTGCTAATGAGCTTCATAAATAAGCCGCTGGGTATCGTTGGCTTGGATAAATTTGCATTGGCAGTGGCCCTGTTGACACGAGCCAAGTCAAGATATCTTTGTTAACTAGATAGCTAGATAGCCAGCCAGTTGGTTGATTCAGAGAGTGTTTCATGTAAATGTTGGTTGACTTGATGACAAGTCAATTCACAAAAGAACAAGATTCTTCATCCATCTATTTAAGGCCAACAAACAAGCAAAGACATTACAGTTTGTTCGTGCTACGGCTGAGCTGCCTTGTCACCAAATTTCATACGAGATTTAGGTGTTAAATGCATATGCAATTGCTTCTATCTAAATTATAATAAAAACTCCCTTTGTGGAAAACCTTATTTTCCGGACGCAACGATGTAGTCAGAACAATTTTAACATATTCAACGAAAATCGAATCAAACCCTATCTTAATTCCAAGTATGAAAATTTGAGATGTCGATACTCCTAAAGACTCACCCCTCTTGAGCGAACTCATTCCTAACAATGTTACAACAATTTCGGGTATTTTGAGATGATGAGAATATTATTTTTTGTACATTCTCGAACAAAAATCGAACCAAGTTCTATCAAGAGCGGACAGGATTTGCTTATAAAAATAGTGAAATGTATAAATTCAAGATATAGATAGTTCATAAGCCTTGAAGAAAAGGCTAACGAAAATAATTTTTATATTTTTATTTATATAAATATGTTTTACATTGTTTTAGAACCACTTAATGCCAATTTAAAATAAACTTTAAAGTTGGCGCAAAAATTAAAATAGAAAAAAGTGAGAAAGCTACAATCGACTTTTCTCTCATTTTAATCAATGCCATATACTTAAACAGTGTGCATGCTATATTATTATTAAAATACATGTAATACTTATACTGACAAAATACTGACTTATACTAAAATATCCTATGTAAAAATGCACTGTTTTAAAATGCACATACAGAAATGTACTAAAATATCCACTTAGTAAAAAATTAAAATGCACTTCTAGCGTATGACTAAAGAGTATACAAAATACCACAGTATTCCATTAGCTGGACACTCTCGTTGGTCGGACAACAACTGTAGAACAATGAGTATTCCCTCTAGAGAGTGTTTACTGGCCTATACTATTACATTATACGATTTTCTGGTATTAAAATTAAGCAGTCATAACTTGGAAGAACTTTTCAAACCGCTCTCGTCATTGTTACATACTCAGAACTTGGCCTTAAGTGTTTGCGCAAACATTTGCAGCTAATCAACAGCAATAACATACCTGCAAAGAGAAAGAGCAGAGTTGATAAATTAGTAAGTTGACTGCACTGAGTTCGAGTTGTGTTGCAGTTCAGTTGAGTGGACAAGAATTCCCTGCAGGATTGCAATCCAATAGAAACTCCCCTCTACCACCTCCCCTCCCCTCCTTAGCCCCATCGATGTACCGTATTAAGCAAGGCCGCATGTGGAATGTGGAGCTGCTTTCGATGCCCATAACGGGGCGGCAAATAGTGCCATATGAGCATCGTAAAGATGAAAAGACTCTTCTTGGCCAATGTCAACGATGCGTTGAGAGGCGCATCAATTGCTGGTCAATGCACCGAGCAGTACACAAAAGTGGTTCAAATGCTCACTGACTGTGTTGTGTCTTCTGCTGCGCGTTGTTTCTTTCCAGTGAAAATATGCCAAAGAGGCGAGTGATGCCAACTTGGGCACTAAGAGAACGCGTTTTAGAGGCCATCATCCTCAGATCGTCCGAGTGTCTGGCCAGACCACCAGCGATGCAGCTGCAGGCCAGCTCTAGCTTCAGCTCTAGCTTTGGCTTTGGCTCTATTCGACTTCGAGTCGACTGGACTTGAGTTGACTTGACTTGACTCGGCCCGGTTCAGTTTAGTTTCGTTGAGGCTGCTGTAATTGGCAAGTGGAAAAATCTGTGCAGAAATAAAAGGGGCTGAGAGGGAGGCCATAAAAAGCAGGTCAGCGACTGGCGACTGGCGGCAGCAAAGCAATTGCTTTGCCACTGCCACTGCCAACTGCTGGCGAAAAACAATCAAATTATGGCCACATTTGTATGCCAGCATCTTTAATTGATGGACAGGCCGCTGCCGATGTTCGCGCATTTGTTGCACAGCACATTAAAGGTGCAACGTAGTGGCATGCCACAACCACAGCCACAGCCGAAGACGGAGCCCAAAAGGAAATGTAGCATCGTAAAATTTCACTGCCAATGGCCAATAGCGAAGCTCAACAGGCAGCTGTCCATCAGTAATTTACAGCACCAAATAGCTCCGACAACCAACCGCCCATATGTTAATGAAGCAGCGATCGGAGAGCGGAGAGCAGAGGATCGTATCGTATCGTATTGTATTGGACACGGCCCTGGATATTTATTTGGGACGGGAGCGGGATGCGGGGGAAAACCTAGCTGGGTAAATGCCCAACGCGTGATGAAAGACAGGAAAAGAGGCGCACTACAATTTAGCGCTTTAATTTGATGGCAAACAGGCGACAAGCTCAGGACCTCAGCTGTAGCGGAAGCAACTCGTCGACTGCAACTTTACATTGAGAGAAAATCAGAGAAGTACATTTTTAAAAAATTTGTAAATCAATGCAAGTATGTATATGGATTGAATTTTCAAAGAGATATAGGCAAACAGAAACGGAAATTTGGAAATAAATGCAAGTATGAAAGTGAAATATGAAATTAGAAACTTCAAGAAAATGTAACAAAACTTAAGCAAAGGAATCCTACAATTTGAACGTTATTGAAGCGCATATTAAAGTGTTTCAATGGCTTAACACATTCCTAAGAAAAAATTGCAAGAGCAAATATAATTCACGGAATTTCTCCAATAACAAAGATTTTACAATAAAATTATTACTTATACCACTAGTTGAACCGCCAAATGATTTACGCATTTCCCCAAGGGAAAAAGTTTCGAGACTTTATGCAAAACTAAACGTTCGCTATATATGATATCATCACCGTCTGATAGTGATTTTTGTATAATAACTATCCAGTTTCGCCCGCGTTGATTTTGGATATATGAAAATATATTTTACTTTATGAGATTTGTTATTAACAAGTTCTTGAAGCTAACATTTAAACAAAATCCTTTGTTAAATCACTTGTAAATCGATTTATGAAATACAGTTTATAAAAATTAAGGGTGGTATTTAATACTTCAGTTAATATGATAACTAAATAACACAGATTAACACTGTTTCATTATCCAGCCATATTTCGTGAATAAACTCAATGACTATGCACATTCCTAGTTAAGAACCAAATCTGCCAACGGGTTCAAGGAATTTTCAGCCATAATTAGAGTAGAGGTTCCCCCTTTTTTTACCGTGTGTATTTGAATCGAAGTGCAAATTCTATCAACAGCCATGCATCGGGCGTTAGATGGCCAACACCAAGTAACCAAGCAACCAAGCAACCAGGCAAACAGCCAAGTAACAATGCAGCCAACTCAGCAGCGAGTTGGCCAGTTAGTCAGCCAGATTGGCAACAACATGTTGTTGGGCATTTGCTAGCAATTTATTTTAATTACTCTCGCCTCCTGCACGTTGTTGTTGTTGTTATTTATATTACGAGTGGTTGGTCAAAAAACCATGCCAAAAACCCTAAACATGAGAAATCAATTTTAGCCAGTAACAACTGTAGTTGTTGTTGGCAATTTTTAGCGGTTTTTTCGCTGCTGCCGAGTGCATTCAACTTTGAAGCCTTAAGGGCTTCATTTGAATTGACTTCCGTCAACAAAAAAAAAAAGAGAAACGAAGGCGCAAAGGCTTAACATTCTAATTGCAGCATGTTGCAAAGTAAGTGCGGACACTTGCAATTAATATGAATGCTGCTGCAACATGGCACACGGCACCAAAAGGAGCCATAAAAGTTGACTTTAGAGTCAGTGCTCGTCGCGTTGCATGTTGCATTTTGCCTGCTGCAAGCTGCGAGTAGCGAGTTGCAAGTTGAGCGTTGCGCGTTGCAAGTTGCCTGTTGTCTTGATATTGCCAAAGGGCTGATGCTGGCTGGAATGCAGCGTAACGCCAGCAACATTTCACGCTTAATTATAGACGCCGCACAGCGCTAGGAATTTTTCATAAAGCCAAAGTCGAGTCTTGGCCCTGACTTTGGCTTTGGCTTGGGCTTTGGCTTTCGGGTTCTAAGTCTTGGGGCAGGATACGCGCATTTCCGTCTAATGCTGCTTCGAGTTGCCAGCTTATTTATGTGTGGGCCGTTTGTTTTGTAATTTAATAAGCAAACGCAAAAAAAAGAGGCGAGACAATGTTGCAAGTAAGAAAAAAAAAAAGAATGATGAAGAAGGAAAATGATTCTAGTCAACCGCGCATGCAACCACAAGCGAACCACCAAGCCACCACCCACACATGTGCACACTCACACACACACACACACACAGAAAGAGAGAGAGAGAGGGAGATACTTTTGTATCTGAGGCAGGCACACGCCGTTGACGCCTCTGTCGACGTCGGCGCCAGTGAGTCGCAGTCGCAGCCGCAGTCGGAGCGCCACAAAGCCAACAAAATGCTGACTCAGCCGACTCGACGATGGAATGCAAGAACGAACCAACGAGCAACAACAGCAAGTCGAACAACGCCGCATAATTCATATGCAATTAATAATTGGTTGCACATGCGCAGAATGTTGCAGCCCCGCAGCATGATGCGCAACTTTGCTGCCGCTACACTGAACAAAAAAGGAAAAAGAAACAAAGTTTTTTTTGCAAGGGTTGCCCCGCCAGGCGAGAAGCCTTAAGTATCTGCCGGTTATTAATCACTTTGCCAGCCAGCTTCGCTCATCTTCTAGTTTGTGGCAGCCACCAAAAACAAAGCAAAACAAAACTTAAGCCAGCAATGAATGGCAAAAAGGCTGACCTGGCGATGATGTTGACATTAAGCCAGGCAAACAAAACTCACGCTAATGATGTCAAATTTGTCTGGCTTAAATGATCGTATGTGTGTCAAAATTGTTGGTCGAAAATTGACCTTTGATCAGGTAAGCGTGAGTCGACTTAAGGCGCAGTTTACTCATGACTTTTCTATTGAATTACAATGGGAATGTCTCAATTTACACACACACAAACATGTCTGACATTGCCTCATGCCTCATGTTGTTGTTGTTGTTGTTGTAGTTGTATCCACAGCTGTCCATGTGCGGCATATAAATGAAAACACGCGACACATTCATCATTTCCAATTGACGCTGCCTCGTCACATAATCAGAATTCTCAATTGGAGAGGCAAGCAACAACACAAACTTTTGCTGCAACTTCAATGTCAACTCAAGTGGCAAAGAATGACACTCGATGGCACAGTGCAAATATGAGTAACACACACATGAAAAGGCAACAGCAATTTAATCCCAAAACAGTGTCAATTCAATGAGAGCTCTTTAGCAGACACAAATCCATCAAATATTTAGTTATTTCTGCTCCAATTTAAACTTGATTGCGATTAAAAAGAACTTGAAATGCATGTGAAAATATTCAAAAAGATTATTTATTGTAATTTCAAGTGAAAATATAGAAAAGAATACTTATTACATTCTATCTTGATTTTTAAATATTAAGCAAGCTTAAAGAAATTTGTCAAAGCACATTTGAATTTCAGCGAGCTTTTAAGTCACTACAATTTTACTAGCACATGGAATTCAGTCTTGATTTTAATTTGAGTGAGTTTCAACATGAGAAAATATATAACATATTATTAAGTAGAAGTGCTTTAAACAAAATTTGCAAGCAGTAATTAATTTATAGAAATTCTAGCCAAACTTATAAAAACTTTAAAAGCACATTTGCATATCTGCGAGTTTTTAATTTTCTAAAGATTTAATAGTATGAACAATTTTTTCTTGATATATAAAATTACGATAAACATAGTAACATATAGAAAATAATATTTATTATACAATTACAATTTTGAAGTTGTGATTAATTTATAAAAATTTCCATTTAACTGTTAATAACTCTTAAATCACATTCCAAGCCTTTGCGAGCTTTAAAGTCTCTACACTTTTAAAATCACAACTTTAGCTTCAAAACCTAAAGTCTTAACTTACAAGACATGCTTATCGCTTGTAAAAACATTGCCAAATTATTAATTGTACGCTATTAAGGCAAATGCTTAGCTTTCACCAAGTCGTTTTTTTATTCTCTTTGCCCCACTGTGCGTAGGCTAGACATTAAAGCAAATTCTGTCTTTCTATTATTTTATTTTGGAATCAAGTTTAGTGTCAAAGTTGTCCCTTGTCTGGCTTTCTAATTAAATGCCAGAGTACAATATTAATTTATGGTAATTTGATACTACGTCATTTTGAGGCGACAATAAAGCAGTTGAGAAATCCGTGGAATTCACTGCAACAAGAGGCAAGAACGTAACAAATTGCTAGCAATTTGGAGTTACGCATCATTATAATGGGGTCTCTACAATCTGATCTGAAGATCTTCCAATAATGTGCGCCAATTAGAAACATATTCAAAAAAGTTCTCTTCGACCTCTGGAGCACAGCTGCCTTTTTTTTATGGAGTGTTGCTTGTTTTCTTTTTTTTTTGGGTGGGGGATGGAGAGGAGGAGGGGAGCGCTGTTGCAAGAGCATTTGGCCCAATCGAGTGGCAATCGACTATGCAGCTAAAAATAGTTGCACATAGGCGCAAGCTTCAGGTTCTATGATCTGGCAATGGCGATGGAGATGGCGATGTGGATGGCGATGTCGATGCTGCTTCTTTTGGTTCGATGGCAAAGAACACGATGTTGAAATTTTGATTGCGACATTCTTTCGCAGCAGCAGCAGCGAGCGCGTTGCAAGCTGTACAAATTGAGGCATTGCCTGAATGACTGACTGCCTAACTGCCTGACTGATCGCATTGGGGGGATCGCATATTGGCATTGCCCAGGGTTGCTGTTGCTGTTGCTGTTGCTATTGTTGTTGGCTTTTAATGCTTTTGGCCGTCATTTGATTTATGGCAAATGCTTATGTTGACATGCCGCAAAAGCATTTCCAGCTTAATGATTGCATTCTTTGCAGCCATTTCTATCGCAGTCGCAGTCGCAGCCGCATGTGGCAACCTATCATCGCCATGTGGCATATACACACACACTCACACACACTGTTAATAGGTAGAACCTAACACATACTCTAGTATTTAATGTGAAATGCCAAGCATATAGCCCAGAGCTGACCTGGAAAAATCTATACAAACATTTGCTGTGCTTAGCACACGTTGCACAAATTTAATTAAATTTTTGTTTGTTTTTACATTTTAGTTTTTTTTCTTTCTTCTTCTACCTCTGCTTCTTGCCATCGTGCATGACATGCAACATGCAACGTTGGCATCAGATTCCTCGAGCGCTTTAATTGAATTCAGCCAAAAAAACTTCACTCGGTTTATGCAAATTTTATGCAATTAGCTGCTGGAAAACTAGAAAACTTGAAAAACGTGCATTAGTTTTTCCTTTTTAGCACATTTTTAACCTAAAATTAAATCAGCTGTTTAGCTGCATAATTGCCTATAAAGAGTTTTGATGAGCTTTTATTATCATAGCATTAAGGTGTTTAATGACTCGAGATTAACTAAGAAGATTATATTCTAATTATTTTATCTGGCCTCCTTTCGAATATATGTATATATTGTTTAATTATGGATGTATATATAGGCAATTATCGTCTTAATGTTTTTAGCAAAATGCAGCGCAAGATTCTATTAAATAATACATCAACAAGGTTTTCAAAAACAAGTGAAATATTTCTTTGATTTTAACATCTGGTTTCTGCAAATTTGGCTTAGAAATTACTCTTCGTATTATTCTGCTGATTAATAAGAATAATAATGTCATTGTAATAATATTTTACCAAATGTAACCGGATTGCTGTAAATAACTTTCTTGATGTCTAGTTTCAAATGTCTTTTCATATTCTTCGACTGATTCATTATAAAAGCTTTAAAAAACTTGAATAAAAAAGAGATTTCGGCAGGACTGTAAACATAATTTGACATATATTTAACCACAAATAATAAGGTTTTTAATAAGAGTTCTGGTCTCAAATTACTCTTCATATTATTCGGCTGATTTATTAGAGTTCAATATAAAATTAAGTCAAAACAACAAAGTGATTGCACTATTTCTGTATGTACAATTTACAATAATATTTTGAACAGAATTATCAATAAAAGAGGAACTTAAGTTAGTGATTAGTAGTTTCATTTTTGTAGTTTTAAATTACTCTTCATATTATTCTAATGATTATTTAAAGTTCACTATAAAACGATTACAGCATGTTGTCAACAAAATTGATAATACTCGTAAATACTATTTTACCAAAGAAATTGTATTTTAGAGGCTGAGCAGAAGCTTGTTATGAATTTCCATGAACTTTATTCTCAGTGAAACTCTGCCACAATTTCTAGTTTCTGCTATTTTAGCCCTCAAATTGCATTTCATATTATTCCGCTGATTAAATAAACTTCACTTTAAAATTGTTTTCAAGGAATTTCAACTGATTGCCAAGTTTTCGTTTCAAGTTGAAGTTCGTCTGCGATCCTTGTGTCTTCTCTCTTCTTTCTGATGTCCTCTCTCTGTCTCTCTCTCTCTCTCTCTCTCCATCTCTCTTGCTGTGCTCTATAATCACCATTAAGCATTTACATTGCTTTGGCCACATGATGCTCATAATTTTGCGCCAGCAATTTTGCAATCATCGAAATGCAATTCGAATGCAATCATTTATCTGACTCTGCGTCTACATCTGTCTGTCTGTCCGTCTGTCTGTCTGTCTGTGTGTCCGCTGTCTGTCTGCCTCACAGTTGGCACAATTTTTCATCTTTCTGTTGCAGTTGCAGACCGCATCCTGTGGCCAAAGCAAATATTGATGCTAGTCGCCGCGGATCTCTTGGCGCTGGACACAAGACAATCGATTATTCGCCGCCTGGGCGCAAACGTAATCAGACAAATTCAATTTACGGCAATTTGCATGCCGCATCGTTCAGAGTCGACTAGTTGCCAGTTGCAAGTTGCCAACATCGAACAGCCCAAACATTCAACAAGCAACCAGTTTTGTTTTTATTTTGCTTTTTACTTTTTGCTCTTTGCTTTTGCTGTTGCATGAGAAATGACAATGGCTGTGGCTGCTGTCATTCTAATGTGACCAAGGCTGGCTTCCAAGGCTGTGCAACAGGCTGTGTTGCACCCTCCTCTGACTCGATCTCTCCCTGCTCCCCAGTCGTGCCACAAATAGTTGTGGCTACCGGCGCATGCTTGTTGCACATTTGGCGCCTTATCGCCGCACTCGCATCTGCCCGGTCTAGTGTCTAGTGTGTCTCGTGTCCAAGTCCAAGCTGAGGCTGAGGCTCACCCACTCCAACTAGCCGCTGGCAAATCGACGAGGCGCAACCTGAGAGCAACTCGATGCAACTAGCTGCACAGCCTGGTTGTGGCAGGTAGTTTTTCCGCCTGCCTTTTTTCCTATATGTACATATATTTGTATGTGTAGTTTTTCCTTGGCCAGGAAATGAAAAATTGCCAAAAACATGCCACGCTCTGGTCTCCTGTTATCCATACACACATACACATTCACATATGCATGCTGCACATAATTGGCGTTTATGCCACAAGCAACCTGCAACGACAACAGCAACAACTGTGGCTGATGCGTTCCTTGATACGCCCCGTGCCAGTTGTTGCAAATGTTGCCCATTTTTGGGGTGTGTCGCCCCAAGCCAAATGCGCTCACTCACTTAACCTTTGAACTCGCAACATGTTGCCAGTTGCCCGATGCCAGTTGCCAGTTTGCTAGCGTTGCATTGTTTGTCGCAGCCAAAAATAAAACGTGATTAAATTAAATTAACGTTTGCTTCCTAGCCGCCAGCAACAGCAGCAACAATTTTTGTTTTTTGTGGTTTTTGTCGTGTGAAGCATGTGAAATTTAGTCATTAGTTGTTGTTATGGCCTGGCCATTAGCGCACACTTGCCAGCCACGCCCACCGATTCGTGATGATGATGTTGTTGTTGGTGTCGTTGTTGTTGTTGCTGGCAAACTGCATTTAATTTGGTTGGCATTGAAAATGAGATGTGGCAAATACTCGTAATCTCAAATCAGGCAATCAAAACTGGTTAACTTATGGAATTGTTTGTATTTTTTTTTCTTTTCTCGCATTTTTTTCATCTTTCTGCTTCGATTTAATTTGTAATTTCTTTCGTTATATATGAACCAGGAAATAAACTCGTTGGAAATGCAATAAATATGATTAGAAATAAATCGCGCACTCAATGTTCTAATAAAAAGCTGGTTTACTCATTGATTGCGCTGCATTGCAACTAAAAGCAAGAATTTTAATCACGATATTGCAACTAATATTGCTCAAATTAGTTATCAAATACAAATTGAAATATGCATAAGCAAATATATTCGTTCATCTTTACTTATTATTATTTCAATTGTGTATGACATAAATCTATTTTAATAGAGCATTTCTTTGAAAATGTTATTGCTTATAATTAAAATAAAATATGAAGTCAAAAAAATCTATTTTATTATTCGTTAATCTTCATACACTACACAACAGTAAAGCTAAGTTACTGTTACGCATTAGTCAACACCGAAATGAAACAATAATTATGTTCTACTCAACACTTAAAAAATATCGATAAGAAAAAGGAAGAAATTAGAAAATCGATATAAAGTTGATAAGTTATCGACGGTAGAAGGAACATTGTGAAATAAAAACGCAAAGTAATTCAATGTGTAAAATCCAAATATAATGTTTTTTCGGCAAAAGTCTGATTTCCTAAATTTTTGTTCTTTTAAAATAACTAAAGTATCTAAGTAAACTGTAGCAAATTATTGCTTATGTCAGCAACTTGTTAAGTAATACTTCTCATGTTTAATGATATATTTTTCCTCCATATCGATCGACTTACATACATCGTTAAATCTGCACCGTTCACATTTTTTCTCAATCTCTGAAAGCCCAAAAAACAAAAAAAAAAAAAGAATTGGCGGATGTTTATCTCGCTGGACGTTAAAAAACAGCAAACAAGAGCAGAAACAACAAACAAACAACGGCAACAGGAACAACAACAACAACAATAACAACGACGACAACAGACAATCGATGGAGAAGAATCAGAAGAAGAGGAAGATTAACAAGATATCAATTTACTGCACAATATTTGTGGTTTATTTTCACACGCTGCCGTTGCTCGAGCCTAAGGCAAACAACGAGAGATTAAATATGATGCATGCCTTCACAGAGTAAGAAAGAGAGTGAGGGAGGGAATAAGACTGGAGAATGACTCAACTGAGGCAGGCAACTGACCAGACCAGAGCAACCAATCAGTGACCGATCCTAAGACCCCTTCGGACGGATGGAGACGGGAATTTGGGGGTTGAGGACTTCGACTTGGGAAGCTGTCACAGCGACTACGTCACAATTCTCAGGGAGCTACGTTCCGAACACAAACACAGATGTTTCTTTTTTTTGTATTAAGTGTGGTTCTTATTCTGGAACATGTCATGGGACCGCAATGTGCAAACAGGAAACATATATATAAATCTATATATATGTAAGTGTAAATACGGTGGGCGGACGGATGCAACTGTTAACTCTTAACTGTAAATGAAAACCTTTTCGATTTACCTTTTTTGTTGTTCCGTTTCTCTCTCCATCTCTTTTGCACTTTCAATAACACGTCACATGCGCTTTTCCTTTCACGAAACGCGTGTCGCTGGCCAGCGCCAAAAGCCATTAACATAAAAATGAATTTCGCTTTTCTCAACGCGATATCGCAGCTACCAAATCGCCCCAACCAGGCCAAATGAAGTTGTAACCGCTGCAGCCATAGCTGAATCCAAAGCTCGACTTGTATTTGGAGTCGCAGCTAGAGCTGGAGCTCAAGCTGGAGCTGAAGCTGGTGCTGGAGTTGCAGTTGTTTGCTGGCGTTACGTGGCCAAAAAGCGAAACGCAATAAATTTCACAAACGCGCGCAACAATTAGAAACGAAGCAACAACAATAACAGCAGCGACAAACGGCAAAAAAAAAAAGAGTAAGAATGCTATGGGCGAGAAAGCGCGACACACAGATACCCTATAAAACAAAAGCAAATATTGGGAAATATACATATTGCTAAAATTGAGACTAAGTCTAGACTTTGAACGTGAATTGTAAGATTTAATACATCTCATGAATTACTTATTTAGCGTAATTTAAATATTTTATTTATTTATTTGAGTGAATCTACTTCTATAAGCATTATACTTTTAAAATACTGCAATAATCACATCAATTCATGCGATTCAGCATGAATTCAATTCTTCTAATCATTATATTAATTACATCTGTCATCGAGGTTAAGCATACTCCTACTACTTTTAACGAGAGACTTTAGAACTAACACGTATTTAATATAATCCAAGTATTTCCATAGTAATTATATTGCTAACATATTCATTTTAATAAATATTGATATGCTTTTATTCAATTCCATATTTTATAGTTTTATAATTTCATGAATTTAATTGAACAGCTTTAGTAACTCCATTTAACGCTCTACAAATTACAGGGTATTGAAAAACGCAGCAAACGACTGTCGAAACATTTTATGGCTATCGACGATTGGACGCCAACGACAGCGACATCGACATCAACATCGATTGCCATTGCGTCGGTGGCCCCAACGACAAAGTCGAAGTCGCGACGTCGAATTCGAAGTCGAATCGAACTCGACGACGACTCGTGCGCAAGCGCACCGATAATTTCTTGTTATCGACGCGCCATGATCACGTAAATTATGTTGAGAGGACTGGAGGAAGAAAAAAAAAAGCAAACCAAACAGAAAAATAAAAATCATTTGCCGGCGCAGACAAAATGCAAAGCGCCAAAAAGCGTCAAGAGACGGTAAATTGGTAAGTATATTGGAATGCATGCGATAGGCATTTAAAGCTAGCTCTAGCTCAAAGCGGCAGCTCAAGGCAATCGACTTGGGCCAGACATTCGTCTCACAGTTTAATCCAAGCCAAAAACCAAACATGGCACATTGAGTAACATTGCAAAATCTCAACTTACAAAAGAGATTCTTAGTGATCTGATTTAAAATCAAGACACACAGATATAAATCAATAAGTTTAAAGGTATTTTTAGTCAGTGTTGTGTGAAGCAGAGCTAATTAAGATAAATACAACAGAGGACAGGACAGGACACAAGGGACTCATTGTCATGGAGATGCTGTCATGTCTTGGCAGTTAAAGTTGGCGAAACGTGCGAGTGGCAACATTTCAGTTAACACGCTTTCGTCTGGTAAACCGTAGCAACGGTTGTTAACACGCCGCCAGAGTTGTTGTTGTTACTTGTTGTACTTGCAACTTGCTGCAGCCTTGCTTAGCCTCAACAAATTGCAGACGACACAGGCACGGAGACAACAGAATGCATAAAAAATAAAACGATTTCCTACAACTTGCCTTAACGAAGAGACAACGCCTTCGTCAGCTCCTTGCGGCTGTTGCTAGCGCCACCTACACACAGTCGTGTGTACTATGCATACAAGTAGGTGTCTGCTGGGTGTACCTCAGGTGTATCTGGGTGTTGATTGTACCGACCTGAGCTGTGCTGTGCTGTGCTGTGCATTGTATTCGTATCTGCGCAAAGTCCAGAGATTTTTATCTGGCCACAAACTGCTTGGCATTCTTTGTGGCCAAGCCATTGCCACCGTCTTAACCATTGCTGCTGCCTACAGATGCCTCTTCCCTCGTTCTCGAACGGAAGTCAGTAAACTTTCAGGGTTATTATTATGCCAGGCTTGTGGGCCGAGGCAGTTCCAGTGACAGGCAGACAAGCTGTAAAACGTCTTCAGCTGGATTGGCAGTTGCCAAAATTGTTTACTTCGAAACGGAAGACTGAAGCAACAACGCAAATTTTTACAGCACTTTACAACTCATATTCGCTATTCGTATCTTCGGTACAATGAACTCCGCAGCAGTTGGCTGGCTGGCTATCTGAACAGCTCTATATGTTTTATGTGCTTTATCTGAGCTCAATTTGATTTGCAAAATAGTTCAGCGCGAGAAGAAGAACAACAACAATAGACAAAGACGAGATTGACCCAATTCGCAGACGACGCAGTCAACGCCCGCATAATAAACTCATATCTCTATAACATACTGAGTATCTATATACATAAAGTTATCTGACTATCAATTCCATTTTATGACAACGACGCGACGCCACCTCAATTAACAGTTATGCATATATACTATATCTGATAGATCAATACTAATTGCCCGTCAAGGCAGCCTCAAGTACAGAAAACAATATCGATCTCAATCGATATTAGCAGCGGCAACTTTTGAAGCACTTGAACAGTATTTTACTGTAATTAGATCAAATTTAGACAATCAACTTTCTGATGCTAACTAAGTATGTATGTATGTAGATGATCATTTCAGCTCGTCTCGAGTCTTGTTGAAATTGTGTACGAAATTTTGCGGTTGTCGCATGGATCAACATGTGAGTTTATATTTGTAAATAAACACACAAACAGTCGCTACCATCAGTTTATTTACCTGACCTGCGGTTTTACTTGTGCTCAATATCAAATGTCGCCTTCCCGCCCAACCAAGAAAACATCTTTAAGATACAAGATATCGAGTATTCTTTTCAAAGCCATGCAAAAGCGAAGTCAAGCAGGTGAAAGTTTCATCTGATTATGCTTGACTATAATACGACTGACTCTCCATACATATATCCAAAGTAGATCGCAGTTTGTGTTAGTCATACATATATAGCTGAGGGCCAGTGAGTTTATTCACATTTTAAAGTCATAAACTACGAGCATGCTCAATCATCATATGCGTACGAATATATGAATGCATTCGTTGTGATTCATAAGTCTTTGCGTTGCAGTTGCGAATCATTTGCTTTATCAACATTTATAACGAATGACTCTCCCCACAATTTGCACATAAAACAAGCTCGAAATGAACACAAAACGAAAAAAAAACAGACGAATCTTAAAACGCTTCCTAAATGCTTTTTATGACAGTCCGCAGTGTATCATTTGATCTCTTCTCTGTTTATTGTTTATTATCTTTGATTATGCTAATGCGGTTTTCAATTTCAATTGTCATCTGGTCTAAACAATATTTAGCGATTTAGAGCTGCTGAGATTGTGGGAATTGTGAAGCTGCGTAGATGCGGGTTTTCAGATCTTCCAGTGACACATTTATGGGGTGCATTCGGGAATGTCAATGAACCCAGCACACATTGGAAACACATTGTGTAAAGGCAACAACATGTTGTCATGGCCAAGTGCAATTGTGGGCAACATTGTTGCAAACATCTGTGGCACTCACCTGCTGTTGTTGCAGTGCTGCAGTTGTTGTTGTTTTTGTCTGGTTACAAAGCCAACAAATTCCAGATAGCCGAGTTTAATGCACGCTAATCCAATAAACTCCAATAAGTGAAAACAGAAATAGTTCAAGTGGAAGTCTGATTATAGCAGTCACTGCAGTTGCAAGCTGCCCAGTTGCCAGCTGAGCTGATAAGAGGAGTGTACCCAGTTGTCTCGCTTTCGGTTCTGCTCTCTGTAGTTTTATGGCATGCAATTATGGTCTTCAGATACAGATACTGCTGCCAGAGATACTCAGCTACTCAGTACAGTTGCAGTCGCAGTTGCAGTCAGCAGACAGTTAATAAATGCATTTAAGTTGTTCACTCAAGTGGAAAATTTCTTCATATTTACTTATTTATGATTTAAAGACGCACATGAGGGTCACACGAGGACAGTTGACGTCTACGAGGGGGGTGCAGGGAAAAGAGGAGCACACACATACACACTGTATGTCCACTTAACTTTGAACTTAACATTTTTCTCTCATTAGTTTTTTGTGCACTTTTCGTTATCAGCAATTACAAATGCATTGACCTCGTTTCAGTTTTCGGTTGCGACTTCGGTTCGGTTGGTTTTCGTGTTCGGTTTTCAATTTTCTGTTATTTTATTTTGGACAGCAAATGTAGCTAAACATCAGCGTAAACAATTCGGTATTCGGCGGGGGGCGCGGTCGCAATTGGTGCACAACGGAAGCTATTTCTTTAAGCAACAACTAAACACATATTTAAATGCATCGCTGCGCACAACAAAAACATCAACATCAACAGTAACAACCACTACGAAACATTTACGTTGTTTACACAAATGCCAAAAATGTTGTCGATTCCCGATATGCCGATACTCCGATGCCGATTGCCGTCTCGACCGTCTTGACTGTCATCGACTCGCACCGGTCAACGTGAGACTGAAAACTGACAAAACAAAAAACCGAAACTGAAACCGAAACCGAAACTGAATTCAAAAAATAATAATAAAAACAGTCGTTAAGCGTGGCGCTCAACCGAGAGAGATAGAGAGAGAGCCAGCAAAATCAAAAGAGAGAGCGACTAAGTGTGAGAGCGCTGCAAAAAGAGAGTGTGTGGTCAGACTGACTGTGCTAGCGTAGTACTAAAAGTGCGGGGTAAGGGTGGAGAGTGCGAGGAGTGCATGCGCATGTTGGGGGTCGCCCCGCTCATTCCGACTGTCCCACAGTTTGTGTTTTTTGTAGAAGTGTCTTCGTTTCGACTAACTTCCCAGGGGTGGACTGCAATGCGTTCAGGGTTCAATGTGACAGTACAACAATACAGAACCTGTTAGACGAATGCAGTCAACCAACACGAACGCAGAACGAAAGCATTTCTTTTCAGAGAAGCATCTAATATTTATAATCTACACTGACAAAAAATTATAGTTATACATTGAACAAAAATATATATATTTCATTATCTACAATATTTATTTTTCCTAAAATAACTATAGGGTATAGTGGAAGTATACATCTAGTTAGAAAATTTTTACAACAAAATTTTTACTAATAAGCTATTACAACTTCAATATATCGTATGGAATTTCTAAAATGCATAATACATTTTGTAAGGAATATTGTATAATTTAATATAAAAATGGAGGTTACGTTTTCTTGGTAATATAAACAATATTACGTAACTGCTATTAAGATAAATGGAAATATGCTTTTGTTTCTCAGCTGTCAGGTGTAATAAGCTTAAAATGCTGATAAACTTAATTTACCTAGAGAATGCCAGATAAATAAAACCGGCAGTTTGAATAATAAATTCTTATCTAGTTTATAAAATTAAAAATTAATTGTAAAATTATAGATGAAGAATTTCAAATTTTTGATCCTCTCCTGGCGCAACATTTAAAATATTCATTAAACTCCTGTCGTTCATTACTTTTATTTTTGTCATTTGGCGTTTTTCTCCCCATTTTGAACATTCCTGCACTTGATGCCGCAAGGCACTTGTTACTCACAGATGCAAGCAAGTATCTGACAGATGCATATTATATGTTATACAAGTATGCATTGCATTGTGCTCATTACGAATGCCGCCTCGCCCTGCAGTCGTAAAGTCGACTTTAGGGGTTGATTCGTCTCGTGTTTTTCCCCTCGATTATCTAGGGTAATAGTCGACATTCAGCTTCGCTGAGCTGATGATTTACTGCCACGCATTTTCACACATTCTCTCCGCAACTCCAAGTCTCGATTGATGTGTGTTGTCGTGAAAGTGCTGTAATAGGTTTTCCATGCGATAAGCCGCGACTTTAATATGCGCAATCGATTCACTCACTCAAAAAAAGGGTGTCTTTAAGTTCATCAAACTATAAAAGGGATGCTTGAAGTTCATCAAAATATTATTCATGCGTTGTTTCATATGCAACAGCTGCCTGCTGTTTGAGTTTATTCAACTCGAACAACAAAGCGAACGAGCGACTTCAAATGTGTGGCACGTTTCCGATTCACAAAAACTAAAGAAGAGGGGTTGCGCAGTGAGAGGACGAGAGCGGGGGCGTGAGTTGAGGGCTTCCCTCATGTCCCATGGATGCTGAGCATACGCAGTATGAAAAGTGTTGCGTGCTTTTGGGCGCGTCTTTTGCACGAAATTGGCGCACTCGTGCACTGGGCCACATTCTCTATGCGAGGGCGGTTGTGTTGGGTGTGTTACCACTGTACAGTACACACTGTTTTCGGGGGTGGCTGACATCGCACATTTCAATTAGCAGGCGGACCGCCAGATCGTCATACACTTTAGACACGCATCGCAGGACGCAATCTGTTTAATTGAGGTGTTTAGCATGGCTAAATAATTAAAAAGCCAAAGGCTATGCGCATTGCACACCAGACAAAGGTCATAATAATAAATTAGACACGCGACCCACTGAGTGCCCGGACAAGTGACAAGTGTGCAGCCGTTTGAATTAAGGATGAGCGGACAGGACATCACTTTCTCTACGTGGAATGCATAAGTAGTTCACTCTTTGTTTGCTAATGATACAGATGGTATTCCCCTACTGCTTATCTTACCCGATTATCGATAACTGCGCTATCGATAAGCTTAATTGCTGATATTGAACTGTTTAACTGCGAAATTCGACAGACCTTTCGCGCATTGTTTTCATTCATTACCCCTGGCAAGCGAGGAAATAAGTCACGCTAGTCACTCGCCAGGTGTTTTTCTTATCATAACGTATACTTTTACTTTTGCCGTCTTCACGATATCGTAGCACCTTCGATTTTCAAATATTTATATTGTTGGAATAAATAAATAAATGGAATATTGCTTCCACCTAAATATCAGTGTCTTAACAGTTCCATCTTAGCAATTAGTCTCGTTTAATTTTAAGCTTACATTCATTATCGAGGTTTTTATTATTTATTTATTTTTAGTTTTATTTAATTTTGAGCTTACAAACATTCATTATTAAGGTTTTCAATATTTATTTATTTTTAATTTTGTTCTGTTTAGATATAAAAACTCAAAGAAGCCAACATTATTTTTTAATATTATAAAATTTCTTGTATATTTTGCTATAATTCGAAAAATAGGTTATTATTAAATTATTATTTAAAAAAAATAATTAAAATTTATAAATTTATTTTGCTCTACATGACAAATAGAGAAGAGTGAAATACCATGGAAAAAAGGAAGGAAAATTCCTACAACATTTTAGAACGGACAGACTGGAATGACAGAAGTAATTAGAGCAACTTGACTATTAAGTTATCCACTTTACTTAACTACCCTCTGTTACCTCTAACCCATACATTTTTCATTTCCTCTGCATTCTGCATTGTGTCAGTCAAGAGTCAGTCTTTCACTCAACTCTCACAACTTTCCATAGTTTTTAGTGAGCATGACGTGTCCACAACTAATTTGTAATGAAAGACCACCCCCACTCACATCCACATCCACACTAACTCACATCCACACTCGAGAGTCGTTAGACAGGAGTCAAGTCGGTTAATGTCTATGAATTGTGTCTGAGCTTATTTAAATAAGACAAAGTGCTGACATTTCATGTTTAGACCGCGTACCCATTAGCCACCAGGCCGAAAACGAAACGATTATTGGCTGTGTGCTCCCAATAAACCCACACACAAAAAACAATGGCAGAGAGGAACGAACAGCGGCAGCAAGTAAAATAACCACTATAATTTAGTGGCTCAGTCGGTCAGAAGAATCGAAGAACCGAAGCGAATGCGCTAGAGAAACCCAGCAAGAGGAAAGCACAAAGTAAAAGTGCAATTTCGAATACGCCGACGAAGCATGTCCGAAAAAAAAAAAAACAAAACAGAAAAAAACCGCATGCAAAAATGGCAAATGCCATAATGGCAAATGCATTTTGAAGTTTAGCTACTGTTGTGTTTGAACAGCTGCCAGCTGCTGCTTGGCTTGAAAAAGGCTAAAGCTAGAGCTAGAGCTAGAGATGATGAAGAGGGGGCCACGCATGCGCATGCGCATGATGATTGCGTAACAGAAAACAGAAAACAGTTCATACCGAAAGTAATGTGACAGGCGTTAAATGTGCAGCAATCGATTTGATTTGCAATCTGCGATGCGAGTTTACGACTTTAATTGAAAAAACCGCCGACTGACAAATTAACAATGTGCTCCACTGTGGGCGTGGCACATCAAGTGCTCCATCTGGGCCTGTTTGACTCTTAGGTGGGTGTGTGAGTATGTGTGTGTGTGTGTAGCTGTGTGTGTGCGCCGTGACAGCTGTAAGGAAGTCAGTCGGTCGCTAATGCAAATGCCAGGCAAAAATGCGCCCACGCAAATTATGAAAAATTATGCACAACATGCGGCAAATCGATGGAGAGTCGCTCTCTGGCTTCCTGGCCAACACACGCTCTAAGATCGAGAGTCAAGCCACAAAAGGCCATTTCACGCCACTAATGAAACAATTTTTAAGTGCTGCTCTGGCCACTGGAAACCACAATTTGACTTGACTTTTTGCGGAAACATCAGCAGTATACTATAAGTATCTGTCCGTCTGTCTGTTTGCTCGATGGTCTGTTTATCATTTCGTAAACGTTGCGTCTGCCAAGCTGCATTGTTGTATAATGAAACCGTATCCGTTTAGTCCAGTCCAAAATGGTAATGGGATATTTATGCGCTACCTTCGTATTCGCATTCGCATTCGCATTGAATTTTTGTCTCTTCGAATTTCTGCTTATGATCAAATATTTCTCTCCCTCTACCATTATTTCTTTCTTTCTCTGTTTTCGTATCTCTTGTTCACAACTCGGTAATTTAAATCTTATGTGTCTGGTCTTTTATTTCTGCTACCATATTCACAGCATTTCTTTTTCATTTCTGCAGCCCGCAAAAATCATTCATCATTTTTGAGAGCATTTTTTCTCTGTCTGAGCCCAGATGAGTGGCCAATAAAATGTCCACTTGAATGGCCAATAAAATTAGCGAAATTGTTGAAATATTATGTCTGGCAAACGAACACAAAAATAAATATGAGTAATTTATGAAAAATGTTAATATTAATCCGCTGGCATGATGAAAGAAAATGCACTAATTCTTTTCATTTCTCTCCCAGACCTTTATCAATTATCAAAGTTAATAAATACTTCACACATTTAATGTTGCCCCTTTGGTATCACTTAAGTAGCTTAGTTTGTGACTGTAAATAGCATTTACAAGATCGCTCACACGATGCGAGTTGGCTTTTACTTTTGTTTTAAGTACGCCTTGAGTCACAATTTTTTAATGCGCTTGAAAACCTTTTAACATTCCTTTTCGTTTCATTGTTGACTTAAGCTACTTTCGTTGTCATTCTTCTGTGGGCAGCAGCATCTCTCTTGCTGTTGAATGCAGCCAGGTTTAAGTCCAAAGGAAAAGTGTTGGCCAAACAGTCCAAGACTCAAGTGAAGATCTTAATCGTTTTGGGTTTGTTTTCGTTCTTTTCGTTTTCGTTTTTTTTTTGTTTTTCTGTCTGTTTTGAACAGAATCTCAACAAATGTGTCGATAATGTGGGCTTTAAGTGTTTTGGTTATTTTTCTTTTCAGTTCTGCAAAAGTTCTTCTGCCTCTTTTCAGGCTGACAACGTCAGCATTAATCACTGTCAGCAACAGCCTGGACTCCACTCTCCAGTCCTGGGTTGGGGCTTTGCCTGCTCTCTGACTGGGCCACCTCATCGTCATCCTCGGGCTTTTAGTCTTCTATTTTTGCAGTTTTTGCTGTTGTTGTCTGCATGTGATTTCATTAATTTCGCATTCCGATGCGCAACGGCGCAAAATTCCATGTAGTCAGTTGCCCGCCCCGCCTCCTTTTCCCCCTCTCTTCACCCCCCTCGATTATACTCACAGAGCCATGAGGAAGTGCAAAGTGTTGCACATGTGCATCGCACTTTAATTTCGATTTTGTTTCTGTTTTTTTTTTCATATACTTGTATACGTTTATCGTTTTATTTGTGCACCGCTTTGATCAATCAATTTCCACTGGCGTCGTTTGTCTGTTTCAAGGTTTATTTAGTGCCAGCGCCAAAGCCAGAGACAGATATGGATACGGAGGCAGACGTAGTCGCAGCCGCAGATGCAGACCGAAGTCAGCCAGTGGTGGCCCCCTTTGGCTATAAAAAATATTTTAATTGAATGATCAAAATCGGATGCCCCGTTCCGATTGCATAGACACATCCCCACACGATGCAGCAGCAAAAATACAAACAAAATTATTATTATGAAAATCAATCGAGGGGACGACAAACGGGCGCCAGCTTCAATTCCAAAGACACGATGACCCACAAATGCCGCTAAACTCGTCGCAAAAATTGCCAAATTGGGCATCAAAAGCGACAGCAGCAACGACCAATTGGCATATATAAATTGCAAGGGTGGTTCAAGCAAATTACAGTGATTGCTACAAATGATGGAACATTTAACGAGCTTAACTGCCTCAACAAATTAGGGTTGTGTTTAGAACTCAGTATATATAGTAATGTATAGACTAGTAATGTAACGACTGTATAAAAAAATTATTATAAAAACTTCACAACATATATATTAACAATTCTTATTAATTTGACACAGAAAATTTGACACTTATTCTAAAAGGTCAATATTCAAAACAGTATTTTGTTGCACTTATCTTCAACGTGCAATTAAATGGTTAAATACATAAGATCATTATTTTAAAGCTTCACAAATATTACATTTCTATTTAACTACATCTCAAGTATATCCACAAAAACTAATGGGAGCAATTATCCCAAAAGCTTAATAAACAAAATAACATTTTATTGCAATTACTTAGAATGTGCACTTACATACTGTATATACGTTTTGTTTTTTAAACTTTGCAAGGTCAAATATTTTTGTTCTTATCAAGAAGTGATAACATAAAGTATTAAGTGTCGAATAAAGTGACAATGCTGAGAATCTGTCTTCTTTTATTTGCTGATATTTGTTATAAAAAAAGAGCCATTGTAATCCTTATAAGCCATAAGGATTATAAACTATACTTAATGAATTTTTTTTCTAAAATATATTTGAAAATGAAGATTATTTTCATAATTTTCAATTGTGTTTGATTTTCAACACTTTGCTTAATAATTCTTTAATAATTTTGTATACCAAAGATTTTGGTATTTATATATTTTAATGTTAATTGCATTTCGCCCATTAACGTTGCAAGCGCACCTCTTTTGTGTTTATTATTTATATTTGGAGATTTATGTGGCGACAGAAGAGGCGCACGCATCTGCCATGCTTGGCGAATCCAACTCCGACTGCAGCTTGGATTTTCGACTGCACAGCTGCGGATGTTGTTGTCGTCGTCTTGGTTGTTGTTGTTGTCGTTGTTGGCCATGTCACCTTGTCGGTGCCTGGCTAAGTCGGTCGCACATGTCGCGGCATGCCATTTTAGGATTTGTGGCCGAAAAGCCAGCAAAAACAAAAAACATTACATTACATATATATATAGTATGTGAAGAAAAAACTTATGCTTTTATATATATTTGTAACTGCTGCATGGGCCGCTTATTTTTGGACAACGTTGTCTGTAGAAAGTGCCGCCAGGCAACGGCAACACAACAACGGCAACAAAAACTGCAGCAGCAAGAGCGAGAGCAACAAATCACAGCGCGCTGCAGTCGCGGCTCATTATTTTTATTTTTTGCATATGGCCATTAGCGTTGACAAGGCAGAACCACAAAGAAGTTGCCACTCGCAACAACTCGCCACTTGAAAGTGAGCGCCAGCTGTTGTCAATTTCCGCGTTTAGCTGCAACATCAACAGCCAAATAACATCGCAAGCAGCTCCTTCAGAATGTCGCTATGTCGATCGACCCCGACCCCGACCCCAACTCGCTTTCATTCAAGCAACAACAACAGCAACGGCAAGAGGCAGCTGAGAGAGCTGGTAACATGTTGCGAAAGTAACATAAATGGCCAAGACATGTTGATGCTTGCCGCGGCGCTTTTAATTGACCAACAAATTACATGCTGCATGTTTGTCTTTTTGGCCAAACCCTGCAATAGATGACAAGCAAAACCAGCGCCGAATGACTAATTGGTCAGCATAATGGTCACAGTCAGACCCAGAGTCAAACTCATACTCCGTCTCTGACTCTGACTCCAACTCAGACTCAGACTTCAATTGAAACTCAGTCTCAGTCAAAGCCAGAGGCTGTGGCCAAGCAGTTGATCAGCTACACAGTGGTATCAAGATTTCCAATAAATATTAAATATTAATGGGTGTGGCGAGTACAATGACTTTGTGTCACAAATAAATAACACAATCAGAATAAGAACAACAAATATTTCTGATTTGCTGGAATTTGAAGTGAGTATAGTTAAGAGCAAGTTTCATTTTCATTCTACGAGAACAATGTCAGAAATTAATTTGGGAAAAAAGTTTTTTTTTTTTAAATTTATTATTGTTCTCAGTGCATAATTATTGTTATTTATTATTTATACTTAATTCAATTTTAAGTACTTCACTAGCATTTAGCTTTTCATTATTTATCAATCGAATTCACTTCCAAATCTTGAGGAAACTCAAATATATGAATATGAAGTTTATATTTTTAACAACGAAATATCAATATACAAAAATAGACCTTATAAAGTATAATATAATATTTTTAAATGGAGAGAAAGAATTTGTTGTATTGCATGATATGATAACGTTTTAATGCCAAACTAAGGAAAGTTTAATTAACTTAAAGAAATAAAACAGAATTTAAAAAGAAGCTTCATTTATATGTCCAACAATTAAAATAATTTTAAATTTGTACAATTTTGTTGGTTTTTTATTTGTGAACTTTCTTATTTATTAGTAAAGCAGTTGAAGTCCCTTGTAATAAATATGTAAAAATGCCAATTGTCAAAATTGTACTTTGAATTGGGGTTTTCATTTTTAAATGTAATCTTTAATTTGTAAAGCTGTTTAAATTCACATTGTCCTATGCTCTTTAGAAATATTCATAATTTTACTTTATATTTTTGAAGCAAATCAAATTCTGCATATTTTTAAATCTATATATTGAATAAGGAAGCAATATCAGAAATAGATGTGAAAAGGTATTTTGCATTCAATATTTACTAGTTACTCATTTCCCAATTCTAACCTCACTTTTAGTTTAGTTAGTTGTTGACATTTTTGGCAGCCTTATTTGATACCACTGTGCGGCTGTATTGGCCAAGTCTCTGGCTGCTGCTGCAGTTCGTCAAGCCATTCACACACGATTTAGCGCCGCCGTCGCCACGGGATCCCATGTGATGAATTTGCCGCCAAGTCAACCTCGCGTCGCGTCGCCTCAAAATGTGGCTATTGCCGGTTGCGAGTTGCGGGTTGCGAGTGGCGAGTCTTTGGGTGGTCGAGTAGAGAGAGAGAGAAGAGAGACTTGGCCGGGGCTGGCGCAACTCCTGCGGCTTAAATGCTTCGACAAAAAGTTCGTTTTCGTTTGCATGAAATGACTAAATTATTCATTGCAGGATTTGTTACCCGCTACCCGGCGGCTTTTGTGCCAACTTAAATCACTTTCGCTCTCGCATGTGTGTGTGTGACACACCCGAGCGAACAGACAGACAGACAACAATGTTGCATGCCTCATGCGGTTTTCACTTAAAGAGCTAAAGAGTTCAGAGCTCAAGCAAACATGTCACAATTAATGCTCCAACTTGAGAACTTGACAAATCAACGGAAAGTTGAGAAATGTGGCCAACTCAACTCAAACTAAACACTAAACTCGGCCCTCATTAGACCTGCCAGCCACATTTATTATGGCAACCGTAGTAGTAGTTGATCTCAGGCTCTAGCTATCCATTGTTGTCTGAGAAGGCGCAACGCCTACAAAAAACCGAGTTGAGCTTCCCAGCTGCCGTTTAATGGCAGCTTCATTCCACAAGTCGCTGTCATCGTCTCAGAAGTCAGAAGCACGCGCCAGAGGTGCATTGTTTAACGCTGTCTGCGTTTCAGTCTCCAGCCTCTGTCTGCGCAGGCGTAGCTCTTTTTATTGTTATTGAAATAAAAGTCTAAGCAAGTAAGAAAGCTACAGTCAAGTCTGCTTAACTCTGAAATGCTCGATACCAATTTTCAGTTAAGTAAAACAATGCAAAACAGTATATCGTTCAAAAATACCAAATAAATATACCGAAGAAATACTTATATATAATTAGTGTTATATTTGATATTTCGATATACTACTTGCAAAATATACTACGACTTGCCAAATATACTACTACATTAAAAATATACCAACGAGTACAAAATATACTATAAAACTATTTTTTTTTTGTGATAACTTCTAAGATTTCTATGTGATTGCCATCAAATCAGGAATCATTAAGACTGAGAACATTATTGTATGTACCATGTTCGACTTTTTCCAATTGCAGAGGCAGAAATGAACTCACAAAAAAAGAAATTGTAGCTATATCTCCTATATGGTTTCCCTTATGATCATCAACATAAAGAACCGACAGTTGGATATGACTATTTCGTACTCTATGGGGTTGGAGATGCCTCCATCTTTTGGTTACACTAATTTCGTGTAGCAATAAACTTATAATACCCTTCTACCCACTAGGCAAAGGGTATAAAAAGCGTAAATAGCAAACGCTGACTCTGTCTGAGGTCGAGGACGTGCAGCTGCGAATGAAATGGACTGCTTGAAATAAGGTTTGGCTAAATTTAGCTGCAGCTAAACTTAAGCCAAGTTGAAAGTGACTTGAAAAGTGGGCCCTAAATACGTTTATGTTAATTATAGATCACTCACAAAGCGAAAGTATTTCCCAATACACGGCTTTAGGTATCGGGCTGCATAATCCGACTAGCTGACTGACCGACCAAGCGTTTATGCCACATTTAAGTCGCTGGGGCATAAAGCGTTAACATCCCTATAATCAGGCAACAATTTGCCACAGTCACCCACAAAAAAAAAAAAAAATGATCGTATCTACTTGTAAAACATGAAGGAATCTCAACGTGAAAACGACTTCCTCATTGCCAGGCAAAAACCAAAAACTTCAAATCCAAATCGAAGCGTAGCCGCATTGCATAAGCTGCAAATAGCAATTGCAACTGCAACTGCAACCGTTGCAATGCTTAGACTTTAAGCAGCACACAAAAATTGGATGAGCCATGTGTTGCCAGTTGTCTGGCTGACTGCTGGTTGCATGTTGTGCGCAAAGTTATGAATGAAAAGTCAGCGACGAGATTCGCATTCAAATACAAAAAGCGAGGAAAATAAAACAAAACTCAAATGAAATGAAAGAGCGGCGTCTTTTGAGGGCGGAGGCAATAGGAGCAGGCGATAGAAGCAGGCGGGGCACAGGCAGGAAGCTCGTCTCATGCCGCATGCCTCTTGCCTCTTGCCTCAAACGGCGATCGACGATTGTCTGCGTCAGCGGCTAAAATGAAAGGCCAAATGTAAGGCAAATGATAGACAGGCGACTGTCTGAGCTGACTAGCAGACCAACTGCAGCTCTCCCACTCTCTTTCACTCCCCATCTCTCCCTCTCTCTCTCTCTCTCTGTCTTTCTAAGATGGTGTGCAGCGAACGGAAGCGCAAAAATAGAAAATAATTTTGAACTTTGGCGGCGGCATTTGACTTATTGCCTACTGATTTGCAGACAAATCAGTTTTCTGCTGCAAGGCAGTGCCACATGTGCCACATGTTACATGTCCAAGCATGACCACCCCCCCTCCATATACATACGTATGGTACATTCGTGTGTGGGTGTTGCATATAAATAAATTGTAATTTAGTTTGCCACAGGATGCACATCATGACTACGTCTCTGACTCTCTTGGCTATGACTCTGACTCTGACTCTCAGTCTGACTATAACTATGAGTCTGAGTCTCTGAGTCTTCGACTAGCGCCAGCTGCACTCCAAAGAGAAAGTGAGTGTTTGTTAAGATTTGACAGGTTCATTTGACAACAGGCCGTCCATGCAAGTACTTATCTATACACTCACAACACTCACACACTCAGACTCAGACTCAGCACACGATTATAAATGAAATCGAAAGCATTCACAATAAATCTCAATAAATCAGCAATCCGATTCATTATATTTGAGTGCCGGGCCAAGCTGTTAAATTTATACACAATTTATGTATTTTAAATTAAAATAAATTAAATGCAATGCACAAGAGAAGATGATAATGATGATGATGAGTTTCATCGAAATGCAATAAGTACAAAATAAAACAGCTAACCTCAGCTCAACTTTTAGATGAAATGAAAGTGGGCGTGACAATATTCTTGAGAACAAAATTTAAATACTTTACATTTGATGCATGAAATATTATTAGTACTTTATTAGATGCAAGTGTAAGAAGAGTGAGGCTAAGAAATTAAATTAAAGACCACAGATAATTCATGTAAACATGATTGATATACACAAATGAAATGGAATAAATTCTCCGAAATAGGAGTCAATATTTTAAGAATTATGGAATCACAAAGTTCGAAAATACCGAAATTCTTAAATTGAAATTTATTATGACATTTTAGTATATTTTTAATTTTTGTTTTACTAAATATGCGAAATATACTAAATTAACATATTATTTTTATATTATTAGTTATTTGCATTCATTACATTAAGTTTTACCTATTTGCTGAATTATTTTTATAGATCACATTAAGAATGATCTACTAGAATTGTAAAGAAATATTCAATTGATTCGGAAGTTTTGTTGCCTAAATGCAGTGCTTTTTGGCATTTCAATTCTCAAACAGCATTAACTGAATACTTGATTGTTGCAATTATTTTCATTTCTTTTTACTCAATTTATGAAATTACTTCCCAGAAGTTACTGCATGTTCCTGCAACTGGCATATTTTATTTTATATCAATATACTATACTATAGACTTTGGTATTTTAATTTGGTATATTTTAAGAATAATACCGCACTGTTTTGATTTAATTGAAAATGAGTAGCTGGTATCTTTTATACTTCTTCAAGCTGCTGGAAAGCATCATTTATAATAGCTCTCAATGAACAATACAATAAAAGAGATGGATATATAAATTTGCACAAATATTAAGCACAAGCAAATGCTATGTCCATGGAGAACAGATATCATCTAAATCGTGCACTTGTGCAATTTCAAATTGAAATGCAATTAGTTCTTGCATTTTATGTTGCACACAAAGTGAAGTAAAGTGACTATGGAGGTAATTAAATAAATTGATAGAGCGAGATGCCTTGACGTGGCTGGCTGGATAGCTGAGTGGCCATCTTCAGTTTGGAAATGCAGTCAGAATGCATGGGCCGAAAGGCGAAACGAGATCAGTCTCATAAGCGTTGCATATAAATCATGTTATGGGTAAATGGCCAACGCCTGCCAGCTGCCAAAGTTGCCACAGATTTCCGCCTGGAGGCAGCAACAGCAGCAGCAGTTGTTGCAGTGGCAGCAGCGTCAACTGCATTTTAACCCAATTAGAGAACAGGTTGGCACCTCCACAAACACAAACACAACACACACACTGCGACATTTCACATTTCAATTTGTGTGCCAAATTTTGTGGAGCAGTCTCTCAGCTCAGTTTGTGTTCATTTGAATCCGCGGCGCCTGTTTCGACACGATCTTGGCGATCTTATCGCAAAAGCTGCCTGTCAATTGTGTGCAGGGCATCATTAATTTGCTTGCTTTTTATTTATTTCGATTGCCTTATCTATGCTGATGCTGTATGCTGGATGATGCTATAGTTTTTTTTGTTTTTGGGAAAGCGCATAAAATAGAAACTCATCCGCATTGCTATCAGCTATCAGCTCTCAATATGTGTGTGGTGTGTTGTGTTTAATTAAGTGCATCGTTTGTGGGCAGCATTTGAATTTGTGCCATAATTCATGGAAAGTCGAAAGTCAGCTCCACACACAACTCCAGCTCCATCGATAATGTGTCACATATCAATAAAGAATTCCCACATCGACTGCTGAGTCTCAAACTCTTCATCGCTGTGTGTGTTTTTTTATTTTTTATTATTTTTACCATGCTGTTTTATGTGCATATTTGTGCTGCCTGCAGGGCATCTCTCAACTGGCTGATCTCAACTGGCTAATACTGGCGCCACACAAATAAGTGTCAAGCATCAACAGCAGCAGCAGCAACAAAAAAACACCCAACAATATCCCCAGCACTTGCCTGACCATTGATGAAAGCCAAGTGCCGACTTGGCTATAGCGTCGTCGTCACCATCGTCGTTGTCGTTGTCTTTTTGGTTTAGTGCACATAATTGGCCAAGTGGGTCAGTGTAACTTACCTGCAAAGATAAAGAGCGAAACAGACACAAATGAGTGTAAGTGAGACAAGCAGCAAGAAAAGTAATTAAACGGCTGCCATAAAGATATGAAGCTACATGAATTCGTCTCGTCTGAACATGCACATTAAGCCAAATGCTGCTCAGTGTCCATTTTTTCATTTTTATTTTGTTTTCTTTCGTTAAAGAAAGCTCTTCTATGTGTTGGCCAAATTAGTCAAGCATTGCCACAAAAAGATACCCTCTAATTAGTTCTAAGACAAGCTTTGCTTTCTATAGTTCAGCTGGGTGTTACAACTCTGTATAATACAGGTAATGTATGTATCAGGTTGAAGGAGGCTGAAGTATATATATTATTGAACAGCATCAAGAGCCGAGGTTATATAACCATACCCTAAATCTAAGAGACAAGTGTTACATTTATAATTCTTTTTCGATAGCAGTCGAATCTTTTTTTTTTTCGGTTGACCATCTGGTATATTTTGTATACTATGGTATATTTTCAACGTAATAGTACATCTAAATACCAAACAAAAACTTTAAAATACTACCGTACTATTTTGTTTATATTGCAAATGATTAGCGGGTGTCTAAAAGTCGAGCAAACTCGACTGTTGCTTTCTTAGTTTTTTATCGCCTAACTGTTTGCCGTTTAATAGCCAATAACTCAACAACTAATTGCAAACTTTTGGTATTTTAGATATACTGAACTTGAAATATGTAAACTATCTATAAATATATAAGCTGGATTGTAAATAAATAAGTAGAACCAGTATGAATTTAACAACTTAAGAATTTTTATGGCCATGCATAAAGTTTTTATGCGCCACAAACAATTGCAGAATTGCATTGAAATTGTCTGATTGCGTCTTCGACTGCTGGAAATAATAATAATCATTGACTATTTCTTAATGAAACGTCATAAATTCTAGCTACTCTTATAGTACTGTTGAGTAGTTAGTATGCAGTAATGAGTTCTCTATTCGATAATGAAACCCCTCTATAAAATACTAATCAACTGAAGTATTGTAATGAACAGAGTTCGATTAACACAAGAAGCTCATCTCTGCCATAAAACAAAATAAATAAGTAATACATAAAGTTTCTAAAGAAACGTGTTGGAACTCATCTGAATCTATCTTTGCATATCAAAGGCTGGGCACAAAGTTGAAACGCTTAACTATCAATTAAAATTACAAGCAGAAATTAATTTCTGATACCTCTGCTTCGTATTGAAAGTGTTGGATTAACATAATTTCCTATGAATTTCTTATGCTTTTATTGCCATTGTAAATTCCATAATATTATTTTTCTTTTTGGGTTTTTTTTCTTACTGAATTTAATTGCTTCATTTGCGCCTGCATATTTTTCCAACCTTTTCTTCTGGCTTTAAGTGTGAGTGTGAATGTGAGTGTGCGTGTGTTTTGATTATATTTTTGGGCTGTAAAACGAAAATGCATTCATAAATTATGCATTTGGATGCAAATGCCTCGCGCCAGCTAATTGGTTTATGTAATAAACATTTTTATTTATTTTTCTGTTTCTTCTCGCATTTTTTTGGCTGCCTTTTTATTTTTTTGGTGTAAGAGTCGTCGCCAGAATAACAATAACAATCAGTTGTAATGACAACTGCACGACATTGATGAAACGAAAGCATATGCGACATGCATACGCAAAAAACAACGAAAGAAACAGATTCGTGCACGTTACGCATACGCCGTGGATACATTCGAGATCCAATTGGAGACAAACGAAGGCGGAAGAGAAAGAGACTGCACTGCAGCAACGCCCTCGATTAGTAAGAGAAAAACAACATAAAATGTGTTTGCTTTGACTTAATTAAGGTCTCAACCGATTGTTATTGTTATTTCCCAGCATTTGAAATGCTTCGCCTTTTAAACTCGAAGTGGAAGTGACTGACTGACTGAAAGTCATCTGTATGACGCGTGAGTTTTTCAATTAGCAGCGCTAATTATGAATACTGGGACGTAGGTGCTTAGCAGTTGCTCTGGGTCACTCACTCACTCAGTCAGTCATTCAGTCACTCTCTCACTTGGCATGGGCGACTCGTTAGCGACTCCCATTAGGCGATTCTCTGATAAGATCTCTCTGGAGTAAAAGTCGTGCAGAGGCATTGAAGCTGTGCAAATTGTCAGCTCCCAAAGTCATTTCCAGTTTTTATGTTTTGCGTGTGAGTTGTGTGTTAATTTTTGTCTGGCTACTATTTGTTTTAATTTGGGCTATGCTAACAGCATTTATTTACTTTCAGCTTCGTCCAAAAATTTGAATATCTGCGCAAAAACTAAATACAAAACAAAACAATCTCAATTATATAATTGATGGGGGAAAATGATTGCGTGTGTTTTCATTTACATTTTTTATGGCCCATCATTATAGCTGTTTAGTTTGATTTGAATTCATTCCTCCTCTTCCTCCTCCTCCTCTCCTCCACCACAGGGCATATTATTCATGTGTTTTTCCATTGCTCAAGTGCTAAATAATTGATTTAATTGCCGCAAGGCGCCAGTGGAATTTCAAGTATGTTTCAAGTACTTAAAACGTAGCCCTAAATCAAGAACACTAGGAAACGATTTTAATGACTTAATTGTGAATTGTGAATGTTGTAAGGTCTTTTGTCTGTAAGAGACTCAACTGCATCATTCTGACAGACTATTATTCACTATAGTTTATTCTCAAAGATGCCGCTGCTTTATCTTAACTTTAAGCATTTTATAGCCCAACATTCCGCAGATCACATGGCATAAATCATCGACATCTACTGTATGTATCTGGCGTGTTCTGTCCCCAATTCAAGGGCTCCAGTTTTTGGACAACCGTAAAGTGTGAAGCTCAATAGAATTTAAAGAGATCTACACGTCTTATCTTAACATGTTTTCATGTAACAATTCATTAAAGTCAGCGATTTGGAAAAATGAATTCATTGGGCAGCTGAATACCAAAAAAATAACATACCACAAACTATATTCGGACTCTAGAAGAGTGTGTGTGAGTGAGTATAATGACTAGCTAGCCACACACTTTGACTGCCACACACACAACACAAAGGCCTCTTGGCCAACAAAGTCTTCAAAATGGGTTAAGCCACAGCCACACATATGAGTTTGTTAGACTCTCAACAACCCAGCAGATTTATATGCTGGCCATTAAAACAGCCAACATGCCACAACGGACTATTAAAGAAAATATAAAAAAAATGCTACAACCGAAATCTGAGCTTTTGTAGTGGCACCTGACTTAAGAGGCGTTGTCGTAGCGCATAGTGCTCTTTTCTGGGGAGGTCATAAAACTGGCAGTGCCACCAAATAAAACGCTGTCTATGCCTGGCTCTCGGGTCTGTGTGCAGCGAGCCGAGTTAAGAAGCGAGCCAGCAAAGCCAGCTTAAAGCGAATTTTCGGCCCAGTCGAGTGGGTGTTGCTGAGTTGGCCAGAGTTAAAGCCAGCAGAGCTCCGCTTATCTGGCCACAAACGTGATGGAGTTGGAGCTGACGCTGAAGTTGAAGTTGAGGCTGGCGAGTTTTGTGTGTTTCGACCACGCATGCGCGGCTTTCAATGTGCCTACGTGTTATCACGACCACTTCCACTTCGTGTGCTCCGATGCACTGCGGGAAAATGGGGCGTAAATTGAGGAAAAATCGTACGAGCTTTTTGGTGAGTGTAGCCGCCGGCTCTTTCACTTTTTTTCTCCGCTTTTTATACCCGCCATCCATATGGGGTAGAAGGGTATTATAGATTTCATGTATGATTTCTCAATACCTTATATCGAAGAATAATTCGATAAGATTGCAGCTGTCGTATCTCAATTGCTTCGGTTGACAATCTGGTATAGTTATTGGACTCTTTTTGGTATATTTCAGTATGTTTTAATACATTAATTCGGTATATTTTAATGATAATATTGCAAATCTTAGAAGTTAATCAAGAAATAATTGAATATGATATGCAGCTGTCGTAGCTCAATTTCCTGGTTTAACAATCTGGTACATGTTATACTCTGTGGTATATTTGGTATATCGATATACTTCTACTTATCGATATACCAAATATAGCATTTGGTATATTTCAGTATTTTTTTCTGTATATTAGGATACAGTTAATACGACTTTAGCTGTCGTGTTTTAATTACATTGGCTTACAGTCTGGTAAATATAGTACACTTTATAGTATATTTCGTTGGAATTATTATATCCATAAACCAATTATATGAGTTGGTATATTTCAGTATTTTTTTAATAATATACTAATAATAGTACTGCACTATTTTGCTTTTATGGAAAATAAAGAGCTAGTATCTCACAGTCGAGCTCACTCGATTTCAACATTTTTTCTCGTTTTCTCATACAGAAATTGGCGCTCATATCGCTGTTCAATAATCAACTAGCTGTGAACTTGGAATGTTGCTCAAATTACGACAATAATCAGATTGCCCCCGGACAGCGAGTCAGCGATGTATGCGCGATGGGTTGGCTCTGTAACCTTAGACCATCGCGCATACGCAACGTTGAACCACTTCAAAAATAATGTTGTTAAAGTTCGACTACAACAACAACATGCTTATTGAAATTACATACCGTCAGCAGCTGAAGGTGAAGGTTGTTGTTAACTTTGACGTTGACGTTCACGTTGATGTTGACAAACTGACCCCGCTGCCCTTTGAACAAGTACCCAACCAAAAAATAAAAAATTTCGTGCATATGAATTATGTTTGTGGTACGTTTTTTGAAGCGTTCAGTGTCACGGTGCTTTGCCATTTTTTAATGAGGCTTTCGCTGCCGTATGTTAATTGTAAACGCCAACAATAATACATACGAGTTGCCGCAGGTCAGGGGCCTTTGCTCAATCCATTGGCGGCTCCAGCAGCTGAGCTCAACTGTTGCTAGAGTCATTCCAATTAATTAGAGCGATGGGCGCTGAGCATATCAAGTCTTAGGCATACAGATAGTTAGTTAGGTCTCTGACCGAGTCGGTTGCAGAACAACGCAGACTCTTTGTAATTTGGAGTTGATATGCCGCACAGCTTGTGTTGGAAATTAATAAGCAGGCAGCCAGTCAGAGAGGCAGGCAGGCAGAGAGCAAACGTCTCATGACCATGATGATAATCATAATGATGATCAGTACCATGGAGGCTGGCTGAGTCAATTGAAGAACAAGTCGCCGACTAGCTACAGACAGAGAGGAAGAGAGAGTAAGAGAGAGAGAGATGGAAGGCAACAAGTTTTCCAGTTTTTCCAATTTTCATGCACTAAACGCAATCAGTGCTCATGATCTGTACATTAGCGTCGTGTGCTGATCACGCAGATTGTTCACATACTATATACAGACAAACTTGCAGACGGACAGACGACAGACGGACGGATGGAGAGACAAACTGAACATGAGTAAACAGTTGACTGATATTTCTTCTTCTGCCTGCTTATGACCAGTTTAAGAGCTGTTTGCTCTGCCTGCTACAACATTTGGCATAAATCTAACAAACGCCTTCCCAGGCGACACTTGCTCGATTACCGCATCTTGGTCAGCTATGCAAATTCGAGCCTAGTTTCTTGCCCAGTGGCAACAAGTGGCCAAGAGAAAGAGAGACTCTTGAGCCTTCTGCAAGGTGCCAGTGCACTTCCTATGAAGTCATCAGCCAAACACCGTTAGAAATGTCATTACATAAACACAGTTTTTTAATTCACAAATTATGCAAATTTACACTCGCCGCCTCAAGTGGCCCCAAGTGATGCTCGTGGGCGTGAGTGATGGGCGTGAAAGCCATATAAACACCAAACACCAAGCACCGAAGAGCCAAAGAGACGTCTCTCACCAAATCTGCGGGGGCTTCAAGAGTTTGCCGCGAAAATGCTGTCGTAACAGGTAAAAAGATCTCAGCGGATCTCATGGGACATCAGAAACTGCGAAAAAATATCTATGAATAAGCATCTTCAAAAGAGTCCGACAATAATATTTCATCGATGCGAAAAAAATGGATTATTTATTTGTTTTATTGCATTTTCGCTGAACTGAAGATCAACGATAAAAACTGATCATTATTAATCAAAATATTATTTATATTGGCAATCTCAATTCGTATTTCCTTAATTACGGATCTTAAGATTTATTTTCAAAACTAATATGATATTTGATACAATTTCAAACAACATCAATAAGAAAACTCATTTAGGAAATGAACATAAACTAAATATTTATAAATACACCTCGGGGAATATTCGCAATGATTAATTAAACATTTTTAGATTCAAATAATAACAATAAACCAAAGTTTAATACCACTTAATCTATATATTAATTTTGATTGTAATCTTAAATAAATGTTATGTCGAGGAATTTTATCTTGCAAAGCTTTACAACCATCTCTACGTCAGTTTGCTCTTCATGTCGTATCTGTTGTGATTATTTATCTCGGCTATGGCATGCTAAAGATGTTAAAAACATATTAATTATGATTAAGTCTATCAGATTCAATTTTCAACAAGATTAACTCTATCAGCTGCAGTTATTATCAACATTTCAAAACATTACATAAATTTTAAATTAATCAGTCTTCAGATTCTTCAGAGTTCTCTCTTCGATCTGTCTCTTCTTTGTGCAAGCTTAACGAAACTCACGTTTCTTTTTTTTTTCAGATTTCTCAGATATTTCTCTGCTCAATTGGTTGAACTTTTCAGTGTGCAAAATGAGTTAAAAGAAGCAAAAAAAAAAACCTGTTGAACAAGATTTGTCGGCCTATGTGCTTCTCGTTTGATTTTATAATTTATTTATTTATGGTTCAATCTTTTATTGCTGCTTTTGCATTCATTTCAAGACAAAAACGAAAAATTATAAATATATTTCAATTATAAAAATATGTTGAATGCGTAACGTCATTTTTTTTCTCGTTCTCATTCGTTTATTTTTTCATTTTTTGCGTATTTCGTGTGGAGTTTTAAACCAAACAGCTGTGTTTGCACATTTCTGTTGTTATTATTATTTGATTTGTGGTTTTACATACACATATGTACATCTCTGTGTACACATATGGGCGAAGTGATGTACTAACATATATGTATGTAGTTGATGTGTGTTCAAAATAGATTTATTGGACAGGCAACTGTCAAACTTTGAGTACAAAACAAGAAAAGTCAACAAAGAAATAAATGTATATATGAAGCCGATGCCGTTTCCATTGCATTTATAATGGAATTTCAAGCTACTCCACTTTGCTGTTGTTGTTGTTTGTTGTTTTTGTTTTAATTTATGCACTTACACACACACACACTCACGTACATCGCAGCAATGTGTGTGTGCTTGTGGTATGTAAGCCAAGCGCACAAAATAATGGAAGAAAAAAGTCGCTGACATTTGAAGGTTGTTCGGGGCATTTCATTAAACAATGCGAACGCTTGAGACAAGTAATTACAGAATCGTAAACGTGTATATTCATGCGCTTATTTAGATAAATTGAACAAAGCCAAAGAACTTCGTTACTGCTCAATATCATGCAATTGAATTAGTTTTAAGATAAATTCATAGCAATAATATATAAATCTATAATGTTCAATCAGGAAATTCACTGCAGAACAATGGCGAATAGTTTTCTATTGATCGATGATCTTAACAATGCGAATAAAGAGCTTAGAGCACTCCCAACTTTCTTCCTCTTTCAGTTCACTTAACTCACCGAGATTTGCTTTTATTTGCCTAACACCTCAGGCATTTATTTATCGCTTCTATTTATTTAGCACTACCAGATTCGATTATTTACATTAGCATCGTTCATTTCTCACTTGATGATGAACAACACCTACAACTCTTTCTTGAAATCATAGAAGACCATAAATAGCTGCTAAATTCAATACAACTTTACCAGGGCTGGACAATAAAACAATGAACTTTTTACAGAAGTTCTATTTAAGCAGTTAATATTCGTAATAATTTATCATCACTGTACAAGCGAAAAGTGCAAGGTCAGTGTAATAAACTTGCAAGAATGATCTCATTCTTTTTCTAATCGCAAATTAAATTTAGCAAATGTCACAATCAGTTCATTTTAGAGTTCTTTTTGGTTTCTCAGAGTGACACACTCATTAAGTATTTGTCATTAGTAAAATGCTTTAATGTCAACATTCTGATAATGGAACTAGTTCAAATGATAAGATTATATACTCTGTGCCAAATAATTACAATTACAAACTTTTTCTCATACAATATGTGCATAATGTTAATGTTTAAAAGGAACAAACATTTATTCACCGCTGTTAATTCTCTTTATCTATATCGAGCACTATTCGCAAAACGTTTTTAAAGTTTACTTCAAATTTTTGAACACCACTACGTTCATAGGAAATAAAGTACTGTGTGCGTACTACTGTTGTTCAATATTTCTCTCATTATTATATAGTTATTATGGTGTTTTATATATTACTAATGATTATGCATGTCTGTGAAATTCTTAGCCACTGTTATATATCTGAGTGAGACTTAATTTGTTATTTCAAAACACAGAAATATTGACTACATTTCTTCAAAAATTTCAATTTTATCATCATTTAAATATAATTATGTATGAACGTAATAAACTTATACATCAGCAATGGGACTTATACAATATGATTTATTATTCTGTCGATAAGGTATTTAAATTAAACGTCAATTGTGAACAACACTCTCTTGTTTTTGCAAGAACAAAGCAAATATGTACGTCAGAAGTTAATACGTAATACGTAAATAACTGCATTACGCTTTTAGGCAGACGTAAGAATGGCAAACTTAAATTAAGGAAGCCACTATGTACGTAAGACGTTTATACGTAAATAACTGCATTACGCTTTTATGCAGAAGTAAAGGAACAAAGCAACTATGTACGTAAGACGTTGATACGTAAATAACTTCATTACTATTTTTACGTAGACGGAAGATGGCAAACTTAAAGGAACGAAACAACTATGTGTATTTATGAAGTTAATCCGTAAATAACTGCATTACGCATGTTTCGTTAAACGGCAAGCGTAAGATTGCAGCTCTTATTCTTGTCTTTTGCTTCTGCTTTAATATATAAATATAAATGAAACGGAATGTAATGCACCTCTAATTGCAATGGAAGCATCAACACTTCGACACTGGAACTAGCTCAATGAACTATGATTATGAGTGAAACCAGCTCAATGAACTATGGTGATGAGCAATATTTTGCGAACACAGACACATACACACATACGCATACTGCGGAACACGAACACACCCTGGGCGGATGATGTGCGAGAGAGATAAACGCAATTATGTTTTAAATGGTTAAACAAGATGGAAAGCACACCTGCAAAGATGGAAACAGGCAACAGACAACAGTCAACACTCAACTTGACCTTCAATGTTGCGCAGTTTTGCTTTGTTTATGTTTTGTTATTGTTATTATTATTATTGTTGTTGCTAGCGGGTTGCTGATTGTTGCCACAATTGGTGTTGTTATGAGGCAATCTTATTGATTTGATGCGCCTTGCTGGAATTCAAAATTTGTATTTTATTTTTTGCACTTTTAACGCCCAAATCAAACGCTTTTGGAAATGGGGGCATCAGCCCACATCTCACGCTGTGCTCTACAAAAACATTAACAAAATGTACAAAAATGTTGACCCCAAAAAAGCCAAGAGCTTTCGAAATTTGAACTCTATGTAATTAATCAAAAATACAAAAATAATCCACAAAAAAAAAACTAGAGCTTAAGTTTCACTCTCGCGACAGAACAACAGGCACCCATTGTATGGAGCAGGGATAAGAGGAGATTGAGGAATCAGGGACAAGGAACAGAGGCGCAATCTGAAGCCGATAAATAATCGTTTAACATTAATTTAAATGATTTCAATAGTGCATTATGTCACGATCGAGTGCAGGCAACGAACGGTTTCAAACGAGAGCGAAAGTATGTCATGACAGAGACAGAGACACAGCAACTGAGCTAAGAAAGAGACGGCATCATGAACTGAAGCGTGAAAGATTCTGTATAACTCTCGATGAGCTGTTGTCGCAGTCACTGCTGCTGCTGTTGCTGTTGATGATGATGATGCTCAGCCAGCGATACGAGACATGAAAAGGCATTGGCATTGTGGTGGCACTTAACGCGCATGCGTGCGCACTGGGCACTCCCCCCTTTCCACCACCCCTCTCGTGTTGGCTCAGTGACGACAGCTTTCCAGTCCAGTGGCTCAGTGAAATGGAAAGGCAGTTTGGAGACACAAGCACACACACAAACACACAGCTTCAAGTCGAAGAGAGACGCCACACAAATGACAACCGGCGATCGGCATGAAAAATAACTTTCACTAGAAACTGAAATCCAAAGCCGATAACAAAACAACAGCAACAATACAATAAGCCATTGGCAGCTGCCCAGCTGTCGAAAACTCAACTCAACTCAGACTCCAACTCAAAACGCACTCTCGATGTCTTGAGTTTGTGACTCATGGTTGCTTGCATTTTTCTTGCTGCTTGCTGCAAATCAAGAAAATCAACCAAAATACGTAATGCATATCGTGAAAAATATTCTTTAGACACACTGTCAGACAACCGCTATCCGCTCCCCCCCCCCCCCCCCCACCACACACAGACTCCCCCGTTGCCAAAAACTGTCACTCAGCGAATTCTAAGCTGAGCTTAAGTGCAACACACCTTCGCCCCCGCAGCACTCTCAGCAGGGGTAGGCGTAAACTGTCTAACCAAATGGCATTTTCCAAGGAAGTTATAAATTTGCTGCCAAATAGAATTGTGTTCGGCTCTGGCAACGTTTGTGGCATAAAGCCGCAAGGCAGGCACAAGGACGCCCAAGTCAGAAGGGAGCAGGAGGATGCCGCAAAAGCGTTTATTAAAGTCAAAAGTCCCACAACTTACGACAGCAACAACAGCATGAGGTAGAACTGTTGATAGTTATTGTAATGATGCAAGCCAATATATCCTTTAAAAAGCAAATTTGTTACCTATTGAAAACTTTATTTATTTCATTTATTTTAAGACAACAAGGAACTTTTGTTAATGTTGCAAAATAAAATTAAAGGCACATTTAATCAATCAAGCAGATTAAGGAAATTTCAGAAAAACCATTAAATATAATACCAAAAATGTATTTTATTGTAATTTTATTAAAAAATAAACACAAAAGCTATTAAACTACAGGATACAAACAGAAAGTCCTACAAATTTGAGAGAATATTTTTGAAGTCAATTATCTAAATCATCTAAAAATGCCAGAATGAAGTCAATTATCTAAATCATCTAAAAATGGCAGAATAATAAATTCTTCTTCGAAAGAATAAGAAAAACTGAAAAGAATTAAAATAAATATTTCCGAAATTATTTTATACACATTGTTTATGTCTTTTCGATTTGATCCTTAAAAAACTCATGAAAACCCTTTTTATATTTATAAACAATAAATAAATACATGTATGTAAATATTATACATTCCAAATTAATAAGGAAAATATTCGTTCTCTTAATTTATTTTTAAAGTAATTGAATACCTAAGCTGCTATTGATATATTACTATAAAATTTAATTCCAAAAATTTTTATAGTTTTATAAATAAATAAACGAAGCTTATATATCTATCTCAGTGACAAACAATGCTTTGTAATTTGTAATTGTAATCCTTAATAAATATCAATAAACCTTTTAACCCAACCCCACGATAAACAGGGTATGCACTAAACACAACAGAGATGAACTGAGCTGAAATGTGTTTTGTTGTGTTGTGTTGTGGGTTTCATTGAGAAAAACCTTTTGGGATGTGCGTGCACAATGATCGCTTGCAAGTTTTACGACCTTCTGCAACGCCCACAACAACAAAAGCGTTCGAGAAGTGCGTACACTGAGAGAAATGCAGTGTGACAGTGACAGTGCTGCGCAATTAGAGTGTAAGCGAGAGCGAGAGGGAGCGACAACAACAAACACACAAAAGCGATGCAGACAAACGCCGACTCACGGCCCACACACGTAACGACACGACAAGACACGACACGAGACGACTTGAGTCTAGCTCTTCTGAGTACCTTAAGTAGGTAGAAGATCACAACACATGAGCAAGCACACACACACACAGACACACTTGCATGTGGTATGACTGCTTTAGTGCAATTAGAAGGAAGCTTTGGGTGAGGTAATAAATACATATTTATGTACATACATACATATGTTGTATCTCCCTCGCACTCTCGTTCTATCCCTTTACTTATCTCACTGTGTATGGGAATTAACAATCAGAAGGCGACTTGGCCAATGAACTCGACTGATTATGCGTCAATTTTCTTGAACTTATATAAATTGACTTAATTAACTCATTGCTCCACAATTGGGCAGCGGAAATGGATGAAGCGAAAAAACTGACCTTTTGATCAAGGGCCATCGGAATTTAAATATAATATGCAAGTTCCCTTCTGAGTGAGTTATATTGTGTGAAGACATATTTATTTGAAGTTAGCGTTTGCGTGACTTATCGCCTATTTCTGGCCTTGTCGGCGTTATCAAAACAAAAGAGAAATCTTATCGGGCATAAATAAACATGTATGTAAGCTAGGTATGTGCATGTGAGACGACCATCAATATCTATTAGTTATTATATTTCCCCTTCAAGTATTATAAATAAATATAAAATTCCAAATAAATGTCACACGAAAAATGAGAGGGAGAGAACACACCAGCAAGAAAAGAAAAGGGCACAGGCCACAAAGAGTCAAGAGACTCAAAAGGTTTGGTCGGTGGTTTCTTTTTCTGTTTTCAGATCACAATCAAACAGAGCAACAATATCAAATGAACTCTGAACACTCAAGACTCCCGTGGTGTTTGCGGTTTGACAGCACAGTATCTAACGTTATCTCTCTCTCTCTCTCTCTTTCTGTTTCTCTGTTTCTTCTCTCTTGGTTATGAAATGCGAGGGAAAAGCCGGCTCTGACTTTGGCTTGACCTGCGCTTGCGCAGCTCTGTCAACGACACTAGGCACTTGTGTCAATAGTTGAAAGAAGACAACACACAAAAAAAAAAACAGACAAATTTTCTATTTGACTTTCAGTTTAGTTTATTGAGGAGGCAAACACAGTGCGCGCCTCTAACTGTCAGAGTGACATTTGATAGCACAAGCGGTCAAATGTTGACTAAGCGCCTTCCAACGATATCAATTTACTGCTCACAAATACACACACACACACACACACAAACATATGTATGTACTTTGCCAAGCGGAAGGCTGACAAGTGTCTGAAGCAAACGTGTTTGATAAGCGACACATTCATTGAAATTATCAAAATGTTATTTACATACGTCAACGAGCATAACATTATGTGAATTACAGTGCCAATTATAGCACGCTGTTAAACGGCAATTACTCATGTTAAGTAACAGCGACCTTTGTCAGCCTCCCTACAGAGCTTCAGGCTGTTGCTGCCGCCCGCTGTTATCTAAGATCTGAGGCGACGCGACGTCCGACGTCCTACTTGCTCTATATAGTATAAAGAAAGTCAAGCAAACAACAATCATAATACGAGTGCTTATATAAAGTATTGTGACTAATGCGATATTGAATTATAATTGTGTGATAGAGAGAGAGAGAGGGTCGCTCGCTGCCTGCCTGCCTGGCGGGTGTTTTGATTACAAAAAATAACAAAGGGCAGCACGCGTCAAAATGGAACCTGTCCATGTGGATCTGGGTCATAATAAATACATAAGACAGACACACGCTGATCATTAACATAAATGGCAAATTCCATTTCCATGCAAAGGCGACGCCAATTGCTTTGCGGCAACCACTGTGTGGCACAATCGTAATTTGGGTCAAAATTCACCAACAAAAAAAAAATTATGTATTATCATTAAATTTCATTACAAGCGCAAAAAAAAAAAAATGCGGCGCACGAATCGAGAGAAAAACGCAAAATGCAAAGCGAAAAATCATGGAAGTGGAACCCGTTACAGCAAAACGCACTTCACTTCTTAACTTCCAAGTGGAATGGCACAAAAACAAAGCCCGGCTCTGGGTTGCGTCTGTCTTTCTTTCTCTTGCCATTTTTGGGCAAACAAGCAACAGAGACGGACAAAGGAATGGTAAAAATATGCGTATGCACATACGCCTACCTCCCCAGAACCTTGCTTGCCACATGCAACACACTCCGCTGCTGGCACATAGAGATGGCCAGAGACTGGGTCAGCATGTAAGATTTTTGTTGCAAAAGAACACGAATGTGTGTCGTGTCGTGTCACGCAGTCAGCTCCAAGTCATCCTGCTGAGAGCTGAGTCATCATGAACAACATTATGATCATTATGATGAGCATCCGTTTGATTGGTGGCAGGTTCAACGAACTCAAATCACTTACCAAAAAAGTCCTCCCAGGTGTCTGAATCGGATTCTATGTCCATTTTAGCAGTTGCTTCTGTTCTTCCCGTTGCCTGTTGCCCGTTGCCACCTGATGATGTTGCAACTGCAGTTGCAGTTGATTTATGTGGCCAATGCCTTGTTTGGTATTTTGTGTATGTGTCCAAATTTAGCCAAAGATTGCGTGGCTGGTTATTCTGCACTTCTTCTTTTTTTTGTGCGCACAACACTTGGCAGCACTTTGGCAGCCCGAATCCCAATCAGAATTCAACTGTTATTATTGCTGCTTAGATATGGTATCTAGTTGGCGCTCCTTGTGGCTTAGTCGCTGCGCAAATGACTTCACCCGGCATTCTGTGTGCGTTTCTGGCGAAAAAAAGGCCCCAATCAATGGTCTTACCCGCGCCCGATAAGATAAACACAAAACCGAACGCAGAACGTTGAACGCGCTGTTCAGTTCAAGTCTTTTTTAGTATCTTATCGCGCCTTTGGCCAGAGCAAATACCTAATAAGTATACGCAATTTAAACTGCAGACGTGCAGTTCTTGTCTGGTGGAGGGAGAAGGGGAGGCGGATGGGGGCAGCACTTGCAGTATAACAGCTGAGACTCACACACAGACACGAGTACACTAAACACTCTCGCACTCACACACACGCGCGTCTGTAAGATAGTTAGATATTTCTCACAGTTGCCGATTCTCTTTGTGACGTTTATTCATCCACTTGTAGTATTGTTGGGGGAACAGTTCTCAGAATTCCAATATGACTAAGCCGGTTTAGACTGGCGTTGTAGTTGCTGCGTGAACTTTGTTTGATTAAATATACATCTGTATGTAGTATTTACTATTTACTTAATTCGCGATTCATTTGCACGCGGCACTTGTTGCAACAAAGCGACAGGTAAATGAAAACAATAAAAAACAAATTGCTGACTCGAGTTGCAAGTTGAAGATGTTACACTTGGCGCGGGGGGAGGTATTGACGCTTCGCTGATTTTCCAGTTTCACCTTCGCACCGTTACTTCTAATTGTGGCAAAACACTCTCACACACATACATTTACAATTTGCAAAAGCGTTGCACGCACGCGCACGTTAAAACGACGACGCGACGACGGCGACAACGAACGGTGAACGACGACAACTCACCCACACGACGTTTCGGCACGAACTGAATGCTGAATGCACTCCCCGTCTAGCGGTGGAGAATCATCGATGGCACTATCGATCAGAGCTGCCACTTTGCTCGCTTTGTGGCTAGATCTAGCCATTTTTGTTCTTTACATCCTATTAGCGACTTTAGTTTAGTAATTTGATAATTAGTTTTGGTTTTTAAAAGAAAAAGAAACCAACACCTAATACTGCACAACCAACTTCACACATTTAAAAAAAAATTGTTTTATTAAACACCTGTGGCGGGGTGATCGCCATTTCAAAAAATACTTTTTTATGTCGCGCTGATATACTAAAATGGTTAAGCAACGTGAATGATAGCCTGGTTACACTTTATATGGTATATTCGTATATGTGTAAAATTCTTATAAAAAGGCGCGCATTTCAAACATAATAAATAACTATTATTAACAAAACTATTTAAAACTCGTTGAACTGCCAACATCAAATAAAAATGTTATTCAAAATAAAAAAATATTACTACAGCAAGTTAATATTTATTATTAAATATTATTACATTTATCACTTAGTATTCCATACATAATAATATTTACACAAGATGGGTAAGGACGTATTTCGTTTATTTGCTACATCAATTATTCACTACTTTCCAATATGACAGAGCAACCCAGGAATAGTAAAGTTCCACTAAATCGAAAAAAGATTAATTATTGGTAGTAATAGTATCCAAAATATATACTTATTATAAAATATGTCAGTGCAGCAATTTTCAAAATAAAGTCCTTAAAATAAATGTACCATACTAACAGAACAATTGGATAAATGATTGCAATTAACCCAATAATAAAGGACGCCAGCATGATTCGAGCATAACCCTAGAAAACAAAAAAAAACTTTAATGGTTTCAAGAAAACAAAATACGCTGATGAGACTTACACAAATGGCGCCTATAAGCAACAATACTTTGGCCAGAAAATACACAATCATACACACTACTGCCACAGCAAACCAAAAGATGCAAATCGGAAATACTTTCAATATAACTATTGGAATACCCACAATGCATACCACAATTCCCGTAAAGCCGCTGATAAGGCATCCAATATATAGATGCATGCAACACAAAAACTTATTCAAATAAAACATTTCACTAGTTGAATTTCAAATTTAGACAGAAAGTTAAAAGCAAAGTTGAAAAAACAAAAATTACTTTAAAACCATTAAAAATGGCCGCGTTTCTGTAACATAACATCACCTAAAGACAATGTTAAATTTCAGTGGGAGTGCAAGTGGTATATTCTGGTATATTTCTTAGCAACGTAAGTTGGCAGCACAAATGCGGTCACGTTGAACGCGCGGGTGGCCGTGATAAAAGATAAATAATAATAATAAACAACAATTATGGACGTGTTATCACCGCCAGCAGCCAAAAAAGCGAAGCCAGCGCACTGCAATTCTCTGGATGATTTGTTCGGCATCAAAGCACTGCTGTCCGATGAGTACAAAAAGGAAATAAATCTGATAAAGGTGCACAGTTGTCAATTGGAAAGCAAGCAACAATTACAAGCTGTCATACAGGAACTTGCCCAGAAACTGCCGCATTTTCAGCATTTGAAACGTGTTCATGACAGAAACGTCCTCATCTGTCCCACGGCCGACATCAAGGACACCCTAGAGCAGCATTTAAAACAGCATCACATCTCCGACCATGTCCTCGAGGCCCTTTGTCGCAATGTCAATGTGGTGGAAGTCCCGGCGAATAGCGCCAAGCTGCGAGTGCAATACGATCAAATGGTTAAATATTGGCCATGCAAGTTCCATCCGGATAAATATGCTGAATCCTTGCAGAATGGCAGCAATTTCACGAGCAGTCAGCGCCTCTATCACAAGCGAATGGCGCAGCTGCTCCGACATCTGTCCAGGGATCTGAATCAAGGACAGCCCGTGGCCATTTGTGTGGATCCCCGTCAGCCCAGCATAGTGGCCATTGCAGGTGAGTGAACTAGCTGCCACTCCTCCCGACAACACCTTATATCTTAAGTGAAATTAACAGGCAGCAGCGGCAGCGAAGGCTCGCATAAACATTGCGTCATGTGGCTGGTGGATCATGTGGCACGCAGTCAGCAAGGTGGCGCCTGGCAATCACAGGTAAACTTTGTGCAGGACGAGCAGCAGCATGCAGCAAAAACATTGCGCGGTTTGCCACAGAACTACTATGACTACTTGCAACGTCATGAGCATTGCAAGGATTTGCAATATGGTGCCGAATTGCCCAGGCGAGGCAGCGAGAAACAACCCGAGCATGAGCAGGTGGCGTCCGCCGACAACCTCAGCAAATACGGACCATACTTGTGCACCGGCTACGACATCTACTTACTGCGCGAACCTTGCCTCATGTGCGCCATGGCTTTGGTGCACAGTCGTGTAAAACGCATCTTCTTTTTAGAGCAGTCCAAGAATGGAGCGTTAACCAGCAGTTTCCAGCTGCATGCGGTCAAGGAATTGAATCACCATTACGAAGTGTTCCAGTTTACAACGACGACATGACCAATGTTTTAAACTTAACTCTGTTTAATGCACATAAAACAATAGATTACATATTTAGAGCAATGTTTCCATCTTTGGTGCGCTGAATGGGACGTTTTTTGTAGCACTTTGTCGTGTGGGCGTCGAGATCAGGCCCAGCAAGTGGCAGTCAGCCTCTAGTATGGTGATATCCTTGCTGGATCCCAAAAACTTCGTAGACAGCTCCAGATCCTTGACGCGCAGTCGAACGCGAGCTCCTCGCACATAGTCACTATAAGAAAAATATTAATGAATGTGAGTTAAGAATAGGTTTGCGCGGATGACTTGCCTGGCATTGCGCGTTGGTCGTGTGCAGACGCAGTGGAATTTCCAACCAAAATCTATGTACAAATCATCGCCGACCACATGGAATATCTTGCCACTCACAACCTTGCCTTCGGCATCGCCCAGCTGCAAAAATACAAGTTAGAAGATTATATAAACAGGAGACTGCCTTTTCCACTTACATCAATAAATTTTGACTGGCGCAGCATGGAGGCAAAGCTCTGATTGTCCACTGGCTGCTCCTCAGGAACTGCTGGCGCCGTGTACTTCTCAAAAGCACGCGCAAATCCGCCTTTATTGCTGTTGCCCTCTAGCTGCTCCTCATTGTCGCTACTTGGCGGTGCTGTCGCTGTTTCGTTATTGTTGTTGCTGGCGCTGAGACTACGCTGTGCAATTGATAGTTGGCGGCTTAGGGTTAAGGTTTTATTAGTTTGTAGGCTAATACGGCATAACTTATGCAGTAGCGACATTGTTTTAATTTATATGTTTTAATTTAATTAAAAACAAGTAAAAACTGCTACAATTGCAGCCAGCTATCGATTGTATAACAGAAACATATGTTGAAAATCGCACTTAATCGATAACTATTGTGCACGCATTTAAAATCGTGCTGTGTGAGTTATCGATACACTTTTAATTATCATTACGAATTACAAAACACGCTGTCGCCGGCTGTGAGAGATTTTTTATATTGTACATTACGAAATCAAATTGCTGTTGAATTAAATCCTTTTGCCACATTCTAAAGATGATACAACAACAGCGCCAACGTGTTGAGTCGGCAGTTACCGAGCTCATTGATGACATGGACAAAACGCATCTCCGCAAAATGCAGGTAACTCGAAAGTCCAATTAGAAGTTTTCCCCATTGCTCACCAAGATTTATTTCTTGCAGACAGAGATGCATTTGTGCGCTGCCAAGTGCTGCCAGGATGGCACCTCCAGTGTGGACAGCGTGCAACGCTGCGTCGATCGCTGCTCGGCTCCCATGACCCGGGCACAAAACTATGTGCAACACGAGCTGGGCGAATTTCAGGGCAGACTCCAACGTTGCGTCATGGTAAGTGCAGCTGTTTTTAAATCGAATGATGATCAAATTATCGACTACTTTGCTTTTCATTTGCAGCAATGCAACGATGATGTCAAAGTCAAAATGCCGGCCAATCCCAACGAGGACCAAATCGCCAAGTACACAGATCAATTCGAACGATGTGCAATACAATGTGTCGACAAGCACGTCGGCCTTATTCCTAGTCTCATGAAAACCATGAAATCGGTACTCTCCAAAGGACCCGACAACATACCACAAACCTCCTAAGTCATCTACACACATACACAAGCATTTACTGAACACGCTCCTTATTTTAATTAGTTTTTGAACCCTTTTTTAATGTTTGGCAAAAATATATTGTTAACTCTGAATACTTGCAAGTTGTTTTTTTGACCAGAGACTATAATATTGTTTAGGCTATATTTGTTATTGACAAGCTTTACATTTAACAACAAATTCGATTTTATCACCGTATTTTGAAATAATGTAAAATTTGCTTGATTCCTTAATAGCTTTGGTGCAACTTTAATTTATCATGCAGGTAACATAATTATCAGGTCTTCAATTTACAGTTCAAAACCAAGGAACAGAATTTTTATATCGTATTAAAGCAACTTTTAGAATAAGGTGATATTTGGTGATATGATGATATTTGCACACTATATAAAAAATGATTAATATACAAATTTATTTTTGTTATAAACTGGACATTTCCTTATGCTTTAAAGAGAAGAATATGCCGTGAAATTGAAGACGCCTTTGACTTTTTTTGTTGTCTCAAATTATTATCTGTAAATATAATTAGAGATATTTCAGATCGATGGTAGCTTCGCGAAAATGGTGTTAACTCCAGCTGTATACCAATACTGGCATTGCTGGTTGTCTTTTTATACTTATTAAAAATTTTGTAAAAAATTGGTTACAGCAATGAAAATAGGCAAGCATTTCCCCACATACAAAACAGTTTTTTAACGTTATTTTCTTCGTTGTAATAAAATTAAAAAACAACGAAATTTGGATATCTTCGCTAATAATTTTCTAACCCTTGAATAATGACTATAAACGCAAAGTAGTAAAAAGTGTAAAGCTATAAATATGATATTTCCACCAAGTGTTTTCTGGTGTCGTTGTGATTTGTATATCTGAGGTAATTTCTGTAGAGTTCAGGAAAAACTCCTCGACGGATCAACCAAATTAAGATAAGTGTTTTCTGGTGTCGTTGTGATTTGTATATCTGAGGTAATTTCTGTAGAGTTCAGGAAAAACTCCTCGACGGATCAACCAAATTAAGATAATTAAATAATTATAAAAACGGCTTTTGACACTGACTAAGTATATATGTATATACTTTACCTAGTACCCATAATAATCTAGTAGTGTCTCAAAATCTAGTAAAAAATATTTTCCTATATGTTCACGGTGGGGAAAAACATAAAATAAATTTTGGTACCAAATAAGTGACTTCAGCATTCAATAATTCTTAGATTTTCTTTAGACACCGAGAGTTATGAACATTTATATTCACAAAAAATAAACAAAATTATATATTTGTCCATTAGAAAGTACATTTTTATCCCTAAACACAATACTACACTAAAGTCAGTGGTGTATCATTTAAGACCCACAAATGTTGTACTATATATTTGTAATTATGCGGATGCTAAGTAAGAATCGCAAGATTTGCCAATATGCGGTTTTGTCCTAAACAATCTGCAAAAATCCGGTTGGGAAAATACGTATAATGACTTTAAATGTAAAGTGTAGCTATGTATGTATTTAAACTGTGTAATGAGTAATTCCCAAGAACGAAAACTTTGCTAATATTTTCCTAGCAACTTTTGTCTGTACAGAAATATGAAATATAAAGTTAGCTTTATTATTAGTATCAAACGGAAAGCAATACGAGTTAGACTAGCCTCAAATATACAATAACAACATCTTAAATATTATTTTTAACAACTTTTCTAAATTTTTCAAACAATGGTGGAGCAACAAAAGCGTCGCTTGGAGGGCGCCATCAGCGATATGATTGAGGACATGTATCGCAGTCATTTGCGTCGCATGCAGGTGAGTCGAGACCATGGAAAACATCCATGACAATGGCATCTGCGTTTTCATGCCCGCCTTTTGGAATAGTCGAAGATGCATCGCTGTGCCGCTGGGTGTTGTGACGATGAGCGGGGTTCTTTGGATAGCGTGCAACGTTGTATTGAGAAGTGCGCTACTCCGCTGATGGATGCACAGGATTATCTGCAGAATGAGCTGGGCGAGTTCCAAAATCATTTGCAAAGCTGTGTCAAGGTAAAACTGGGTGAATAACTTTTTAGAATAACCTTAGACATATTGAAATCTCTAGCAATGCAATTCGAATGCACGTTCCAAGTTGCCGATGAATCCCAGTGATCAGGAAATGTCACGATCACGACATCTCTTCGAGGACTGCACTGGCAATTGTGTGGACAAGCACATCAATCTGTTGCCAGGCCTAATGAAGTCCATTAAGCGCACACTTGATCAGGGAGTTCCCAAGCGATCCAATCTACGCCATCAAAGCAACGAGAATGCTTGACACTTTGGCTTGTTAATTAGAAAAATTTATTTCGTTGGTTGTTAACCCCAGTCCCAGTTCCATGCCGGATGCCCCAACCCAACCCCAATCCCTTTAGCCTGATAAGCTGCCACCTGTGGGGTCACGGTAGCAATCCAGATAAGGCATTTTTTCAATTCTTTGTGACTGAAATTTGTGAGGTTTTCAAATACAATTGTGTAACTTATGTATTTTTTTTTATTCAATTTCAATCTTTTTTTGGTATAGCTAATCTTAACTATATAGTATACATATGTACATAGAAGAAAACCGTTTCTCTATTGAGTTTCTAAACATCTAGTAATAGCAAGAACCTTAAACATTAGATAACAATTAATGGAGTGCGCTGTAGATTTTGTTTATTGTTCATCCAACTTGGTCCTAACGCCATATTTACTCCAGAATGTCACCTTGGCCGTGGTCTTCTTGCAGTTATCCTGGAACACGCTGCACGAGTCGAAGGGAGGACAATACAGATGCAAGGAGACCGAAGTATCTGAATGACTGGGATTCTCCACGCGATGCAGACCCAAGTTATCTGTAGAAAGATGGGAAATTGCGAAATTAATATACTGATTGCCATCGAAGCACGCTTTGCAATTACACACCATTTATGTAGGCCACGTCATTGAGGGGAATGGGTGTTTCACCGATCTCAACCAGTTCGTTATCATCGATCTCGGCATGATGATCCTGAGGCTGCACTCGCTCAATGGCCCCGGGGCGGTTGGGATAACGATAACGTTTCTCGCGCAAATCTCCCTTGAGCATCTTCATGAAGCAATGCGAATCCGCATGATCGTGCACCGAGGAGCTGTGACCTTCACCCCAGCAGAGGATCAACAGATTGAACTTGCCATTTCCGGCATCAACCAGATTCCTTGTGTATGTATAACGATCGAACTTGGCATACTTGCGCCACTCCTTGGGATTGGATTTGTAGGACAACATAATGTGATTGACCATCTCGATGTTAACGTAGTTCGACTCAAATTCCCGATGCAATGCGGTGATTAAATCCGGCAGCGTTTCGATAACTGGTCCATATTTAAGGGGTTTCTCCAGCGCACAATAATACTGGGTGGCCTGACGTAAGTATTTCTCCTGATCCACTTGCTCCATTTCCGTATCGATCGTATCGATCTTGGACAATGCCATTTTGCACTTGCTTTGATTGACCTGCAGCAGACACAGAAATAGGTTAGAAGAGAGGTTAGACGATGTAATAAAAAAGGGAATCAATTTAATTGAGATGATGGAAATTTACTTGATCTATATGTATATATAGTAGATTCATAATCACTGCAACTTACTTCTTGATTGATTTAAATGAATTACACTTTGATGTAACTATAAGACGACTAATAACTGATAGCTGATAATGAAATATGCGCTCTTTCTCTCTCTGTGTGGTGAGGAATCCGACTTAAAAATCGTTTGTGACCAGTAAACTCGACGGACTGATTGCGAATGCTACAGGCTAGTCAATAATCTGAATATTTCATTTAAAATACCTATCATGTGTCTTTATAGCATATATATACGCATTTGTATATAATTATATATGCCCAAGTCGCGTTGCAATAATAACAACAAAACAAAAAATATTCACCCCGGGCATTATCAATAACAGATTTGTCTCTATACCCATTTACGACCGATCTCTGAGCTTGTGTTGGTTGCCAGGAGCACACACAACATCTGGTCCAGCTCAGCCTCCCAAAAAACAAAAAGAAAACAAGCAGAGCTAAAAAAGATTAGATGCGACCCGCCCGAAATAAGATTCGATGCTTCTCCTATTATTTCTGAGCTGATGCTGATAACGTCTTGAATCTCTGCTAGCTGACGCATGCAGCATGGAGCATGGTCATTGGTCACATGGGACGTTGCCTGCCTGAACATAAATATTTTCATAAAAAAATCGTAATTGCTGAATGGCACCATTATATAGACAATTAACAATAATAAAATAAAAAGTACCTTGCAGTCGAGAGATTAACTTATTTTTTGCGTCATTTTGAATAATTTTCGAACAAATTCTTGAGAAAGACACGCCCCTTAAGGTGAATAATTCTATCAAACTGTTTATTTTTCATTGGGCATTTCCAAATGCGTAATTGTAAAAACAAAACAAAGCTATTACAATAGATTAATTTAATAATTTCAACGCAATTTCAACTAGTATTTGTGAATTATTCAAATATATAGCATACTTTGCGGCAAATTGAGGTTTTATCGTGGTTGATAATTGGATAATAGTATTTCAAAGTGAACAAATTACAGAAGGTCAGTAAAACTATAAAACTAAAGAAACAAATCGATTGAAACGCAGTTGGATTGAGTCTCATTCGAATGAGTTTCAAAAACCGCGAGAAACACGAAATTCGTGCAATGGAAATTGTAAATTGTAATGTGGGAAGTGTGGGGAGTGTTAACCACTTGATGTTTAACTTGATAATTACGCCTTGAGGCTAATAATTTGGCAATCGATGTTGTTATTTTTGAACGGAATTTCAGCCCGAAGTGAGAGTGTTGTGTCAAAGAAAAAACCGATTTGAAAACGTTTTGCAACGCCTCAAAACAGCCAAGTTGGCACACAACTTTCGCAACAAGTTCGAGACGAGTGAAAATAGCAAGCAACTAAATACATTTAGAAATTGTTATAGAAAAAACTAAATTTTCCAAATGAACAGTTTTATCGAATTTTATCGAGGAATTTATTAAGGACTTTAGTAAATTTCACTTACCATTTTGAATTGCACTTTCGTTTAAATTATTAAATATTAAATAGTTGGAATGTTGAAAAAGTTTTAGGATCTGCACTGTGTAGCACTTGAAATGCCTGCTCTACCAATTGGATGCGCGTTCACTCGGTTTGTGTGCCCGTTTTAGGTATCTTTCACCATTTTATGGGAATCCGTTGGCCATGCAAAACGTCATTTTACACTCAAAACGCAATTTGAGTGACATTCACTGGACTCGAATGGCATTTTGAGCGTTTTTTTGCAGTCGTCGACGCAGCCGCAACCGATTGCTTGCCCGCAGGCAGCAAACGCGCGTCGCTCGTCGTCGCTTTGTCGTTGCCGTTGACATTCCCGTTGTTATTGTTGTTGCTGCTGTTTGCATATATCTTCGTCTGTGTTTTTTTTTTGTCACGCTGCTGAGTCGTTTGCGTCGGCTTTGAATGTTGTTTGTGTTGTCTTCGGGCCATTGAAAATTTATGTTGTTGTCTTCGGTCCACGAAGCTGCCTTTTGAGTCCCATCGACTGTTAATTATGAAGACGGCTTACTTTTTCCGCTTCTCCCACTTCTTCGTCTTCTTCTTCGTCGTCATCGTCGTTGGTGTTGTTGTCATTCATCGATATTTGCAGAAGAAAGCAGATATCACAATATGTTTGTATGAGTGGGAAACCGAGTCGAACTTCAGCGCAGTTGTTTTTGATTCTTGATTTCGCCCTGGGGTCAAATGCTAAATGTGATTGGATTGTTGTAATATCTGTGTCAAGTGTTATATTGTTGTTTTTGTTTTTCTCCGTCTGTTTGTTTACCAGCGATAAATGAGACCATAAAAAACATGCCACACATATCATAGACTATTTGTATTTCATAGTTTATTCAAGGAAATCGTACGTGAAGAATCTACCATTTTCTTCCATTTCTCTCTTCTTCTTTGACCTACCAACTTTGACTCAAGCGAAATTCTGATTATCATAAACTATTCGACTTTGTTTTCTGCATGTTTCGACATTCCAATCTTCGGTTTATTGAACCTAGGCTTTAAAATATGGAAATTAATCTTGTTTTCGAAGCTTTTATTCTTTCGTGTGCCTATTTTTGATTACACGCTTTCAATATCAATATTATTATATATTATAATAAATAAAAACAATCTATAGCTGACAAATTGTTATTTATTTAACGTACTTCCAGCGTTGTTCCCAATGATAGCACTCATGTAACTCTCCCTCTATATAAATAAATAATAACACCATGCGTAACGATTGTCGTCAATAGGCGAATCTGAAAAATAACAAAAACAAATTTCAAATTGTCACCTATTTAACAAAATTATTCGTTCTATGTCTACGAACGTTCTTATCTCATTCTGTAATTTTGTACAATAATATTATTTATTTTTGTACAAGCTATTTATACATTAAAATATACAATTTTCCCATATGCAAATCAGTAATTATTGATTAATCGCATTTTAATTGCTAATTCGATTTGATCAATTGCAACTAAACCTTTATAGAGTTGAACCGTTCAGTTTAGTGGTAATGGTCAGCATGAAAGTATTCATATCTGTTATTTTACTGCAGCTCTGGATTTATTTGACTCAGGTACTATCTATATATATAATAAATTAACCGAGTGAAAACTAAAGATAATGAATGAGAATTAAATGAATCATCCCCATTTTAGGGAACTGCTAAGTTTGGGAATCTAGAATGTAACGTAATACAGACAGATTTAATCAGTGTGGAGGAGTGTCGCATTAAGGCAATAAACCGTACTTACAATGTCGTTAATGTAAAATATATTTTAAAAAAGAAAATACAAGAAGTACGAACCGACATCGATTTTAAAAATATTTCACACAATATTTATATTTACCTATAGTTTCAGCTAAACATGAAAATATTCAAAAGGGAACGAGGAGGCTGGCATCCTTTTTTATACGATTTCAATGTGGACATGTGCGAATTCTTTAAGCGACCTTACAAATATATGGTTTTCAATATATTTTATCAATATGCCCAAAAGTTTACAAGCCTGAACCACAGCTGTCCCTATATGGTAAATATTATGGGACACATCATTAATATTTTTTTTTATTTATTTATTTGTTTACTTTATTAATAATATTTTCATTATTTCGATAGTAATCTCTTATCCTAAAATTTTTTTTTTTAATTTTTCCTTAATAGCCGGATAGTGAAGTGGCGTTAATGAATTGGTCGCTCACTGAAAATGAAGTATTACAGAAATTTCCAGTCGAACTCGGAGTGTATGCTTCACACACTACTTGGTACACGAATAAGAAGAAATTTTTACAAATGAATGGAACAGTCGTATACGAATAAGAATAACTATTATTTTAAACTCATACTTTAACCATTGTATTGTATTTTCAATATTACAAAAATAAATCACTCTCAACATTTTTCAGCAAAGTATTAAAAACTTAAACATTTCAAAAAAAGTTGGAATTTTTATTTTTTTGTCTTCATAAAACTAAAATTTAAAATTAAGCCGTATGTACTACCCATAGGGTAGAAGGGTATTATAACGTTGTGCCGGCAGGAAATGTATGTAAAAGGTAGAATGAGGCATCTCCCACCCCATAAAGTATATATATTCTTGATCAGCGTCAATAGCCGAGACGATCTATCCATGTCCGTCTGTCCGTATGAATCACTGGATCTCAGAGACTATAAGAGATAGAGCTAAAATTTTTTTCGACAGCATTTGTTATTTTTGCACGCAGATAAATTTTGTTTACTCGAGGACTTAGACTACTTCATATCACTATACCAATATATATTCCATTCTAATGGTATATTTTATATACCAGTACCATGTGAAGTATACAAATATCCATTTGGTATATTTTGAGAAAAATATCGCAATATTTTAATTAATAGAAACCATCATTACTCTAAAGTTTATTTTTATAAAAGGCAATATGAGTGTTTGAATATATGGATAGTTAGTGTATATTTTAATACTATATAAATGTGTATGTTTGTATAACTTGATCGCTTTTTAAATACTAAAATGGAGTTAGATAAAATTGAATTTAAGCACCATGAAGCCCAACTCTCGAGCTCAGTTATTATGGACAGTATGAAAGTAATCAGTTTCATTATTTTATTCCCGTTCTGGATTTATTTATCTCAGGTGTATATTATCAAATTTATAGTATAGATAAGTGAATAAGAACAAACGATTATTAAAACTAACTGGATTTCGTTTTAGGGGACGGCTAAGTTTGGCGATCTAAAATGCGACTCACTTCACACTGATTTAATAAGTTTTACGGAATGTCGGATAAAGGCAGTTAATCGTAGTTATAATGTCATTAATTTGAAATGCACTGTGAACAAGAAAATATCAGAAGTACAATCTGGTATATAATTCCAAAAATTCACAATACTAATATTTATCCAAAGTTTCAGATAAACTTCAAATTACTGAAGCGGGAACGTGGAGGCTGGCATCCGTTTTTATATGACATTAATGTGAACATGTGCGATTTCTTCAAACGCCCCTACAAATTCATGATCTTTTCCTTTTTTTATAAATTTGTTAAAGATTACACAAGTATGAACCACACTTGTCCCTATTTGGTAATTATTACATTTTCCTGCACCTTTAATATTCTCCAAACACAATTTATCAAATTTTTCTTAAACAGCCAAATGTGGAAATTGCGTTGTTAGATTGGGGACTTCATGAAAAAGAAATTTTACAGAAATTTCCAGTTGAAATCGGAGTATATGCTGTGCACACAACTTGGTATACGAACAAGAAATCAATTTTGCAAATTAATGCAACAATTGTTTACGAATAGGACACATATATTTTATTATACAAATTAAAAACTTATATTACTGACAAAATCAATATTTTTGGTTTATGTCATTGGAATCTTTAAGCTTAAGCAAAATATTAATAATATATATTGTACATAATCCAAAACGCGGTATAGTTGATAATCTACAAAAATTTAATAAATTGATGTTTATATTATTGATTGCTTTTTATATATAATAGACTTACTTCACTTTTCTTTAGTCTTCATCGTCTTCGGAAAAATCAAATTTATCATCATCAAAGTCTATGATCTAAATAAAGAGTATGCAATATAATTAGGAAGAGTATTCTGACAAGATGTATAATATAGTTGAAATTTACCTCACTATTTAGCCTTTTAAATTCTGAAATTCCAGTTAAATCCTCCAGGTATTTGGCTGTCTCGAATGTCTTGAATAAAAATGCATGACCTTCTTCACGATAGGCATCCAAAACACGCTAGAACGAAGAAAATTTAAATGCGAGGGTAAAATTTAAATAAAATAATTTTGAGACATACAAAATTCAATTAATTTGAGATGTACATTTATAAAATGCTGATATTATTACCGGAATTATACTGCACTTATATTATATTACATACCTGAGAGCAGGCAATACACTGCGCAAACTTTTGTGTGGCAGGCAAGATATTCTCATAGTTGCACAGCATGCCGCGTATGCTGTGTGGCAAGATGCCTAGCAAGCCTTCCGGCAACTGCGTCTCCTGTTGCTGCTGATTCCTGCTGTTCGCATAATAAGCAGGTGCCAAATCGCGTTGAGGATGCTGCAACAGGGCAACCAAAAGCTCGACGGCATAACTGGCTGCAATGTTGGAGACGCCGGGTCGCGTAACAGTGCACTGTTGATCCAGTGTGCGATCTTTGAGTGACTGTAAAGAGATAACAGAAAAAGCTTTAGTACGCTGTTGCTATTTCACACTGTTTGCGAAAGCTTTTCGTTCGCCGCTTGAGAAATGTCAACAAACGTTGCATGCGAGCTTTTGCTGTTTACAAAATAAAGAAAAAAAAAGTATGACGCAGCCTGCAACGATTGGTGAGCGCAAAGTAAACAATTAAACATTTTTAGAATATCCGAAAAACAATAAGCTGAGAATCAAATGGCAGTTGGGAGCAGGTGGCAGAGTGAAAATGGGCGATGTGGGAGTGCGACTCAGTTGAGTTCGCGTCGCTGCTGATTAGATAAAATTCTAATGAGCGTAAACTCCACACGCACACAACCACAAACCAATATCTATATACGCCTCTGCCTGTGTATGGGTGTGTGTGTGTGTGTGTACTTGCACGGCAAGAAATCGAAATAAAATATTATTTTCATTGAACGTAGAGTCGCGATAATGTCGATTTGCTTTGGCAGCGCGTAGTTAAAAATTTCCAAAAACAACATTTAAAATTTGCCCAAATATGTTAACAGAATACGCTGGAAATCTATCGCATCCTTTGGAATTCGGCCATGTGGTGGAGATCGTGGCCAAGACAATCGATGGAGCTGCCAGGTAAGAAACCCAAAAATCCAAAAAAAGTACCCACAACATGACTAAGAAGTGTTAAGTACACCTCCTCTTATCAGCAAAGTGACTAACAAACCTTCCCCTATATATGTTCATTGTGTAACTACAACTAGATTCCACATCAATCTGTGTACGGCGAAGACATCGCTGAATCCCGATGCGGATATTGGACTGCGCTTCTCATGCTACTTTCGCAACGATCTGATTGTGCGCAACGCGCGCATTCATGGCGTTTGGGGCGAGGAGGAATCCCAGGTGATGGATCCCATTAGTTTGCCCAATCCCATTGTCAGTGGCGAGTTCTTTATGATCTACTTCTTGGCTTGCGAGGATTGCTTCCACATCTCGATCAACAGTCGCACATTTTGCACATTCCGCTATCGGTTGCCCTTGGGCGCAATACGCGCCTTGGAGATATACGATCAAATACAGGTGATCAAACAGGTCGATCATCGCACCATATTCCCCAATCCCTGGCCAGCAATCCAAGCGTCCGACTACTTCAAATCATTTAGCAACGATCAGCCAATACTCTTCAGTCCCGGACACGTGATTGTGATCACGGCGCGTTGTTTTGAGAATAAGCGCGGCCAATTCATCATCAAGTTTATGGACTCGGACACAAAGCGCGAAGAGCTTCACTTCAGCGTGCGTTTCGATGAGAAATGCGTGGTGCGCAACAGCATGAACAAGAACTTTGAGTAAGTGACTCCAAATACACCTTCAATTACACCTTATTAATGCCCATATTTTCCACTTTAAAGCTTCGGTCAGGAGGAGCGTCATGGGGGTTTCCCCTTTGTCTTTAATCAGCAGTTCAAATTGGCTTTGGCTTTCACGGAACGCGAAGTCTTGACCGCTATGGATGGCTACAACTTCTTCAGCTACGCCTGGCGTACTCCCAATGCCATGATGAATCTGGTGGGCTTTAAGGTGACCGCGATCAATGGTCTCGTCGTGCAGATCACTGGCGTCGATCACCTGCAGACTGGCGATCCAAGCTGCGCTGGATTCGAAAAGTATTCGCGACACGACTACGAATGTGCCTAGCTTAAGTTATGTTGAAGTTGTGCATTAAGAATAAAGTCTGAATCCCTGTGGATCTCTGCGTATAACTCACATTTCCTGGCGCTGTCACATCGTTGCAGAAGTAACAACCAAGTTGCTCGCCACCAATGCACTTGAGTCCAGCGATTTCCTTGCTGCCAACATCGCCCGCTTGTTGCCTCGTGCTGCCATGACGCATCACCAAGTAGCTGTCGAAGCCCAGCGCCGCGTTGATAACAATCTGTAAATAGTTTACACATAGATTACGACCGCTTGTCAAGGCAGTAAACAACTTTGTTACCTTTTGTTGTGCTGCTCCCAGCAGCGTGGGCAACCAACGACTTTCGCGCGAATCCGTGAGCAAGAAGATCACATCATGCTGCTGCACCTGCTGCTCAATCAGCTGCAAATGCTCCTCCGTCTGCTGGCGCAATGCTTCACCTATAGTGTGTCCTGGCATGGGAATTTCCAGTACATGTCCCTGGCAAACAGCACTGGGATTAATATCCAGCAAACGTGTTGCTGCTGTGGTCGCTTTCATACGATTCCCTGCCACGGCATCCGCATGCGTATAAAGACTTTGACGCACTGGATTCGAGTAGCCCACCTTGCCATTGTCCAGCAGAGTGATGTGCTTAAAGCCCCAGGACTACAAAGAATGATTATATAGTAAAATGAGCAAAATATGAAGCTGGCCTAATGCCAAATCCCACCAGCAAATTGCGTGCGACGGCACAGCCAAGAGTTCCAGCGCCAAAGAGCAAGCATTTGGATTGCGCCATGATGTCCAAATTCAAATCGGGCACCAGACGCCACTTCATCAGCTTCAGATTCAAGTTAATTGAGTTCTCCGCCAATCTGTGGGAATTTCTCAATTGAGTTCAATACTCAAATTGCTCTTGGACCGACTTACTTGGCTGGATCCATGCTGTCGCGCATGCTGACCATGCGTGGTCCCATTTTGCCATTGCGATTCATTTCCCAGCCCACAAACTGCAGCTGCTCATTACGGCTGGACTCAGCCTGGACCACTTGCCATATCAGGCTGTTGTCCAGCTGCATTTGTTGATCGTAGCGAAGTCCCAAGAATTTCAAAGGGCGGCCAACAAGCGAGGGACTAAAAGCAATCAGAAATCTTAGCAAACAAATAGTAATGGTAATCAGTTGCGACATCACCATTGCTGCAGCAGCATGGCCACATAGTTGCGCATCAGCCAAGAGGGATTCTCATACTCGCTGGCATCCGCAAAACAGTAATAATAATGCTGCGCCTGCTGCTCATCAAACTGAGTTAATGTAGCGCTTAAGCTGCGTGCTTCCCAAACATTTTCCTGCTCATTGGCATAGAGCACAAAGAAGTTTTGCTGGTCTGCTGGCAGCAAACGTATGGCATCTGCATATTGCGTTGCATTGGGCAGCTCCTTAAGACGCAGTGCATCGCACTGTAGTTGCAATGTTGGGGTCAACGGGCAGGGAAAAGCAAACCAATAATAATAACTGTGGCTCTTGAGATCGGCAAATGAGAGCACAAAGAAACGCGCCAGCAGACTGACATCATTCAGCACACGTCCGCTGCTCATGTCATCTAGGAGAGACTTTCCCTCCTCCGCCATCAAAGCTGTTTTGTCCAGTGCTTTGAACTCTTCAATGGTGTTTTTGTTGTAGATGGTGCCGACAGCTGCATGGCTGAATTTTGGTGGCTGCGCTGAACTGTGTAGTGTATAGACAGATATATATTTACTGTATTCGATTATCTGCAAAATGTCACTCACCTATTGTATGCACTGTAGTCAACTTCGAGCAGACATCGAGACGCCTTGCGATTTGTATAATGGCCGAAAATAGAACGTTTTGCATCCGATAGGCGATCATGGTCGAGTTTTAGCTCGGCTAATTTGTGCCAGAATGTGGGTGACACAAACGATTCAAATGGTGCAAATTGCAAAATCTTGGCATTGCCTACGCTCATTTCGCAAGAATTATGTTTTTGTATTCCAAGCAACGTCAAAAAAGCACAAGTAAACAAACAATGAAGACAATGGGTGGAACTGCATGAGAATGGAACAAACAGCTGACCGATGATAGGCAATCGCAGTGCTGCCAATCAGACTTTTCGATAAGTGTAATATTTACTTGTTAACAGCTGTTTAATGCAAATCTATGGGTAGTTAACAAACAGATGTTAAGAAACCTAATGTTCAGATGTCACGCTAAATAAAGCTTAATCCAATTTCCGGCTCTGGTTTCACAGCACTTAAGTAAAAAGGGTATCCCGCTTGAGAATTTAAACAGCAGAAAAAATTAACTCAAATAATATCGCACATTAAGTCTTTCATGAAAAAATACTGAAAATTGTTCATTTCAGCTCCCTTCCTATACCGTTTTCGTTTTTCGATTACGCTTTTCAAAACAATTGTTTACGAGTAGAAAACTTTGCAAAAAAAATGACATATACATTTTTAAAAATATATAAAAAAAAATATTTAAAAAAAGGGATCGGCGTTTCCGCATTTGGTACATTTCAACGAAAAATAGTACGTTTAGAAATTAATGTTGCAGCCACACTGCATTGTCCATCGACAAAAAAGTTTGCCATTTAGAAATTTAGTAATTTTTAGAGGTTAGTACGTACAACAATAGAGAAAGTAGGCTCCGAGTGTTTTATATATTTTAAATTTTAAAATGTGTAATATCTAAGTTAATTGTAGTGATTTAACTAATATTCAAGTCGTAAATTTTAAAAACACATAGCTTCCAAATTTTTTCCATGCCTAAAAGAAAAGGTACATTTGTATGAATGTGTATGTGAGCACATACACAGACATACATTTGAACGTCCTCGTTTCTTTTTCGCCATTAGCAAATCCAAATTGAAATCAATAAAAGTGAAAAATATGTAAAAGTGCTGTTGCCATTTCCGTGTGAATTTGAGTAACTAAAAGTGAAAGAAAATTGAAAATGCGCTGCATAAAATTAACAAAGACATCCAAAAATGATTCACTCGAAATACAAAGAAATCTGTATGCATGTGTGTATGTGTATATACAGTACAGTACATAGAGATAGAGTGAGAAGAGCAGCAGCAGCAGCAACGTCAAGTGCCAGCAAACAAAATGGCGGCGGCACACAGCGGAAAAACTCAATGCTGTTGACGTTGCCTTTGCTGTTTGCTGCAGCATGCCGTTTGTCTCTCGACTTCTCTCCTCTTCTCTGTTGAAAACATACAGTTGAGGTTGAGTTTTTCAATTCGCTTTCAATGCAGCTTCTTTTTGATTTTCCGTATGTTCGCTTTATCTTCGAAACAACCACACGCGTTTACTCTCTCACACACACATAACCATCCACTTGCGCCCAAACTATTAAGTGTGTGTGTGAGTGTCGCATGTATGTCTGTATGTGCATGCACTTTGTACAATGCTATGACGAAAGCAATGTATAGAAAAGAAGAGAACTGCAAGGCATACGGAAGAGCGAGATTCGGGTGGAGAAAAGGCCGGGGTTATGAAGCAAAAAAAAATACAGAGATGGACATAGTATAATTTGGACTCGACAAGCATCCATTTAAATGGCAATTTAATTCGTTTTAAGCCAACAATAGTTTCATAACTAGGCATAAGACTTTTTCTGTTTGTAGTGTAGTGTAGATGGGGTTTACTTAGCGCTTGTGCACGACTCACTCGAATTGAGGTCAAAATCATCCACAACTGGGTCTCTTGGTGGCGGCGTCGTTTTCGGTCGGGTCGGGGTCGTTGTCGATGTCTTTGCGCTGCAACGAACGCTTAGAGAAAGGCGGAGGGGAGGCGGCTATATGCGCACTCTTTTGGGGTGGTTTTACATTTGGACACTTTGGGGGTGCTTAGAAGACATTAAGCTGCATGCTTATGTATGTATGAGTGTATGTACAATACATACTAATTACATGCAAACCAGTCTCAAATCTCAGGGTTGCTTCATTCTTCTTCGATGTGCACTTTTCGTAGCTGTTATTTCTATTTGAATTGTACACATATGCATATGCATGAAAGTTACTGTGTGTGAGTGTGATAAAGCTTTTTATAAGTTAAAGTATTTAGCGAACAGTGAAATTTTTAGCAAGTAAATGTGAGTCATGTCTGCTGCGAAGTATTTTTATTTATGCTAAGCTCGCTAATCAACAATACGGCAACAACGACGACGCACCCATCTAGTACATTTTTATTGGGGTCAAGAGACTTTAATTCGATGGCGCAGAACGCAGGCAAACAACAATAACAACACACAGCAGCCGCAGCAACAGCAAAAGCTCTAGCAAAGGCCATAAACCTTCATACAGACACACGCATACACAGGCGGACATTTACTTACACGCATACAGAGAAAGGACACTGACACTGACAAATTCGCGTGCTTGTGCGCAGCAGCAACGTCTAGCGAAATGAGTACATTTATTTATATGTATGTGTAATACATACATTCATATGCATGTGTACGTGCCTGCCTGCCTACATGCAAACAAATGTGGTGCATGTATGCGTGAGATACGTGAGCATCCACATCCCATTTAGATTTCGCATATAGTGGAGTTCAATCATTGGAAGACAAGAGTGAAGAAGTGAGGAAGAAAGAGATTGTGAGGAGAGTAGAGGAGCGCGCGCAAAACAAAGGAAACTGGCCAACAAAGAACAAAAGCAAACGAACAACGACCTGAGAGAGTTGCCCCCACTCAATTTGTTTGTGCATATTAAATTCAATTTGAGCGCATTAAAGTAGTGTATTAATATTGATTGAGCACCTTCGGGTAAATTGCATTTACCATATAATAAATGCAATTTATATATGCGCATTATAATTGTTTGTTGTACCCGTAAGACAAGACATCGGGGCAACTCTGTTGCGCTCAGCTTTACATAAATTCACAACACACACACAGGCAGTCGCGCATTTCCCCAAGCAGAGTGAGAACGCAATAATCGTTTAAGTGATTGTAGTGTGTATGTGTGTGTCGTTCAATTGCGTTGCGTCGTGTGTGGGGGAAAAGTGAAATAAACTTGAAGGTGTTTTGCGAGGTTATTTTCATTAAAATTCCAGTTTTATACTTATGCTGCTTGCTCGGTTTCCCCATTGTCAATAGTACTGCTTTAGCGAAACCGTTAGATCAACAATACTTGGATACACACACACATTTGCATACATACCTGCATACTTGTTTAGGCTGCTCTTAAGCTGAGCTGAGCTTTTTTTTCAAGTGTGTCAACCGTCAGTTTAACAGCTGTTCAGGAACTCGATGATTACTCATACGTTTATTGTTGTTATCGATGATATCAGAATTACGACAAACGAAGCTATTGAAAATTATAGTTTTAAGTTTGACAATAACTTGTTAATTATAATTTGTAAAACTGAAGCAAGTAATATATACATGTATATGTATGTTAATGTTGTTGTAACAGTTTTCATTTGCATATTTGTCAGTAGCCCTCTCGTACGTACTTATTAACACTAAATAATAGAGAGAAAAAAAAAATACAAAAATATTTTGTCTCGTTTTGATTTTTGTATATATAGTATTGGAAACCTTATCCGTTTCTTAAACTCATTTTTAATTTGTTTTTCTTTTTCCCGGTTTCCTCTCTTTGTTTCATTTAAAAGGATTCCTAAAGGAGTACGGCAAGCAGAACGGAGAACGGCAATATCCGATTAGGACAGGAATCTATATAGAACTACAAATTACATAACTCTCTCGGTAAAGCGCACGCGCAGCCCACACAGGACAAGGAAGACGAAGAAGCGCGCAGCCGCCGCAGAAGAGACAATTTTTTGGACAAAGCAACCGCAAGGAAGCCCCAATCATCGTTAACTAGCAGTGTTTGCTTATATCTATACATTCATATATATCTCATATATATTGTGTGTGTGTTTGTTGTGCGTCCTCTGTGTGCGTGTGTCTCGCTTTCTGTCAGTGTGTACGAACAAAAATCTGTTTTGTAGTGTTGAGAAACGCCAACAGTCGTCGACGATCACAACACCACAAACGAGAGCAACAGATCAAAGATCGAAGAAAGCGAAAGCATCACGAGCAACAAGCTATCTTGTGCGTGAAGCTTGTCACAAAGACGAAGAAGAAGAAGGCAACGTTTATTTCGCCCCCAAGTCGATAAAAGAAAATTATCACCATTCCACTATCAACGTACGACGCCGCTCCCCTTTTGCACACTTACGACGATAGTCCGCATCGTTGGGCTAACGGTACAAGCAACGGGCATCAGGCAGGCGTCATCATAGATCAGTTTCGGGGCGCCAAAGCGATCACCATTGAGGGAGGCACCAGCACCGGTGACACGACGAGCATCGGCGGCGGCGTCAACGATTTGCGACTGGTAATAACGGCCCAACAAAACGATATCATCGAGCGCAATTACGATCAATTGACCAATCGAGGCGGTGGAGGCGGAGGCGGCGGCGCCGTTTTAGGCGTCACCAGCAGTAGCGGCATCGGCACCGGAGGCCAAACACCACCGACACCACAATCGACAACATCATCGACAACGGCGACGCCAACTACGCTTGGAGGACAAAAAACCCTGCTGAACACCAGTCCCAATCTATTACCGATCACCACTGCAACCGATACTTTCAACAACCTAAAGAATTTGGTGAAGATCGATAAGGGTTCATCGCCTGCATCGAATCACAGCGGCGGCGGAAACTATCGTGCCAATAAATCTGGTGGAAATTCCGGTGGCAACAGCGGTAATCGTTCCGGAGGATCTGTCGGAGGTGGCGCATCATCGGGAGTTGGTGCAGTTGGTTCAGTTGGTGGCCCAAGCGGACACTATTCCAGTGGCTATAATAAAAATTCCGTCAAAATTCGTCAACACGATTCTGAGCTAAGCCCAAGGCCTCGACGATCATACCAAAACGATTCGTCGTCGTCGCGTTACTATAACAAAAATAGTGACATTTTGGGTGGTGCAAACGGTAACAACAACGGCTTGAACGGCGGTCAGTCGACGCTTGGCAACGGCAACGCTGATAGCAACTCTTATAACGGCGGTGGAGTCCATCGTGGTAGTCGTAATAGCTATCACAACAACTCCGATGGCGGCAGCTATAACAATCGCAATATAAGCTCAAACTCGAGCGGCAGCAACTATCGCTCCCATCACAACAACAACAACGGCAGCTCACGCTACGAGACGGTCAATGGCAATGGCAACAGTAGCGGACAGCAGCAACGTCACTACGGCACCAACAACTCATCGACGCCTGGAGGGAGCCTCAACGGCAACGGCAACCCAAACAAATCAAGTTACGCATCGCAACGCACCGGGAATAATGATGGCAACAACAGTGGTCATAGCTTGAGTGGACGCTATCGCGACGATTACACCAGCAGCAGGGACAGCAGAGATAACTATCGGGATAGCAGGGATAGCTACGCCGACGAATCGCCCGCTCATCAGCGATACAGCAATAACAGTGGAGGCAGCGGCGGTGGCATTGGAGGTGGTAGTCTAGAACGCAACGGCGGGCATTCGGGAATTGGCAGCAATCGATATAATAATAATCGCAGCAACAACGATTCGCTGTCATCGTCTGGTAGCCGAAACTCCGATGAGCGTTACGAGCGTGGCCAAGGCCTGAGGCATAATAATAATAGTGGTATCAACAACAGCCAGTCGGCATCTTTGAATCACTCGTCTGCAGCAGCAGGAGGAGGAGGAGCTCAGCAGAATCAATACCAGCAGCAGCATCAGCAGCGACAGGAACAACAAGTTCCAGTTAAATCGGTAACGCCACCACCCGTGGCAGCAGCAGCAGCAGCGGCACAGCAACCGATAACTGGACGCTGGATACCGCCATCGTTGCGTCCACAGCATGGACTCACGCAAAGCGAGAAGAATGATGCAGTGTTTCGACGTGTCCGTGGCATTCTGAACAAATTGACACCGGAGAAATTCCAAGAGCTGAGCGATGAGCTGCTGAAACTTGATCTAAACTCGATTGTCATTTTGAATGGGGTCATTCTTTTAATATTCGATAAAGCCTTGGACGAGCCAAAGTACTCGTCTATGTATGCACAGCTGTGCAAGCGTCTCTCCGAGGAAGCGCCATCATTTGAAAAGGAACCAAACAATTCGTGCACATTTCTACGTCTTCTGATCGCCGTCTGTCGCGACAAGTTCAACAATCGTTTGAAGCGTGACGAGACCAACGATAATCGTCCGCCACCCGAGAATGAAGCCGACGAGGAGGAGCGTCGCCATTTGGCGAAACAGCGAATGCTGGGCAATGTCAAGTTTATCGGTGAGCTCAATAAATTGGATATGCTATCGAAGAATGTGCTGCATGCGTGCATTATGGAGCTATTGGATAAGAAGAAGAAACGTACGGCCAGTGCGCAGGAAATGTGCGAGGACATGGAATGCCTGGCTCAATTGCTCAAGACTTGCGGCAAGAATTTGGATTCAGAACAGGGCAAAGAGCTGATGAACCAGTACTTTGAGACGTTGGAACGTCGTTCAAAGTCTACTGAATATCCACCAAGGATACGCTTCATGCTAAAGGATGTTATCGAGCTCCGACAGAATCACTGGATACCCCGCAAAGTGGGCGGCAGCGCCGAAGGACCCGTCCCCATAAAGCAAATACGCTCGGACGATGACTCAATCATACGCACCCCATTTGCCAATCGCAATCGCGATATGCGCAACAATGATCGCGACGGCGATAGCTGGATGAATCGATTCCATCTCAATCTACAGACCGGCGGCTACAATGACATGTTCAGTGGCCTCAGTGTCACTGGCTCATCACCAATTGTCTCACCGTATGTGCACAATTTTCTCTTTGTTCTCATACTATTTCTATAACTAGATTTCAATGTTGTTTATCCCATTAATTTTGTTGTTTTTAGATTTGCAACGAGCAGCAACCGGGACCGGGATCGTGATCGCGACAATCGTCAGTACAACAATCGCGATCGTAATCGTGACCAGGGCGGCAACAGCGGTGGCAACGGCGGCGGCGGCGGTGGCAACTATAACAATCGCTATAACAAGCACAACAATCAGAATGGTGGCAACGGCAGCGGTGGGGGCAATCGTGATGAATCTCGCGGTGGCAGCGGCGGTTCGCATAGGAACAACGATCGCAACAACGATGGACAGTATGGTGGCAATCAGTTGTTGTTGGGCAGCAAGGAGCTGGCACCGCGATTCAAGCGCAATTTGATAACCACCAATCAAGATTCGGTCGAGAATTTGCAAATGCGTCCGGCAGCCAACTCATTACTATTCCGAGCAGCCTCACAAAATCAGAAATTCCCAGCCACACTGCCCATTTCGACACCGCCTAGCGGCAATTCATCATCGTCATCGCAGCAACAGACGTCGCAGCTATCCAATTCGCATTATCCGCTATTGGGCACACCCACATCACATCTGATGACCAATCCAGCTCGCCCATCGTCCACACCATCGGCCGAGTATGGCGTGGAGAATCGTGCACTGCAGAACGCTCAACAGCAGGCAGAGAAGAGCCTCAAGGCGACATCTTCGTCGCCCAATTTTGGTGCAACCGGACAACAAACGGTCGTAGAAAACAATGTGGAAAAGAAGGCGGCAGTTGTTGAGACTAAGGAGCAGCAGGGTACCTCTAAGAATGGCTCCGTCGAGCGACCCTCAACACCATCTGGCTCTGGAACATTGACTGGCACAGGTACTGGCTCAAGCAAGCAGCAAAAGAAGGACAAGGGACCTAGCAAGGAGGAGTTGACAAAGAAGGCTACAGCCTATTTCAAGGAGAAATTCTACTATGATGAACAAACCGAAGAAGAGTTGCCCGTTGATGGCGAGACAACTGAACCAATTGATGGCGAGGCTGCAGATCAGTTCACACAACTGGTTGATGGCTTCCTTGAATTGAAGTTGCCAGAGAAATCGTTGAAGGATGTATGCCTCAATTTGTTGATGGATGTGCTGGACCGTGTGAACGATGTTTACTTGGAACGCATCGTGCGCTTCCTGCAGACCTTGCGCAAACAGTCCAATATCAAGCCCAATGTCATTGTTGAGATCTTCAAGCAACTGGTGAACAAAATGAATGAGCGAGAGGCACTCAATCCACGTATCACAGCCCTAGTGGCGTCTGTGCTGGCGAAAACAGTTTGTGAGCCGGCACTGATCAAGTTGAGTGACATTGCCAATTATACCGACAATGGACAACATTATCCGTTGTTCCTTTTGGTGCTTCAGCAGCTACACAAGACAATTGGCAAGGATGCATTGGAAGAGAAGTTCCGTGCCAGCAAAATTGATTTGATGAACAGCTTGCAGGAGGTGGACCGCAACAAGGAGCGTTTGGCTGAAATACTTGAGGATCGACAGCTGTCGTTCCTATATCCATTGCTCAAAGTACAGGCTGAGATGCTGAAGCAGCTGCAAAGCGATCCCAATCCAACAAATTTCTACAAATGGATAAAGGCTAATGTCGACAACAAATACTACAAGGACCCGGGTTTCATTCAGGCCCTCATGACCGTTGTGGTCAAGTACATCACCAAGGAGACGACTCTGGCCAGCAACTTGGATCCCAAGGAGCATCCCGAAAAATCGATCACACAAAAGGAACAGGCCATGCTCGAAACCTACAGCCAAATGCTGCAGACTTTCCTCAGTCAAAACGAATTGCAATTGATGGCGCTTTATGCCCTGCAACTCTTCTGCTATAATGAAAGTTTCCCCAAGGGTGAGTACTACTACCTATGATTGAAGATCAACAAATGAATTCTATTAATCTCTGCTTGTTTTTGTTATAGGCATGCTCTGCCGTTGGTTTAAATATTTGTACGATTCCGAAATTATCGAGGAGGAGGCATTCGTTTTATGGAAGGAGGAGATTTCTGACAAATACCCAGGCAAAGGGTCAGCACTGTTCCAAGTGAACGCCTGGTTGACTTGGCTACAGGAAGCCGAATCTGAAGACGACGAGGATTAAATACCCCAAATGCATAACCACTATATATGTATATCACTTCTATATTTATTCGCAAACCAGCAAGAAAAGTAAATAACAAAAAATATTACAAAAAAAAAAAACAAAAAAAAATTCAAAACAAAAATAAGCTTATAAAAGAACAAAAAAAAACAACAAAACATTACTACATTACAACAGATGAAAGTTGAAATCGCGGTTGCAAAATGTTAGTCAAATTATAGTAGAAAAAGCTACAAGTTAATCCAAATTATTTGATATTCATTCAAGTTCAAGCAACTAATAATCATCAATAAATAAAACTGCAATAGACGCAAACGTAATCAACAATATGATATTTAACTCAACTAAATATGAAAAATGAAAACCTTCCTAAAGAGAAGTCAGGCGAACGAAAGAAACAAAATGAAACAAATTAGTAAAAATGAAAAGAGAGTGTAACAAACACACAATTCAATTATGTACGATTTATATAATATATTTGTATATTAATTAGAGAATTTCATTTCATTGAACCGGAACTGATCGAAATGTTCTCATTTTTATGAATTTCTTTTATTTTTTGCTACTTGCACAGCCCTCGAATTCATTCATATATATTTATTAAGTAGTTTAAATCAAAGTAACAACAACGCATCATATATACAACATATATTTAACAAATGAAATGAAAATAACAGATAACCATTAAAAGGCTCACAATTCCGAGCTAGCATCGAAGTCGAAACAAATCGTAGCACTGAATGTATTTTAACTCGAAAATTAAACAAAAAACGCCAACATCAAATTATAGCCTTAATAAAATGAAAACAACACTGCGAACGGCGAAATTTTCGTGTTTTCTTTTAAATATTCGATCCCTGCGAAACTCATTTTGAAATTGCGCTTGTTTTGCCGGCTAAGCTCATTTCGTTTTACAACACTGAACGCCGGCTGTTGATTGTGTTGCGCAGCCCTGTTAGGCAAATTTTCTGCTTGTCAACACTGCTCGTAAACAGAAAGTGCAGTTTCATTCTATAAATTTGTTTAAACCAATTGTTTACATTTTAAAACCATTGCAAAAATGGATAGCTGTACTGTATTGAACCAACAACAAACGGCAGGCAATGTTGCAGTCAAAGGTCAAACGACAGCTGCACTGGAACCCTTCACATCACACGTGGCCCAGCTGGACAAAGGTTTGGTGCAATGCACGTTGCGCGTCCTCAAAATGAACGGCAGTACCATGCTCTTCCTGCATGCCAAGGACTCAAATCGTCTGGACGAGCTGGCCGTTGCAATGCCAGCACGTCCGCCCAGCAAAGACACAATTGGCACCACGTTTATGGGAGAGTCGGGCCAAAGTGATTCTCTGGTGATGGCCACAAAACTAAGTGCTCGATATGGACGTCAGTTCTATGTGAGCATGAACATTCGATTGGATAATCTGACGAGACCAGTATTTGAAAAAGAGCTTGTCACCTATATGAAAGACAATCTCCAGCACTTTGTATGAGGAAAAGACTTCGGCTGCAGTGCAGCGTAGTATGTAGTATGTACATATATACATATTTAAGCATTTATGATTAAAGCAAACTAAGGAAGGTGCTTAGTACAAAATGTATTTTTACTTGCATCAATATATCCAATACTTGTATTTATTTATGGCTCCAGCACACCACCGTGTGGGTCACTCGCTTCTCTGTTTATTTTTGGTGCATCTCGACCCCACGGACAACACGGCGGCTCCAACTGCAGCTGCTCCCAGCGTCAGCTACGCAGTTCGAGGACAGTTCGAAATGCAACACTCAAGCACAAACGTGCGCAAATTTCAATTTCAATTCGTTGTCCCCAAAAGTCGTAATACTACCCTCTAGCTAACCGATTCGAGTAAGTTTCAAGCATTATCAGTAGTGCTGTGTCATAGAAAATATCGCTGTGATTGAGGTCACTCCACGCAGGTGTGTTTGTTCCTCAAGCTCGGTCAAAACGCACACGTGTGTGGTCTGCACTCTACTCCGCGCTTTATCGCTCTGGATGTCAATGTCGGAGTGGCCTTCAGACTTTATTTTGCACCCCCCACCCAATCCTCGCACCTATCCCAACTCGCGAAAGCCGTAAAAATGTTGCGTTTACGTTTTGATTGATAACTCTACTGCGCGTGTGTAAATCTTTTATTTTCAATTGCAATTATAAACGTGGATTGCATCACTTGACTTACATGCCAGATATTACTCATTGGGTGTTGAAGCCTGTGGATAAACGTTAAGTGTTCATAAAGTGATGAATCTGCAAAAATGTTATCTATTAATATCATAGAACTTTTTGTACTTAACGCAAAGTCATCATAAGCGATTAGTTTCTCAAATAAATATTTTCGAATTATGTTCTATCGAATTTGGTTTCCCAAATAAGGGGCTAAATTTGTTGAGCTTCTACATTTTTAAAATCAATAGTTAATTGCAGCTTAAATTTACAGATACCTAAAATAGTTGAGTATTTGAAATAGCCTTCGAGCAATAATAATATTTTCTCTGTTCAATATCATAAAAATCTGTTGGGATTCAAGGTATAATCAACAAAATTGTAATTAAAATCATAATCTAACTCTATTCTTATAAATTACTTGGATTGGTTAAGCTAGTTGGGTTTTTGAATTCCTTGACAGTAAAGTCCGTATGTCTACTTCATAAATTTTCCACAACATTTTTGAAATTTCTGCGTTCATTTATTATAAACTCGTCAACATATTTGTTAGAGCCAAGTACGTTGTTGGGGTTCCATTTCAATGACTTTTAAGTACTTTATCAAATATTATAACTTCCACGATTATCTGTTTAAATCAACAGAATTTGATAAGCTCATTTTAAAGTCCATTGAAAAAGAGGCAAAGTTTTTCCCGGAGATCATACAATAATGTTTCGATCAAATCTCAGAATATAAAAAGTGTAATTTTTTTTGTAGTAAAGAGGAAATATTCTATTTAGCGATTATTCAGAAAATTTGCCATGGAATTTTTTGGGTTACAATTTATAACGAAAATGCTTAATAAATTTGTTTTGTGTGGTCTAATAATAGTGCGTCTAGACGAGATATTGTCAGCAGTATCAGCCAAACATAATAAAAGCAACAAATAACGGCAAGAGTAACCTGTATAAATACCTGTGTTGCTACTGACGAAAGGGGTCTCGACACTCACACACAGAAAAGTACGCAAAAGTCTGAAATGATATTTGATTTCTTTTATTTTTACCTACTCATTGGCCATATCATATGTCTGCCGATATTTTTATTGTTTTTTTCGGCAGCGATAAGACTTTTTTCAATATTTTTTTTTTGTGGACAATCCCGTCGGAAATCGATGTCGATTTACATGCCCGACTTGCATGCAATCCCACTTTAGCAATTGGCGAAGTTGCGATTGTGATGCGTTGTACCATGGGGTAGACGGAGTGAGTATACATATAGTACACATACTTTTGGACTTTGCACGTCTGTTGTTGTCGACCACCACCGACCGAGAACAGACGCGAGTCGCAAGGCGTGCAATAGATTGGAATATCAACATACATAGCAATTAGCCATTGGAAGTTGTCGCGCTGTGAGCAGAAAACAAAGTTCGGTTTTGGCTCCTATCAGCAGCAGGCAGACTCCCAGTGGGTTCCACAGTCTCGACAAGATAGCGCAAATATTAAAAAAAGAAAACAAGAGTCCATCCCCCAAGATTTGCTACAACGTAATCTCAGTGCATCTTCGTAAGCCGAGCTTTGTGATAAGCCCGATCTCATTGCCGAATGTGAAACTGAATCGGAATCGGAATCGGTATAGAAATCTGCATCTGAATCCGAATCGAAATCCCAGTTCCATTTCGAAAGCGAATTGAGAGCGCGCGACAGTCAAAATGTTGTCGGTTTTTTTTCTTTTTTTGTTTGGCTTATCGCTCCTCCAGCTGGCACCTTTGCCAGTCAGCGATCCGGCCAGAAAGCCAGCCAGACCGGCAGCCAAGCAGTCAGACCCCAATGTTATCAGCATTCGAGTATGTTGTTAATTTGATAGAAATATTGAACATCATTATATGACAGTTCGCAATAGACGCGACTCCGGTTCGATCCGGTTATTGTGTATTATCCGTATCTAGACCCAGTCTCGAGGCATTTATGGCGCATTTGCTGGGGATTGTGTTTTCTGTTCACATATGTATATATACCTACTCATATATATATATGTTTTTTTTTATTTATTATTTCTTTTTCGTATTTACTACGGAAAAATTAATAAAAACTGTTTGCAATGATCAGCACGCGTTCACCTCTAAGAGGTTTCTGGCTCTGGCGCTGTCGCTAATCTCAGACAATGATTAGTCGCTCAGTCAGAGGATTGGGGATTGCACGGGGCTTGGGGATGGCTCGGATGCCTGCAGATGGATCTGCCGACGGTTTTGTGGTCTATAGAAACCAAAGGCTCTGCCGCTGCCGCTGCCTCTTCCTCTGCCTCTGTTGCGGTTCCTTATCAATCGCAGCTCGCGCCATACAAAGTTCAATTCGTGTTTTTTGCCAGGGGAACCAGTAAATCTGGATTTATTTATTTATTTGTTGTTCGACATGTGAGGGAATGTTGCGCATGCCGAGCACCAAATTGGGGTCATGGCAATCGCAATTGAGAGCAGCGAGTCCTTTAACCGAATTGAGCACGTTCGAATGCTGACTGATACGGATTTGTAACGAATAAAGAGGGGATTTCCCGATGGCATTTGCTCTGGGAAATTTTACTGCGATGACATTTAATCCTTACATTAAATGAAACGCTCTTCATCGGAAATCTATATATATTTTATATTATATATTATATGAGATGTTTATGTTGTGAAACTGTACTTTAAGATTGTTGAAAGCGATTTCGTTGCTGGCTTTTGTTTTTGGAATTTGAGCAAATATTTACCAACTTATTTCAAAGGGAAATTATTTAATGGAATGTTTAAATTCTTTATTATGTGATAACAATGTTTATCTTAAACCGATAAACTTTAAATTTATTGCTCCTGATAATATATATATATTTGTAGCAATTTTAAATAACATGTAAATTAATAGGTTTGAAATATAATATAATACTATTCAACCTTTTTTTAAGATTTGAATATTTTTATTCGTAGACCATCTTGCTGGTTAAATTCGGTTTTTGAAATTCTGAAAGCTCGATTATACAATATAATTTCAACGAAAGACTGTACTTTTAGTTTGGGAGTGAGAATGATGTCACTGATAATTTTGGGTATGGAAATCTAGACAACAAATTCAAAATTCGGATTGAGTCACAGACAAAACAAAATAAGTATTGTGCATGCATTTCAATTTCATTGTGTGTGTGTGAGAGAGAAGTTTAATTGCTAGTTCTCTTAGAAATTAGATATTTGGAATACGAGAATATTCGCGACAACGAATCGCAACTCTATCTCTGCTATGCTATAATTATAGACAATGCCTCAGGTGTACTTTGCGATTTGGCATGATAGTCCAGAGGGCGATTCCCCAAGTCGCTCGCTCGCTCGCTATCTGTGCATTAATCTAAAAATAAATCATGATTTTTGATCTCTTTACAAAATCGTTGCGCACTTCAATTATTGAAGGGCTGCACCTGCTGCAATCCAGCGATCAAGAATTGCTCATGTGATTGACTCGGAGGCGCTTCACTCTTATCTTGATCATCGGTCATATCGTTGGATGTGTTGATGTCATTATATTTCCGAATACAATTATTTATGTAATGCAAGTGCCTCGGAGCACCAGAGGGAGAGAGAGGAAGAGAGAGAGAGACCCCCACTGCATTCGACTGGGGCAATGTGAATCACTTCCTATCGACGCACACACAGCTGATAAGATAGAGATACCGCCGCCTTCTGTTCTTGCCCGTTGTTTTTGGCCTTCGCTCAAAAGTAAACACAGACGCTAAAAGAAACAGTTCGACTTGACCAAGTGATAAGCTGGCGATGTTGGGGTCCTAAAAAAACGTCAACGTCATCGTCATCATCGCCAGCGGCGGACAAATTGTCGCAAAAGTTGTACGTCGCAAAGATACGGAAGACATGTGGCAGCATTGTTGACTTGCCATGCCGGAGCACCACACGATAGCAGCCTAGTCGTTTATCACACAGACAGAGAGGCAGGCGGGGAAGCGGGAGCGGGAGAGCAAGCTACACGCACACGTAACACGGTCACAGCTGGAGGGGGAATTCACGTTGCCCTGCTCTGCTCTGCTCCCACTCAACCCTGCGTTCTCTAGCCAGGTTTGCGGGTACGAAGTGCACCCGACTAGCGATAGCGATTGGACCCCCCGCACAAAAGTTAGCTCGGCAGTCCGACTGCGCGACTCTCGATTGTCGAGTGCTTGAGTGCTTGCCCGACTGCGGCTGCTGATCATTGGTCGCACTCATGCAAACTTACGGCTAGACCGATTTTCCACTTGTGCGTTTTTGCTGATAAGCGCGCCCGCTGCTCCCCACTACCCACCTTCCCCACTCTCCACCCATCCCTCGCCGCAGTCAAACGCTATTACACTCACGTACTGAGTGTGTGCTCTGGGTTGTCATTACATCAGCCCGCTCGCCTTGCTCCCCCCCCCCACGCTGCTGTTCCCACTCTTACGATTTCATTGTTAACTTTTTGCGGTGTTCACTCTTTTTTGGTTGGGCTGTGTGTCGGTACGCACACGCAACTAACTTGGTCTAATGGCGCGGTACGTTCGGATGTCCGACGCCGCAGCTCGCTTTGCTCCCCCCTGAGGCCTGTCTGCGTGCACAGCCTTCGTCCGCTGATAAGGCGCAACGGCGCAGTCTCTTCTCTTCTCTCTTCTCTCTCTCTTTCTCGTTTGCTCTCGTTATCGCGAATCAAGTTTCAATATTACACGAATGTCTGCAGGCGAGCGGCTCATTCGTTTGCCAATCGCAAAAGCGTACACTTCGCTAACCAAACTTAACAAACCACAACCTCAACCTCAACCACAAAAGACACACGATGGATATATTAGTACAAAAACCCATCTTCTGCCCAAGCAGCAGCAGCGAATTCTACGAGCCGCCGCCAACGGGCTACTTTACGCCGTACAACACGCCGCCGTATATAACGCAGGCAATCACAACAACCGGACCAGCTGGCAGCTGGCTGGGCGAACAGATGCAGTACCTGAGATTCCCCACACCGCCCATCACACCGCCACGCCCAGTTGTGCTGCCCCTGTCCGGCGAGTCCTCCTCCAGCTACAGTCCTTCGCGCTCCTCGGTCATCATGAAGTGCAGCAAGAGTGTCAGCTCGGTTTCCGTTTCCGGTTCCATTTCCGGTTCACACTCCCCCACAGAGTCCTGCAGCGAGCAGAGCAGCGGAAGCGAGTGCGATTTTATCTGCAATTGGCACGATTGCGGAAGGTGAGTGTCACAATCTCAGTCACAGTAACTGTTCGAGTCACATTCACATTCACAATCACAGTCAACACTTTGTTATCAATAGCTTTACTCATGCTTGGGTTCTTTTTTGTATTTTCACTTGCAGAGTTTTCGAATCTTTGGAGGCGCTCGCTCAACACGTCACCTTACGTCATGCCGTTGCGTCGCTATTGGATGGTCTCTACTATTGCCGCTGGGGCGGCTGTCAGCGCAGCGAGCGTGGCTTCAATGCCCGCTACAAGATGTTGGTCCATGTGCGCACCCACACCAAGGAGAAGCCGCATCGTTGCCATCTCTGCGACAAGTCCTTCTCTCGGGCCGAGAATCTTAAGATTCACATTCGCTCGCATTCGGGCGAAAAGCCGTACAAATGCCACTTTGAGGGCTGCCAGAAGGCTTACTCGAATTCTTCGGATCGCTTCAAGCACACACGCACTCACTCCATGGAGAAGCCGTATATGTGCAAGGTGCCCGGCTGCCAGAAGCGCTACACGGATCCTTCGTCCTTGCGCAAGCATGTGAAAACATTCAAGCACAGCATTCAGCTGATTGCCAGCCAAACTGCCACCTGCATGCTGGAAGCCAACGATCACTCGCCATCCTACACTTGCCTGCCTCTGAATGCGCCCATCTCTGCCCCATTGTCCGCTGTCTGCGTGGATTCCTCGCCCAGTTCACACTGCTATTTGGATTTGACGGACAGCGATAATGTGGCCAGCGATTATTCGCTGCGTGCCAAGCACCACAATCAGTACACATCCTCGGACTATTGGCTCCACCCGAGGGAGTCCAGCTATCGTTATCTGCACGGCGAGGACTTTGCCATGGAAATGGATCTGGACACGCCAACGCCGCTTGATCTGCGCATCCATAGAAGTTAAATTATATCGCATATATACGCTGCTGTCGTGGCGATCCACTCTAGTCAACATGCTAACAATAGCTCTTGTCAATAATGTTAGGTAATCGTTTAGTTTTCAATAAAGACTGTCTTATATAATTCACATTATATCACATTGTTTGAATTCAATTGAAAGCCAATGGAAATACAATTAAGTAATTAAATTTTATTTTATTACTTTATTTGCGTAAAATTGGCGTGATATAGCTTCTTAAACTTGTAGTAGTCTCCAAAAATTGTTAAGTGATTTTCTTATCTGCATGTTTAACTCGCTCTGAAATTCAAAACTTGCCGCTAATAACTTGATATCAGTGTTGCAAAAGTCTTAAAAAAGCAACACGAAAATCGATTAGCAATAACTTTAAGGCTAACTGCTTATTTTATTTATTGAATGCTTGTGAATTGTTTATGATAATTGCTAATGACAAACTTTAATTAAATTTAATAAAAGTTGTATAAATTTAAATTAGTTATGTCGCAATTAATAAGTGAATTAAGTTATTTCAGTATTGTCGCTACTCCGCAAGCGTAGACCAGAACCTAGCGAATTCGAATAATTTCGAATTTCGATGTCGATCTACGATTGAACTGGTTTTCTTGAGCGGCATTTTGCGTTGCATACTTTTCGAGTCAACAAAAAAATGATGTGTACATGTAAATAGAAATGTTGCATACTTTCGGGCACATGTTAAATACTTTGTACATTCTCTTAAGAGTCGCTTATTTGCACAATGACGTTTTTATTTCAACAATAAGTCATGAATATTAAAGACATTGTAAGGTCGATATTTGCAGTTCCCGATTATAAACCATGCATGAAATGCCGATATCCCTTTATTGCACTACGTGATAATTGAAGTTCAATAGCAGCAGTCGATTTGCATACGAGGCTTTGTTGTGCATTCATTAAACTGGCTTTAAAAGAAAAGCAAAAGTTCTTTGCGTCATCAAGCTGCTGCAGCACCTTATGCGGGTGTGCAGTAAAGTTAACTTCATTAAATAAAAGGCAAATATGTTACAAGGTAATTCGCGCACGCGTGCTCATCCACCCGCAGGTAAATAATTGAAGCGGTATTTGCTTGCCGGTTTCACTGTCGATAAGCAACTGATTACCTCCGATTCCCGCACATGCCACGCTTGTATTGCCCATTAAGGTGTTTTCAAAACGACAAGAACCGAGCTGAATACAAATTACTCATGCGTTTTCCACGAATGGAATAAGTGACATTAATACTTACATATTTTCTCTGCCGACTAGCGAAGCCCCGTCGACACTTGATGCTGAACCCGACTGCTGATTGTGTCTCAGTCTCGAACACAAACAGCACGCGTCAACACGAACAATTTCCTATTTTGAAATGCAATTTACATTTAAGTTGCAGCTGATTCCGCTTTGCCTGCTTTGTGCTCAAGTATTGGGCCAAGATGTTAGACCCGAATTCCCAGAGGATTTTCCAACGACCACAATAGAAGCAGTCATGGAGCCAACCACAACGGAGTCGAACCAAGAGCTGCCTCCAGCACCTGTAGCAACCTCAACCACCACCACCCCAACAACTACAACTAAATTACGACCACCCCAACAACAACAACAACTAAGGCTACAACAAAAATCCCAACAACTACAACTGAAGCTCCGACAACAAGCACTACAAAAGCTTCAACACCCACCACAACCACAACTGAAGCTGTTGAGGAACTTGAAACAACCACAACAGAGCTACCTGAAATATCTTCGACGCCGCCAGTTATCCCCTCTTGGCCCCCTGGTGGTCCTTATTTCTATCCAACCTACGCTCCAGCCACAAGGCCACCTCATTTCAAACCCACTTATCATTGGCTATGGGATCTGTACGAGAGTGAGGAGGTGCCCCTTTGTTATCTTAGAGAGCAAAAAGAGCGTAGCCGAGTTCACTGGGGTTGTGGTTGTAAGTAGCACACCTAGACTTCTATATGCAGATGCGACACTAATAATTGTATTTCCAGATTCAAGATCATCGCACATAATCAGCTGCTATCGCTGTTGTTATTACGGCAACAACAGATTCGCAGGTTGCAGCAAATTGCACAGTGGAGTCTGTGATGTTCAGAGTTCAGACTGGCAGATTTAATATTAATGTGGGTACTTCCCAACATCGACAACATTTTCATTAGTGCTACGATGAGAGTGCGGTGCTTATTATTCTTTAGGCTTATCAATATAAAAGACGCTTTGAAATATATATGATGTTGTACATATGAATATATTTTAATCATGATCATCTTTTCCATTTCAGAAAAGAGAATTTAAATAAATATAGTAAATGGTTGAAGTTCTTATCGCGGGATTCTTTAGAAATATGTTTAAGTTTATGTACCCGTGGTAGGGTATTATAGCTTTATGCCTACAGGAAATCTATATAGCAGGCGTAAGGAGTCATCTTCGTCTTCATTAAGTTAAAACTATAATTTAGTTTTAGTAGAAGTTGCTATCCTAGTCTATATTATATAGTGTAGCAAACTCTGAATTCAAGAATCTGACTATACTTAGAATCTAAAGGAAGAAAATGTGAAAGCTCCATATATTTGGTTGTTTGTAACTTTCAACTGGTTTATTTCACTTTAACAAATCTGACATGCAATTCCAACCACATTAATAATCTCAATCCAAGTTGTATACGTTGCCCAGATTGAGGAAGCAATCCTTCAGATGCTGCTGGCACTCGCAGAAATCGGGGAATGGCGGAGCCAACACCTCGTACATGATGCGCAGCAAATCGACAAACTTGTTCAGGGACTTGGAGTAATCGCCAGTATCGTAGAGTCTCTTGGCCGTGCGAGTCATCATTTCCGTATCCTGCATGACCTTGAGACCCTTCAGGATGTTGGTCATCTCGCCACAGGTGACACACTTGATCATAAAGTCATTGCAGGTGGGGGGCACCTCAATGATGGCGGCACAATTGTTGGGCGCCTCGCAACGGAAGCGAATAATGTCCCTGGGCAACTGGTCGAAGAGCGGCCAGTTCTCCAGACAGGCATCGCAATTGCATTCGAACCAGTAGAGATCCTTCAGCCTGGCCTGTCGATCATCCCGCTTGTCCTGTGTGTAAATGGGACCGTAGTTCTCATTGATGGGCAACCCTGCCTCGATGGGTCGCACACTATTGATATGAATGGTGGTGCCTCGGAAGTATCTGACCACACCTGGATCGCAGGAGTGATTAAAGAGCGCAAGCGTTGGATAAATGGCACCTCCGATGAAGATGGACTTCTCCCGCCTTTTAGCGCTGAACTTGTGCAGCTCGGCCACCTCGTGAGTGTTGAACTGTATAAACTGCAGACTGCGCAGCACCAGCGAACTGATCACTTTCACCTGCTCTGGCTGGGGATCGTTGCCGAAGTAGCCAGCGGACTGCAGGCAGCGGGTTAGGAAGCGCGCCATGAGAACATACTGGAAGAAATTTGAGGGCGGACGCTCCTTCTGATGCCGCTCCAAATGCGCCACACGACGAAAGTCATCCTTGGGCAAACTAAGTGGAGTACTCGGCATTAAATATTGATTGCACTGTTAAACTAGACTCACCTCAAGAGCTGCTCCAGTGAGAGTTCATCGTCCAGCTTTGGCTTCAATTGCAGAAAGTACTCCAGTGGCTTGCTGGCAATGATGCGCAGTGCCATGTGATTGTTGATCGAGGCACCCGATCGCCAAAGAACTGGCAATATGCCACACTCGTACTTGTGGTACTTGGACGCCGCACGCTGCTGGCACTGCTCCGAGCAGTAGACGACATCCGAGCAGCCAGGACACGCCACGGGCACCACAGTGCTGAAAACGAATAACAAATAATAGAAGTATTTTCCATAAGTTAAATATTATTCGGAAAATTATTTAGTTATTATTCTTACTTTGCAAGTTGCTGAGCAACTCACTGTCGTTACAAGTAAGTTTATCCTCGGCTTATTTAAAGACGCTTAGATGCTGCTAAGCAACTTGCATATGCTAATAGAGTGTTAATTAACAGAGATGGGATAGCAGATAAATCTTGCTATGTTGAAATGGGAGCAGTTTTGTCATGTTAATAACAGAAGCGTATTTAATAAGAAATAACAAACTTTGACTTTGCTAATTTAAATTCAGCTTACACATAAGTATGTATAATAGCATTCATTTAAGTGATCATCAACTTATTTATAATACTATTGCTGAAATTCTAGTAAAAAGTTTGCTGTTCCTATGTTGAGAACATGTATGTGCTCGCTTGTGGTACTAAATGACTCGTAGTTTATATTCATAAGACTTTTTTTTTCTTAATCCTTGGCCAATTTATAAGCTTAACATGTACCTAAACAGTGTTTAGTAAACGACTAGACAAGCCTCTCTTAAGTGGATGAATATCAAATTAGTCGCGGTAAATATTACTTATTATATTAATAATCCTCGACTTATTTAAAGATTTGTCATTTAATTTAACAAGCTACTAAAAAACTCGCTGTTACTGTTGTTGTACGTGTATTAATGCGTAGCTGATCTCCTAAGTTAACAGCAACATTTTTGCGGTATAAGTATATTTCATTTAAAGGCTTCAATTTAAACACGCTGCTGTTATTAACATGGCAAAACTGCGCCCATTTTAACATAGCAAGATTTATCTGCTGTCGAATCTCTGTTAATTAACACTATTAACTCTATTATGTTAACACGCCATTAACACATGCTGTCAATTAGCGTAATGTTAAGTTTAACATCGCTTACCGCATAAAGCAATACTCGCAGTGGGTTTGAGCGAACTTCTCGAGGAGAACTGCGACGTAGGGACGCTCGACGAGTAGCTCCTGGCCAACCTGGACATCGGCAGAGGCGCGGGCAAAGCGACCTTCATGAGTATTCTGATCGATGCGCACCAGCTCGCTGACATATTCTTTCTCATCCGGCAAGGTTTGTGCCTGATCGAGATCTATACTGACATTGGCAGCCTTAAGCTTCAGCTGTTTCGCTGCTTGTTTGGCCGTGCGTGGATCAGCCTCCAGCAATTTGATCATAGTCATGGCATCCAAGTGCAGTTTGGAGCGTCTGTCTGCAGGCAGCGTGGAGTCATCCATGGCCGTGATGCATTTTCTGCCAATCAAAATCGCAATCAATATGTATACTAATAAATATAAAATAATCTCAACTACTTGAAAGCGCTAATGGTATGCGGATAATCCTTTATGGCCATGTAGCAGCGAGCCTGCCGCTCGTAGAGTTTGTAGAGCAGATCCTTGGGATAGCCTAGATCGAGGGCACGTCGAATGTCCACCAGACACTCGGTGTGCTTCTGCATGTGGTACAAGGTGGCCGAACGATTGGCCAACGCAATGGCACGCTCCAAAACTGTAGGGTAAACACTTATTAGTGATCACCAGTGATCCTCGGTTTTGGGACAGCTACTCACCCTTTTCACTGGGCAACGAGACGTAGCTTCTGCTGTAGAGCAGCATCGCCTCCAGCCATTTCTTCTGCTTGAAAGCGTTGGTGGCACGTTCCTTCAACTCGGCAGCAATTGTGGCACTCTTTCCATTGAACTCGCGTTGCACCTGCAGTCCCGCATCTCCCGCCCGCACCCAGCTCAGCTGATCCACATACGCCACGCGCTCGTCGTCGTTGCCACATCCGGATAATTTGGCAATATCCGACTCGCAGCTGGCAGCTCCAACTTCGCGCAGCCTTAGATAGTACTCGGCAAAGAAGCCTTTCTGCTGGCTAAGTGGCAGTTTCATGGCGACAACTCAATTCAAATTTCCTTTTATTGATGAAATTCAGATATACTAGATATCAAATTATGCAAGTGTTGAACAGAAATTGAGTTCTTTCGTCTATGAATACTGCAGGCGCACTGAACGAATTTTCGGATATATAGTTAATGGCAACGTGTGGTATCCAGACAACTTTCGGCTCTTTTATTTTTAGATCGGAAAAGCGTGCTATTCGGAGCAGCAGAGAAAGCCAGCGATAGATATAGCGAGAGATCAGAAGAGCAAATATTAACTTGCTGCATTTGTTTACAAACAAAATATTCGAAATACGCTCGCTCTCTCTTTCTCTATCGTTCTTCTCATTAGAAACTTTCAATCATGCCGAGTTCTCTAGCATTTCCCGACATCATGACAATTTGTACAGTTGTTCACATGCCGCGGAGAACACGAGAACACCTTTAACTTAATTATAAATTACGCTATATATAGCTGCCAAATGAAAGTCAATAATGCGGGTAGCCTCTCCCTCTAAATGATGCCAGTTATTCGGCGCGCTAGGCCCATTCGCCTCTTTAGCTCAGTGGCAGAGCACTGGTCTTGTAAACCAGGGGTCGTGAGTTCAATCCTCACAGGAGGCAGATCATACTGCGTCTCCCTTGAGATTTTTTTGTTTTTTAATTTAATATTATATTTTTATTAAGTTTTTAAAATATTATTTGCACCATACAAATATTAGGCATTTTCAAAGAAGCTTTATTAAATGATAGTAGTTTTCTAGCAATAAATATGGAAATACTTACAAAGCTTGCCACACTCATTGAATGACTTATTGAGTTCATGCAACATCTTTATAGTCCCATAGCCTTTGGTATTAGCGATATCATTAGCACCCTTGTCATCAAAACGCTTATATAGAAATAGGAAATGAGTCAAAGACAGAGCTCAAAGAATTTGACCGATCACATAAAAAACGAACAATTTGTCGTCTAAAGCAATTAAACATCTATTTACAATTCTACATATAGTATATGTTGTATACATTCATAGCATTATCAAAAAATTCTAATCAACTGTAAATAAAATAGTAAATACTGCGCAATAATAAGAAAAATAACAGAAACAACACTAGAATGTATTAAAATAATTCTTATTATTTTCATTTACTGAGATTTATGTGTTTTTCATTAATCTGAAAAATTAAAAAATAAAACTTAAAAAGCTGCAAATTAAAAAAAATGAAAAATAAAGTTTTGCTTTGTGATTGCCTCCTGTGAGGATTGAACTCACGACCCCTGGTTTACAAGACCAGTGCTCTGCCACTGAGCTAAAGAGGCCTGAGCAACGCGCTGCGCTAAAATCGCTGAATACGTCTGCGCACTCAGCGACAGCTTTTCGCCAGCAGACGAAATTTCTCTGGCTCGGGGGCAGTTTAAGCAGTTGGCAACGCGTCGTAATGAGCGCTGCTCAATTTAGGGCGTAAGCCAATATAAATATGTGTTAATGCTATCTGCAATTAATTCCTGATATTATCTAGCATCAGCACTTGCACGTTGCAAATGAAACGAACAGCTGCCAAGTTTGGTTGAAAGGTTGTCACTGCGGCTACCTAAATTTGTTTTCGTTTGACTGATGAAGATAGGTTCCGAATGTCTACGTATTTACTCCGTAGACTTTCAAGAGGCAATTTGTTATGGTAAATTGTAAGCAAAATACTCAACAACTCCGCTCCAGCTCCGGCTTCGGCTGAGTAGCGCTATGTGTGGCGTGGGAAGTCAAGAAGTTGCTTGCAGCAGCCACAATGGGTTGCCACTCATTTGTGTCATTGGAGGAGCTGCAACTTGTGTGTGAGTGTCTTTCAAATTTTGTAGATTGCACTGATAATACAACAAGAGCGAAGTTCCGCCTTAATGCTTACTTCTGGCAAAACACTCGTAAGTTGGTTTGCATTTCTTTTCTTTTTTAGAAATTGCAAGAGATTTATTTGCCATGCACACATCATTTGAGATAACTTGGCGAAAAGAGAGAAACCGATTTAGGTAGCTATTAATATAGCTTCTCATGAAATTTATGCAGATTCCAAATCGACAGCCATAAAAACTACACGACTGTACGCTCAACTTAAGGTGAGTATCAAATGTAAGTGCCATATCTGTACATTTATTGGAGTATTCCATGTTGGGTATTATTGTGCATTATGCTCATATCGGATTACCTCAGCGACAGCCCTTTCGAAGTCCTATTGAAGTTATGCAAATTTGCATGTCGCATAAAAGGTGAAATGCGTAAATTACAGTGTCAACATTACACCGCCCACTTTCCCTTTTTCTTCTTTTCCCGGGGTGGTGGTGTACCGCTGTGAAAATGCATTATGCACAATGGGACCCGAAACCGAAACTCAACCCGAGGAGAGTCGGAACATTCGCCTCAAGCAGGCTAAACGCTCGCTACTAGTCTGGATTTAAGGGCAGGGCGGTATGGTAATTTCGTAAGCTGTTGAATCCTTTGGCATTGACTTTGCCAATGTGTAACCCTTTATTCGCAGCAGTGTTGGAAAACGCTGTATGTTGTGGGGTGGCTGTCAGACTGGACAGCATATCAGAGGCAACAACAACAACGTCAGTCATCATCAATCAAAAGCGGGCTGGTTGACTGCAGCTTATAAGCGGCAAATAAACGATGCTTACAACAAACAAATCCGACAGCTGCCACTTGCACACAGTAGAGTACAGTAGAGTGCAGTGGCACTCAAAGGATGCGCACCCCGCACCCTCTCTCTCTCACTACTCTGTCTGTCTGTGTGCTACTCGTAATCAGAGTGTTACAACTGTCATTGAACATTAACATTATCAATAAAGTTGCGTCTCTCCCGGCTGTCAATGGGCATGGGCCGATCTCTTTATGAGCTGTCATTCAGGCGCAAAATATTTATCACTCTCAGCTCGGTTGCAGTTGCAGTTGCAAGTTGCAAGACCAACAGCAGCAGCATCATCATTGTTGCAACCCCTAATTGTAGTGCATTGTGAGCAACCACAGCAGGAGGAGCAGAAGGAGGAGGAGGAATGTCAGGGAATGCATTTCAAAACGCAGTGAACTTTGGGCAGTGGCATTTCTCTGACCCTGTGTGCTCGGACTTCTGCGATACTCTTGTTTATCAGCGTATGCAAATTCATGCGGAATAAGTGAGTACCTACCCAACGATAATGCGAGTATAACCATCAATTTGAGTCGTCTCTTAATTACAGTTTATTTCGCATTTCTATACGTTTTTGATTCTCGATTGTGCAAATATTTCATTAAACTTCCGTTGCAATTGAAATGGGAGAAAAAAAAACACAACTCGCTTGTTTTTGTTGCTATTGTGCAATATGCAACCAACTTCCGGCATTCTGTGTTGCGCCTGTTGCCATTCAAAGTGCACTCCATTGTTGCTGTTGCAAGCTAGCGATTCATGTCAACTTGAAGCGCACTCACACAAAGCATGAGCAATTCACTCACTCACGAACAATGACCAAAATGGCAGACAAAGCAATTAATGCCATTAACTAAGTCAACGAATTTTTGCTATAAGCCCAGTTAGTTAGCTGCCACAACGTTGCTTCCTGCCGCGCCGTGACGGAACCAACTTGCAACACATGGCAAAAATAAAAGCGTAATTGAAACATATTTCATCATTTGCCCACAAATTGTAAATTGCCGTATTTTTGTGGGTGGCTGCAGCTCTTGGCTCTTGACATTTAAGCCATTAACAATTTATAACAATTTGCATCGCCATTGTCCCACTGCCGACTGTCGATTGCGCTTGACTGAGAAACTAATCCCGCGAGTTACGAAAAATTCAAACTGACTCTTGGCCATTTTCGGGCTTTTGGCCCGTGTGCATATTTGTATCATGTCGCTGTTGTCATCTTTGAAAATGTCTTTTTAAGCGGCCACCAACCAAATAAAAAACCAGTTTCGTTGCTCAAACTTTTCCCACTTCGCTTCACTCCACTCGGCAATGCAAATTTAATTGCGCTTCTTAATTAATTTTAAACGAGCGATTAAATAAATTTGAGCTCAAGTTTAGCAGATCGTTGACAACTCTTTTCCTAAGCCAATTGATTTCAATCGTTTCGGCTGACATTGAAAAAGGCCCAAATCCAACACAATCGCTGATCTGACGATTAATTGCATATCATAAAACGATCAAGAAAAAACTCATTCGTATTTCATTTTATTAGCTCAGCCCTGAGAGTTGGAAACCGGCTTTTCAAATCAATTATGTATTAACAGACCAACTAACAAATCAATCAGCAATTGATTTAGCTTTACTCCACTGAATGCTGATACATTTTTATTGCACTTCAGCAATAAATCTGCCATTATCGGAACATAATCGATGATAATCGATAATCCATTCAACAACACACAAGTATGTTAGTAGGCAAAAAAAGCATCTCAATTGCACATTTTGAATTGCAAATTCGATGCATTTTTATTTTGAAATTAGAGGCATAAAATGGGTATATTTTACTTAACTTTTTAAAAATCTAATTAACATTTGTTCAATGGCAAAGTTTTTATACTACTTATTTATTTTGGTGTTAAAAATAATTCAACTCTATTGCCGATTAGTGCACAAAGAGTTTCTTAGCTTTGTTGACACTATTACCTTTTAGCTATTATAAGGTTATTTTTTGGAAAATTCGCATACATATTTATTCAAATTGGAACTCATTTATAATTCATTTTGAAGGCCATATATTGCTTTACATTTTAAATAAATAAGATATCTTTATAATTAAAAATATATTTATAATATTTGAATGACGTTTTACTATTATTATACATATTATTATTGTACTCTGCAATTTTAATCAAATTAGGTTTTCCTCATAATAGAAATTTTATTGCTCGATTGCCTCTGGGAATCTGCAATTTGTAATCATTTAATTGCAGAGTCCTGACTGCAGTTGCTCTCTGGACGCCACATGTGTTCTGGCTGTAAAGATTAGAGTTTAAAAGGCAACGCAACGGGGGGAGGCGGGAAAAACATTAATAGAAAGCCAAACAAAAGCAATAATTGAATTTTCATTAAAGTAAATACTTATGCACATGGAGCACTCGTTGGCAATCGAAAGCAGTTCAAATTAATTAAGTGCGCCGAAATCGAATCAGAAACGAAAATAAAGAAGAAAGAGTGAAAAGCAAGGTAAAAAAACTGCATGTTTACAAAAGCCAACAACAATGGAAAGTGCTCTCGACTGCCTCGGCTGTGGCATTGTGCGGACACTCAAGTGGAAAACAAAAGCTAATGCCAGACGAGGCGAGTTTTCCTCGCACACTCGCGAGGGGGTTGAACGACACAGCAACAGCAACAGCAACAGCCACAGCAATAGCAACAGCAATTACAACTGTGTTTCGAGTGCTGGCGTCGGCGTCAGCAGCGACAGCTGCAAATGGAAAATGGAAATGGAAAATACGAAAGTGGCGCGTGCGCAGGATACCAAAAAAATCGACAGGACAACAGCGCATCTCTGCGATTTAATATCCACAATAATACAGTTACAACCTGAGTTCGAGATTGATGAGCAGCCGGATTCGGATTCGGATCTCTGCAGTTACAACTGCTGCATCCAATGACAGCACGTGACGAATTGCCAAATGACAGACACGTCCTTTTTTTATGCAAAGGATAATGACGAAATACTATGCTGCCTGTCAGCACGCATTAAGCCTCATTTTTTTTGTGTTTTGTGTTTTTTGTATTCTACTTTTTTTGTCGAGATTCGGGCGCAGGCAATTTTACACTAAATCAGCCAATTTCTCACCCAATTCCTCAGCAATTCCCCTATTGTTTCACACATCGTTCAATTCGTTCGCATTTTCGGGGTCGATTGACAAAAAAATAATCCGCTAAATGCAGCCAATAAAGATTTTTATGTGATTCGAAATCGTTTTGCGGTTTTATTTTAATGCGATTTCACAATAACTGCATCATGCGATTTTTAAATCAAAAACTCAACCCGAAGTTTGCAGCGTTCTTAATCCCATCAAATGTGTACTTCATTCAGAAGTATTTCATTCTCCCAAAAACAAAGGTAGCTTTCTATCTATATTTACTTATACACAAAAATAAATAAACGTGCTAAAATCAAGAATAAAATATTGAATCAAGATTGTTTGTATGTGAAAATTTAAACAAGAATGTTAACTCCTAAATCAATTTTAAACATCTTCAAAATATCTATATTGTCCAATCTTTAAATTCAAGAGTATAGTATTGTTTTAAGAATAGAAAAATTTCAAAATTAAAATCTTAAATCAAAATCAAACAATCTTAAATATCGATTGGTTAAAATAAAATGAAAAACAAAAAAACCATAGATTCTTCTCTGTGTTGTAATTTTAACTGTATATGTCTATTACATTGATTTATTCAATTTGTATATTGAATATAACAGATGAAAGGTGTCATGTTCAAGTATAGCCTTCGGTATATTTTAGTATTTTTTTTTTGCTATATTCACTATGTATATTTTAATAATAATATCGGAATGATTTGATTTTATTGAAAATGGATAACGAGTATATCACAGTCGATCACACTCGACTGTAGCTTTCTTACATGTTATAGACAAGGATGTATCAAGTTCTGTACATAATGTAAATTTGTATATAAATATATTTGTATAAATAGGTATTTTCCATATTTTTAGTAATTTTAAATATATATATGCATTTCAGAAATAATAAAGACGTTCTCTACGCATTCCATAAGTAGTGAAGTAGAATAGATCTTAAATGTTTGACGTTAAGATAAAATACAATTGAAATTTTTAATTTTATGACAGTTGAATTAGCGATAGCATGGGAATTTCGCTACTTTTTGCAACACGAGAGAACAACCCAAGAAAATATTTTCATAGTTTTCAGCAATATTTGTTTATTTGAATACATTCGATGCTGATTATAGACTTTAAGAACCCCTCGTTGTGCCTCGTTCCTTGTAACCTTTTGCCTGAACATATGTGTCAGCATTGAGGGCAAAACCTTATGCTCGTTGGGTTTGATAAAAGCGTGTGTTGGTTGCTTGCTTGTTGTTAGCGCCTTGAAGGTGTCCAACAGCTGTTAAATTTCCAATAACTCTAACGGCGCACAGCACGCGCCAGTTGTTTGTCTCGGCTAATTGCAATTACCTTTTAGTCTGGCCCCGGGGGCAAGGTAAGGCAAAAGGGGCCAGAGTTCCAGATCCTGCTGTGTGCCCTGTGAATATGCTGTTGCCACAATGTGTGCGTCACATGTGAGCAGCAATCGATTGATTTTTGGGATTTTGGTAAGACGCAGGATGAACTGAAACAGAGGCTGAGTTTGAGTTTTAGTCTGAGATGGGTCAGTGAAGCACGCAGATCGTTGATCCATTTATCACGCACTGCTGCCTCGAAACTGAAATCGAACTGATCAACACAAACACACTGGCACACTCGCACACTCGCACACACGCACAACCACAAGTGCAAACTGTGGTAATCAAAATGATGATGTGAAAATATTTGTTCATTGGGCATGTCGTTTTCATTTTGAGTTCGACTAATGAATCCATCTCCATCTCTATCCAGTCAGCTCCGTCTCCGTCTCCGTCTCTGTCTCCATTTCAGCCATTTCAGGTTTCACTTACAACAGGTGAGCCTGCTGAATTTCTTCTCTTTTTGGCCCTAATTGTCATGGGCCACTGAAGCGCACAGCCCGCGGCAGATCGACATCGACATCGACATCGCCATCGTGTTCGGGTTGAGCTCAGCTCAGATGTGCCATCAGCATGATCATAATGATGATGATTATTAAGATAATAACAATAAGTATGAATGTGTGTAATTTTTAAAAATTAATATCCGGTCTTCACTGACGCTGCTGACCTTGTCGTGTCCCAACTCATTTCATATCTGACTCTCTCGATGAACATTAAAACAGTTATCAGCCGCAAGAAATGGGCAACACCAAAGCAGCAGCAGCAGGCAGGCGACAACTGTGTCAACATGTGTTCTTACCGCTTAGATACAAGACACAAGATACAGATACAGATACCAAAACAGATACTGAGTGAGAACGAAGCTTGCACTTTGCTAAGAAGTACAGCTTGAGTTTGTTGCTCAAATTCGCTACTTTCGCGCCATTAAATCAGCCGCCTCTTTAGCTCAGTGGCAGAGCACTGGTCTTGTAAACCAGGGGTCGTGAGTTCAATCCTCACAGGAGGCAATCCCTAAAGAGTTTTCTTTTTTTTGTTTTGACGGCTAACTAAGTTTAAATTGTGCTTAAGACAACGCGAAATTTAGATTCTTTTGAGGCACAAAGAAAAGCCGCTCTCTCTTTCTCTATAACAATCAATCATAATCAATTTATGTAAATTGTAAAGGTAAAGAAGATTTTTTAATACAATACATTTGTTTGCCTAATGAATTTATATGCCCATTTCATGCTGAATAAAATCTCAAACTTTGTATACACTAGCAACTAGATACAGAAATTTAGCAAGCGTTTTTTTTTATCTAGTTAGTAGTGAAGATATTCGAATTGATTGATTTAGTTTAGCTTCATTTAATGCTTTTTTTAATATCTCCTCCATTGTAGCTTTAGTTTAAGATTTGAAAAAGTTGACTTTGTTATATTCTTTTAAATACTTAAGCCCATAAGCTTTTATATTTAAAGCTATTTCTTTGTTGTAAGTTAGAGAGTCTTATTAGGTTAAGTCGCAAGTGTGTGTGTGCTCTAAATAAAATAAGTATGACGCGTTCTATGGCCCAATGACGCTGCACTTGTTACTTTTCCTGTTGCACTTTAATTGCGAAATTGCATTAGTGACACAATTTATGGTGTCGCGATCATGAAACGTTTCATGTTCCATGGACATGCACTTGGCAACCGGAAAGCAACAAGCGAGAAGCTTGAAGCGCAAAACGAGAACTGACAACCGGGATAGGCAGCTGACGATGCATCAACTGGGCGGCAAAGCTGTTGCAAAGTGCAGCTGAAGTCAGTCCATGAAGTGAGTGTAGTATTAACATGATACATAACATATATGGGGCATAAATTCGTTTAATTAGAAGCGTTTTGCGTTGCGAGGAGGCAACTAAAAAAATGCTGGCATCATTTTGACCCTCGACATAAATTAGTGAACTCAGGCCGAGAGACATCATCCTGTTTTTTCAAGTGCCCTGAAAATTGTGTATTGCATTGCAGCCACAAAATAACAATTTACAATTTACAGCGTGGCCTTTGGCCCCGTGTTTGGTTTCCCAGCAATTGCTTGCATGAGATTTTCCTGCCACTTGCGGCGTTTTCTGTGTTTACTTTGCGTTCGTTTGTTTCTGTTCTATTTCGTTTTTCGTTTCGGGAAAACCATAAAAAAGTAGCTGCAGAATGACAGCGACAAGTGATTGCTGTTGCCTCGATTGCGACTCCTCGAGGAAGTGTCTGTTAGTTTATGATAGTGCTCGTCGTGGTTTTCGGGCAGGTTGACAGACACACACACACAAATATACACAGTGGTTTTTTGTCTCGATTCCCACTCTTACTGTTCTTTTGTCATCACACAGTGGTATCAAAAGACTCAAACAACAAACTCGAAATGATAATAACTTCTGCCAAATAGTTTGTTTGGGTTATTTTTATATGTCTTAAACAGTTTTGATTTTGTAATAGTCTAACGGTATGCCCACATTTCACTGTTTTCTACATTTTTTAATGGGCCCGCACCATTGTCCGAGTTTTGATTTATAGGCGGCGACATTAGCTAATCGAAAGGTTGAATAAAAAGCTTGCTACACCAAAAAATGCGAGCAACGAAGGGGAGGACAACACTTGAAGCGCGTGTGCGGCATGCGAGTGGAAAAAAAGGTTCTACTTTAATTTTTGGTAAATGCACAAATGCATCCTTTTCTTTCCCAGTTGTTTTTTGATTTATGCCTTCTAGTTTCATGTCTGTTATGGGTGCTTCGCGTGCTGTGCTAATTTTAATGATTTTTAATGGCCAAATGTAATCAACGCTGGCAACCCCCGCCCATCAGCAGCAACCCCTACACACACAAACACACACAAAAAGGAAACTATATAAAAGGGTTGCTAAGAGTGTATAGATTGTGTTGTGTTTGGGTTGTTGTGATCATTTTAATTGACTTTGCGCACGAGCGCGCACTGATCTCTATCTGGATCTGAATGCCACATCCAAATGCCGGGCCACTTCATAAAGGCACCACCAAGAGAACATTTGGCCGCCGCCGCCTCATCGTGTCAGTCAGTCAATGGGTTTAACGAAATTCCCGATACGAAACTCGAGCAGCGCGATTATCCAAGCACGGAAATGGACATTTAAGATGCATGTCATAAAAATCTCAAGCCGATGGCAGCTGTCAAAATAAGGAGACGCCTCCTGCCAAAGATGCAGTTCGATTTTTCTAAGGGGGGAGTTCAATGCACTGCATTACTTAGCTACAAAACTGCTTTGACTATTATGAATTGTATTAAACCAAAGTCGAGCTGTGCTTGCCCTAGTAACTCATGTATCGCGCTCTCTTTTGTTTCTCTATTCTGTAAACTCGCTACGAATTGCTCTTTACATAAACCCACCACCAAATTTGACGTAGCTGAGATCGAGCTTAGCGCAACTGCATTGCATGCATGTAACAGCGAGGGCTGTCTTAAAACTTGTTTCACAAATTCATTTGTGTTGAATGCCAGCAATATTATTGGATGAATTTCTTTCATTCGATTGAGAGAGTAATTAATATGGTATAACCTATTATTTTTTGGGAACTAACATATGAAAAATGTATAGTGAAGCGAATATTATTTTAGATATTTAAACAACAAAATATAGACAATAAATAATATTGCATTTTAAAAAATAAACACCTTTTTTTTTCTAAAAATCTAATTTTTATATTTTTCATTTTCAATTAAAGGATGTAGTAAGAGCCACATTTTTATATATGGTGGCACACAACTATGACATACTATTCTCACATTTTTTAAGTAAAGTGTAAGTAATACAGAACATTATAGTATATTTTCTCCTCATTGCATTAGTCAAATGTGCAACTCAATTCAATTCGCTTCAGAAACAATATGAGTTACCCTCCCATCAGCGCAGTCGCTGCTTACAGTGCGCTGCTTTTGCTGCTGTTAGCGCTGCCGCAGTCGTCGTTGCTCAGCACACATTCAGTGCCCAAGTAGCTGTCGTGCCAGACACAACGTTACGCTCTCTTGCTGTCGCTCGCTCTCGCGTCCGTTACGTTACGATCTTTTTCAAAAGGTTGTGCGCCTGCGCAACTGGAAGTTTGGAATTGTGGAACTCTGCTGCCGCCGCAAGGAACTCTCTTGAGTTCGCAGTCGCGACGCGAATATTTTGTACATTGTTGTGCGCTGTCGTTTGTTTATTAGTTTTTCGCGCTCGAGTGTAAATTTCCTGTGTTCAGGTTTATTTCGTGGGGAAGGAGAGAGAACGGAAATGCAACGAAAAGGAAATCAAACATACTTGTATGACAAACGGAAATTGAATTGTGTGCAGCATTGTGCGATGTGCGAGTGCGCACGAGTTTGAATTAAATTAATTGAATCAAAGCAAAAACGCCAATAATTTGTGGTCAACATTTTGTAGAAAATCATATAAAAAGAAAAAACAAATTGAACTCTGAAAGCCAAGTCAACAGTCGTAATAAATATATGTACATAAAAGATAATAACAACGATAATGGTGAATTGTGCTTCGATTTAGCGACGGTCTCGGATGCGGTTGCAAACAGCAAAGATCGACACAATAGCTGCTGCCGCCGCTTTCATTGATTTATTGCCAAAGTGTAAATAATTGCAACAAAGTCGCATGAAGTGAATTCGATCGAAACTAAATGAAACTCAATTGAATTGAAATTCCACCATTCCATTGATGCGAGTTTTTGGACAATTTCGAGAAACCGACACAAAAGCAATTCAGAATCACATCGCACAGATAAAATAAACACCCCAGTGTGGTAAGTGCCCAATTAACTAAAATTAGAAACTCATACATAGCTTGGATTCACTTCATCTGGTAGAGTAGTAATAATCATAGCAAGTAGAGTGCAAGTCACTTTTGTAAAGGTTACAACTCGCTTATAGGTATTCTTACTACACAGTGCAGCCTGCCTCAAGGCGCACCCAGACAGGCAATGATGTGGCAAATATAACTAGCTAAGGCCGCTCCTCCTAAATACACACACTTATATACATATAAGAGTCTTGATTATGCAAGGTTCTTCAGCTGAAGATTTTGCAAAAAAATAAACCTCAGAGTTTAAATTGCACTTCACGTTCTCGCATTTTGGCAATTTTTACTCTTGAATTATGGATTACGAAACAGTTTCTTCTATGCCAGCTAATAGATTTGTGGTTTTTTGTTCTGTTTTTGCCAACAAAAGCGCTGCCAGAATTGGCTTGAAAGTGGTTATCATAACAAAAGAATTGCCTTTCGCAATCAAGAAAGAAAATTGTTAACCTATAGTATAGAGAAATAAATTACGAGGCGCTTCGGCTTCGACTATTAAAACGCGATTTGAATTGCTGATGCTGAAACCGATGTCGATGCTTTCAGTCGGTAATTAATATCGTTGATAATCCAGCAGCAGCAGCAGTTTGCGGCCGCAAAATCAAATCAAGAGTTCCATTTAATTGAAATTCTATTGGAATTTCTAGTTTGCCCTTGGCTAATGCTCATGTTGATGCAGCGCTATAATTACATATGATTTTCTGCGGTTGACTCACACTCAGACAATTTCAGGTAATTGTCTGCTGAATTCAATTCAACAACAATGAACAGTGAGCAGTGAACAGTGGCAGGTATATCTCGGTGTATCCAATTGTCTTGTTCTCTCGATAGTGTCATTAATTTTAAGAGTCTCCCTCTCTCTCTCTCTCTCTCTCTCTCCATTCCCCCACCAGTCTGTGTGCATTGCATTTGAATAACAATTGAGGTAGAGAACGGTACCACGTTTATTGAGATTCGAATTTCGAAAAAGGGCCAGCAAAAGTAAGCAACCCTTTGGGACCGGTCCCAGTCTCAGTCCCGAACAGGATGTTAGACCGGGGGCCGATTAACATATTTTTTTTTTTGTTTTAGATTCTTCTTCTGCTGTTGACTTTATCGTATTTGTTTTTCGTCTGCTCTTTGTCTGCTCATTTGTCTTTGTGCTCAATGCCAACAACGCAATCAAAGTTTCTGGCCATTCATATGTAAATCGTAAATCTCCACAATATGCGCCTAAGTCTTTTTCTCTTTCCCTCTCTCTATCTCAATCTCGAGTATCTAGACTCAGATGCAACTTGAGCTTGATTGGAAAGCAGCTAACGAGTTCGGTTTTTGGTGTTGATTTAACCTTCTCGTTGAGCTGAAACTGTCTTAGTTTCTTAGTTTCACTTTCGTTTCAAAGAAGCTGACAACAATTAAAGTTTCATTCAGCATTGATCTTAATTTTCACCTGTTTCGCTTTGTTCGGGGAGATTGATATTTCCGATGCTTGACAGATCGCTGAAAGATCTACAACAATTTGCACTTTCGTTTCGATTGACAATATCGAATAATTTAATGACACACATAAATAGTGGAATATCTATGTACGATCGTTTAGTATATAAACTTTCTAGTCGCGTATAGTGTCAAGAGAATTGATTTGCATAAATGATTTGCCAGCACAACTTTCACGCGACCCAAATGACATTCTAGCTGAACCCATTGGCGTTAATTGTTCGTCGAGATTATGGCTAATTATCCACACAGACAAGTACACGTACTCATAGTCGTCGTAGTCGGCAACACAGCTGCCAACTGCGAACTGCCAACTACGAAGTGATCGGAGCAGCTGTGCCACCTTGGTAAGAACTCTTGACAGCTAAACCACTTTGAGCCAAATCGAGTCAAAGTTGAAGCTCAGGTTGTAGCTGAAGATGATTAAGATGAAGAAATGCTAATGCAGAATCACGAACTTAAAAGTAATATAATAAAAAAGAAAAATAAAAGCACCGGATTTGTGTCAAGTCTATTAACTTATGTGTATTGTAATACTCGGTTCAGTTTCCCCAGTTCCTCGTTTTCTTTTGGCCATTTCTAAGTGTCTCTCTAGCTGCTGCTGCTGCTGCTTCTGTTGTTGGTGTCTGTCTGGTCCATTTGCTGGCCATGTGCTCAGCCTCTATTAAGGTGATTATTTTATCAATGTCGCACTGGTTGTCATTGTCATTATTGTTTGTTATTACTGTGAAACACTTGTGTGCACATACCAGAGCACAATTGTCAAGTGTGTTTAGCTCTGTGCTAATTTGTGTGTGTGACAAACAATTCATTTGGCCACATAAATTACGATCATAAAGTGCTCGAGCGAAATTGAAATTGAAACTGTGCCAAAGGCATTCAGCAGATACCAGCAGTCATGAGTACGCATACCTAAAAAAAAATCGAGTACCCGTATTTATCAAACAGCTGTTCAGAAATTCCGTACCCAAGCCCAGGGGGTTAATGTTTATGTTTGTAAAACAAACAAACCTTTGGCATATACCATTGTGCCCAATTTGTGTTATAATGATTCGTTAATTATCTTAAAAAATAACAAGATAACAAAAACGATACGAAGTTCAAACACTCTAGTGTTGCTGTTAATAAACTGCATATCATTTAATTTGTTTACTCCACATTGTATAGTGTATAGTATTTATTAAATGCAAAATAATACGAAATATTGCCAAAAAATATAATTAACAGCCAATATGTAAAACCTAAACTTGAAACCTTGATGTATGACATTTAAATGATGTTATTAATTATTGGAAATTATCAAACAACGTGGAAATAAAACAAATAAATGTTAAAAAAATTTTCGCTTTCAATTATTTGAGTTGCCTCCTGTGAGGATTGAACTCACGACCCCTGGTTTACAAGACCAGTGCTCTGCCACTGAGCTAAAGAGGCGCTTGAAGTTTCGCTGTCTGATTTGCAGCACACTTTACGTGCGCAGAACGGTTCTTGGCAGAACAAGAAAAGTGCTAACAGCGCAAGTTCACAGCAAACTGTAAACTTAACAGAAATATTAGACAAGCAGTGGAAGCTAACAGAGACTTGCTTATTTGCATTAACCGAAGCGTCATGTGTTAAATTAAATGTTGTTGTTGCTCTGGCTGACTGTATTAGAAAACGAAACAGGTGTCATCTCCATTTTAGTAATTGAACAAAATAATTTGCATTGCCCATTACGACGACAACAAATACGCAAATTGTGGGCGCACTGAGCTCATCTCACAACAATTTGTAGGAGCGCTTCAAAGAAACAAAACAAAAGTGAAATATCGTACATTAATAAACATATTTATAGGTAGGTTTGTATAAAAATATACATATAAACAACAAGCTGAGCGGCGACGACTACAGCGACGACAACGTTGGGTAGGCAACACCTTCAATCTTCAAACGCGTTTAAATTGGACATTTTATACGTGGGGGGCAGGCGTCTCCACAGATATTTCAGCTCTCTCGAATGCACAGCAACAACAACAACAACAACAACAACAGCAGCAATAATAACAACAACAGTCACGTTAATAATACAGCAACTGTATAAATGTTTTGTGCGTTATGTGTGTAATTTGAAATGGAATTGCTTTTGAATTCGTGCATTTCATTAGCATAAAAAGCTCATTACAATTTTCGTACAGGGGGCAAAGCTCAAATCAGCGCGTGGGAAGTCTTGGAAGTTGGCGATCAAACGATTTGAGCTTTTCACTTCGCTTCGAGTTGCGCTGCATCTTAAGCTGCATTCTCATCGCACTTACGTCTAGTATTACAAGTAATTTATGCAATTGTCAACTGATAGGGATCAGCCATAATTCCAATGCATATTTATGGGCAAAGAGAGCAAAGCAATCCCGTGAGGCGTCTAACTACACACATGAGATAATGCCTGCCCATAACATATAATATAGACATCAACAGAGAGTCAACTCAAACTTGACTGCCCAACGCAATCTTGAAGAACTGAACAAACCGCTCCTCTAATTAGAATTTATGGTCATGATCAGTGGCAAGGCAGTTTTCATCTCAGATGGTTTTGATCTCCCGCGAGACCTTTCCACACGATTGACAAGTTTTGCGGCGACTTAAGCGACGCCAATTTCGAAATCTGTGACCATTTTTCAGGTCATTTTCGGTCAAAGTCACAGCTCGACAAAAACACGAGCTAACGAGCCGTTGATAGACCATAAGACCGGAATCCGGAATACGTAGACAACGAGTTTCATTCACCTTGCAGATGTCCCAGTTGCTTGACCAGCGCAGCGCAGCGCGTCGCCATCTCATCCAAAACCGAATGCAATTTGTGTATGAATTTCAACATAAATTTAACAGTACATTTGCAACTTGTTCTCGTTCTTTGCTACACGCAGTAGTCATCATAGTAGTAGTATTTACACAGCCTGTTCAACTGTTTAACCCGACACCTGCCTCACCTCTCGCACCCTGTGCCACAAAGCGCGGTACTTTTTGTCAATTCGTTGTTTCACTCTTGGCTAACACCGGAAACTTGCTGCCGCCTCTCTTCATGTTTGGCTAAATGAATATAATAGACCCGAGGGTAGTTCATAAAAATATAAATGTATCAAATTCCGTTCTCTCTCTTTAAAGTAAAGTAAGCTAAATCGATAGTACAAAAAAAATATTCTGAAATAAAGAAAATAATTTTGAACCAAGTTGAAACTATGTGAAAATTTGAACACAGAAGATCGATTATCAAATTAAGAATCGGAGTATAGAATAATTCTTGAAACATTTTTAATTTAAGCCGTTATTATACTAACAATGAGAATGCAATTGTCAGCTAATCTTTTGTACTGCATTTGAGATTATTAGAATGAATTTCAAATAATATTTTATATTCAAAAATTTATTTTTCTAAATATTTTCTTTCAATATTGCCGACTTTTTAATAATATGTTTGAATATTGTTAATTTTATGTCAACTTTAAACTGTTGACCAATTTTTAGATAACCTTTAAGCTGAAACTGTATCTGCTAATCTTATCAACACAATTCTTTGCAAATATAAATCTAGCATCAAGATATTTCTCTCATATTCACTCAGCTCATAACTTATCGTACTTCCCTCGTAGTCATATTAAGGTCCACCGCAATTTTTTGCAATGGCGACTATCGCTGGTTAATTATCAGACTAAAGGCACCACTCTGACTCTTGGTTCTTCTCTTGTCTAGGTCTTGCTCTTGGTCGTGGTCTTGGTCTTGGCGTGGTTGCGCTTCAGCGAACTCGACGCCCCGTCAGCGCCCACACGACCCTCTTCGGGTATGTGCCTGGGAAATAGTCGTGGTCTCCATTGCTGTTGCAGTTGCTGTGGTCTAGGGTTAGGGCCATTTCTTGTTGCACTTGTTCTCTTATTGAATTGCGAGCAGAACCCTTTAAGTTGGCCACGCAAATTCTGCAACATATTAAATGAGTGCTGCGAATATAAATTTCTACACACATAGTTCAACGATCGTCAAGCTTGAGTTGTTGTTGCTGGCAACAAACTCTCACGATGTAACTGACACTGCAATTTAACGACCTTTGGACCCTGGGCAAAGCCTGCAATTTACCAACTCTATACATACATACGTAGTACATATAATGAACTATATATGATCTGAGAATTGCCGTGAAGAAAGCTCTCTCATTTGGGTCTCGTCAGCGCGTAATTAGGCATTAATGCTAAATTAGATTAATGATGGGCCCACATTAGGCACTCGAATTTAAAAAAACATCAGCAAAACAATAGGCTACAGCAGCAACAAGTCTTGACTAGAACGTGTCGTGTTGTAGTCCCTGGTCGTCTGCCGTCTGCTAGTCGATCTGTCTCTACCCGTGAAGGCAACACGCAAACTGAGACTTAAAAACACAAACTAACACCCAAGACAACAGACAACCGACAAACCGACAACCGACATCAGGCAGATAAGACTCAAAGCTGTCATGTTGATGAAGTTCTAAGTTGAATTTGTAGAACGATGCCAGCCAGCATGGTAATTAGTCTAACAGACTAATGACTGCCTTGTTTCATCTCGAAGACAAGGAAGTTCAGCCAAAATAGCACAATGTCAAAGTGATGTTATAAGCAGATACACGGCAAAAGATGCAGATACTCGTACAAGTGCGCCGTGATTACCTCAGATACTTGCTGATTCGTGGAATCTTTGCCACAATTAATGACAGTCCTATCTACCAATCACAGCAGAGCTTCATTGTTGTGAACTTTTTCCATTTCTAACTTTAAATAGCGTTTTTAGATCTATTATTCATATGATCTAATAATTCCTTCATATAAATACATATATTATAATTGCAAAATGCCGTGATGTGACCTCAAAATTGCAATTTTATGGTCAACTTCTAGAGTGTTTTCTATAAATGCAGCCATTCGAAACACCGTTGTAATACGATCGTAGAACGCACTTCTTGGTAACTCATTAAAAAGGAAGCTAACGGTTGTCATCGCTTCCACATGCATTAATCTCATCATCTCTTAGATACATTTGTGTGTCACAAGTATCTATGACATGCTATGAATGCGACGCTTTGTTTCTCCCTTTTTATGATGTGCGGTAAAAAAGAAAAAAAAACAAGTGAAAAGCACAAAGGCAACAGTTGCCGCCACATTAGGTAATGTGATCTATGCAGACAACAACCAGCAGCATCTTTGTATCTTGTAGCTCTAACTCTATCTATATTTGTATCTGCATCTGCATCTGTATCTGTATCTGTATCTGGTTGTGTGTACCTTGTGTGTAGCTATGCAAATCTGCATATCAAATGCATATCTTTGTCTTGCGGCGGCTCCCAGACAAAAAAAGAGTAGCGAGCAGTGTGTGGTTAGTGTGTGTAATTTGTATCTACCGAAAGTGCGTGCCGCTGGGAGCTCAACACAACTGACAATCAACAGCTCAGTGGGTTGCAGCTGTGGTTGCAGTTGCAGTTGCAGAGTCGCAGTGGTTGCAGTTGTGGTAACGGCACATCCAACGCCCTACAGCACATTTGCATGTCATTATGAGTACGACTATTCTCTTTTTTTTCTCTTGTTTCAGTTAGCTGCAAAAGACACGTAATGATCTCAAATGTTTTAGGCCCTAATGCGGTCTTCTACACGTGCAAGGCAAAGCTATCATTGGGAATTCTTTCATAGTTCTAAATATAGACGAGAGCTAATTAAACTGACGCTCAAACGAGGCGCGCTACAAAATTGTAACATGCCAAAGTTGTTAAGACCGACGAACCGAAAATTGCAGACACTGTAGAGTCGAGGATTGAAGACAACTTCAATTGTTTTAGCGCAACGATGCGGAACGCAAATTAAAGTGACTTTGAAGTGGCAACACTTGGGCATTTGGGTACCACTTGTAGAAGATCGAGGGAGGGGGGAATCTTGTCAACTCGAGTCGAGTTCAAAGTGTATCACATACGTTGCCAAAGCACTAACTATGTCTCTTATGCACGTCTTGCAGACATCCAACGTGACTCCAATTGGACCATGGACACCGGAAGTGTGGTTAGCGAACCGATTTCCGCGCATCATCGCGCCTTCGCCAAACAGAAATCGGCCTCTATGGTAAGTGAACTCGCAGCTAGGTTTAAGTTGTGTAAACAAGCCCATATTATTATTATTATATTACTTACTTTATATGTTACAATATGCCCATAAATTATGATTGGTGTGCACTGGCGCCCTATTGTCTAATGCGATTATATAAGTGCGCCAATCATTTCCAGCTAATTAGCTGCAAACACGCATAGTCAAACTAGACAGTAGTATAACCATACAACAGTGGAGTGGAGTAGACATGTGCCAGCATCAGATACTTTACATAATTTCACGCTAGAAAGTTGTCGAAAATGAAATTCGCAAAAGCAAATAAATTTACAAATACAAGGTACAACAGCGAACAGCGAACAGACAACATGCAACATGCAACGTGTTTATTGCGCTTGAAAAACTTTATTGAAATCAGCAAGTCAATAAAGCATTGCAACTATTCAATCCATGTATCCATGCATCATCCACAGACCCATCCACAATTTACAGCTATTAATTGTTAATTATTAATGCTTCGTAATGCATTTTTAAGCAACACTTTCTCGGACCCAAAAGACGAACTCATTCCCACATTTAATCTTGCCAACGCCTTTGAGCATCGACATTCATCAATTTCTAAAGACAAATGAAGATGAGTTTTAGCTTTGCCAAACACAAAAAAGTATTATATGTATGAAACATTTCTTGGAATCATATTCTAAATTGATTTAACATAATCAAAATAAACATTACAAAAAGCCTACTCAGACTTCATGTCATCCAAAATCAAATGAATCATTGATGAATTCTTAAAAGACAAAATGAGACTTCCAAGTTTTAGTTAAAAATTTTATTTTGTGCTTAGTTGATACAATATGTATTCTTGACATCATCTTAAATTAACTTGTAATATTAATAAAATATATTAGGAAATTATCATTCATAATAGTAATCAGTATTATAATTCGTTTAATGCTCTCTAACTCACTTCCACATTTCAAATTTATATGAAATCTTTCGTAAAATGAAATAAAATGGCTAATTAAAAAGACTGTTAAACAAACAAAAAGAATGCAGTCCCGTAAAAAGAATATTCATCCTTTTTATCCTCTGTAATACACGATGTTTTTGCAAATGTTTTTAATGACAACGGTTTATAATATAATAAGGTATATTGTGTACATACAACTCAAATTAGTATAATGATTTTTTAACGAGGAGTTGCCTTTTAATAGGCGTCTAAACACTCAAGATGTTCAGATAGCAATCAGCTTACGCAATTAAATAAACAATTCTCATGGAAGTTTTAATGTTATCCAAAAACCAGCTAACTGCAGATGCCATCTTAACCATCGCTTGACAAGCAGTCGAAAGCAGTGCAAAGCTTTAAAAGGCATCGTTCAGAGTGACACGCTATGTAAACATTTGATTATAGGTTGCTGATTGAAAGACTTGAAAGATTTCTTTTGAATTGAAAATTGTTGTAATAAAGGTTAGTGGGCTTATCTTCATGAAAATTCAAGAGTAAATACCGCACATGCATAAATGCTATTCGTGTTACACCTACGAAATCCAATTAAGTATGTAAGCTTGGTAGAAATAGATTGGGATGGATAAAAAATTGAAAGAAAAAATATAGCTGCGGGTGTTCATTAGACTATGAAAACTGATTTATATATTATTTATAGATACGGACGGTACTTCCGCCGACGCAGAAAGAAATAGCAAGACGCATTGTGGACTTTCCACACACTCGGACTATTCCATATACATAAATGTACGATACAAAAGCAAGGTCTTGCAAATTAGTTAAAGAAAAAATGGTTAGGCAGTCATCCAAAACACTACAAAAATAACAACAGTAAAACTCTTCTATTGAATCACTTTCACTCTCGAAGCGAAATGATTGAAAGCAACAGTAAATTACGAGTATTTTTAGATGTTTAGCACCGATGTGGACCGTTAACTGGGCTGCTTATTAGTCATAAAGAGTGGAGTATAAGGCGTAACTTTTCGTATTTTTTTTTTTTTTTTTTGAGAAAGATGCGGTAATACAAGTTCAAGTACTCTCTCATTAGTATGTATATGTTGCAGTCAATAAGACGATTTCTCACTTAACAAATAAATATTAAATTAGCATATTCAATTCGATCACTGCCCAAGTTAGCACCCCGGGTGTGTAATTCACACCCTTTGGGAGCACAAACGTGTCATATACGGTCAATTAATTTCTTCCACAGAATTACATCAATTATTCAAACTTCTCAACGCGATAACTGTGGTTCAAAGTTGCAACTGATGAGAAATTTCCGTAATATATGTAAATTTTTTAATGGTCGCAGCGAAAAGTCAAAAAAAGGATCATCGGACGGACCAGGAAGTTCTCACGTTTTAACTGGACAATGTCCGGTCTTGACGAGTAATTGTTGAAATTTCATCAGAACTTCCTTGCAGATGCAGTCCTTAAAAATATTATTACAAAGTATGGGGTTGATACAGTTATGCCACTAAGTCCATAATCTTGTACTTAAGAAGGGTGTGTCACCTTTTCTACAACGGTGGTTGCTTTTTAAATGCATCTAAGTCGCTGTAACGGCTGTTGCCGGCTTCTCGTTGAACTTTTTGCTGTTGCTTCTGCTTCGTCTTTCGCTTTGCTGTCGTTGAGCACGTAGTCGTAGCAATGAGCTTTTGTTACGTCAACTAGTATCAACAGGTTAGGGAGCTTTTGTATTATCGCATTTATACATAAAGCTTAAACACACTTGACAAAGCTTTTTAGTTGACGAAGAAGTGTTCGCGTGCCAACAGCTGTTGCACCAGCAGCTTTTTCATTTATCGTACACATCTGTTTTGTTATGTGCTCAAATTTTGTTTGTAAACGATACCTGTTATTGCAAAATATTGTGATAAATAAATCTAAACTAAACGCGAATTGCGGCAAACATTGTGAAAAGTGTTGTGAATTCAACTAACCAACTAAATACATATTGCGTATGTTTGTTGGTGCCTATGTGCTAGTGAATTATCAGTGATATCAAACGGAATCAATCGTAAAATATAAGTACTAAGCCATCGCATTCTGTTAATTGATTAATGCAATAAAATACATACAAACATATACATTTATTTATATATGTAGATACTAACAATAAACACTCAAGATTAACGCAATATCACCGCGGCCGGCAAAGCAAAAAAAAAAAAAAAATAATAAAACAAAAACAAAGCAATCGAACGACAAGAGCTTTCAGCAATAACTTAAGCTCCACGCACGCACACAAAGCAAGTCGACTGTGATCGGCACTGTCTTCCCCCCTTTTACAAACAACTTTCACAGCGAGAGCCAAGCCCCATTTAAAATGCGCGTCGTGAGTGTTAGTCTGCTTTCGGCCTTCGTTCGGCTACCATCGCTTATTCGCTCACCTGCACCTGTGTCGCGGACTGTGAATATTAAAAGCTTCTGCGCCGTTTCGCCACGATTACTGCATAGTCAATCAGCTGCAATGAGTCTGCCGGAGCGCAAGCCATTTACACCGGATTTCTTCTTTCGTCAAGTGCGTAAACAGTCGTTATCTGATATTCTTGTTTTGTGATGTAATCGCTAAATATGTCACGAAATTGAAAATTTCCAACAGCTGTTCGATGGCGAGAGCAGCACCTACAGCTATCTGCTGGCGGATGTGGGCACCGGAGAGGCAGTTATCATAGATCCCGTACTGGAGCAAGCAAAGCGTGATGCGCAGCTAGTTAAAGACTTGGGCTTCAAGCTCAAATATGCCAGTAAGTGTTGGAACTATGGAGTGCAATGAATTCTCTACTTTAAACCACAATTTCTGTAGTCAACACACACATGCATGCTGATCACATCACTGGCAGTGGCTGGCTTAAACAGTTAACGGGTTGCCAGTCAATAATTGCTGGTGCAAGTGGCGCCAAGGCTGATCGCCACATCAAAGAGGGCGACCGCATTGAGTTTGGACGCCATTCGATCGATGCACTGGCCACACCTGGCCATACCAATGGCTGCATGAGCTATGTGATTCAGGAACAGGGTTGCATTTTCACCGGAGATACTGTCCTGATTCGCGGCTGTGGACGTACCGACTTCCAGGAGGGCAGTCCGAAGAGTCTCTATGAGAATGTGCACAGCAAGATCTTCAGTCTGCCGGAGAATTATCGCATCTACCCAGCGCATGATTACAAGTGAGTTGCGAACTCTGATTTATGTACAAACACCTAACTGGATAATGTTTGCAGAGGACAGCTGGAGAGCAGCGTGTGGGAGGAGAAACGCTACAATCCTCGTTTAACGAAAACCCTCGACGAATTCATACAGATCATGGATAACTTGAATTTGCCCTATCCCAAGAAGATCGGTGAGCATCGAGAAGCCCAAATCGCAGTTAAAGGGATGCTAAACGTACTTTGTGTTTCTTTTGTAGATGCTTCACTGCCTGCCAATCGCGAGTGTGGAGTCTATGATATACCCAAGGAGTAGACGTCGTATAACAGAAAGAAGTTTACACTGACTTTGTAGGGATATGGAACTTAATGTCATGGCTCAACTTGCGCTAAGCTGTATTTCTTATCATTTCGGAAGGACTTACACTAAGTTTGGACTATTCCATTGAAAAGCTTTAATAAACCTCTGTCATAATTATATATTTTTGATAAGCATTTAAGAAAACAATAAATAGATATGCGACTAAGTATATCTTAGTTTTTTTTTTGTAAAACATAAAACTATAAAAAAAATGGAGTTCATTATTTATTTGTGTGTTTGAGTATTGAATTTATAAACATAAATTTCTTTCTTTTAAATCTTCTGATTGTAAGTAAAATCTTGAATTTCTTTTAACATTTCATTTGATGGAAGATAGAAAACTTAAGATTGTGAATGACTTTAGTAGTAATCGTAATCTAATCAACTTTCTCCCCTTCTCTCCCCGATAGACGATTCTAAACCCAAAGAGCTGTGCCAGCGCAGCCAAGTACAGTCTGCACACGGCGTCGGAGAGCAATCATGACACGCAGCTGCAACTAAGCAGCGCTGCCTCACATTGCTCCACAACCGGAAGGCGTCGCAAGGGCGGCTCCCTGGGCGGCACGCTCTCCTCGCGCTCCACACGCAGCGAGTCGAAGGAGTTGCGCTCCGCTCTGCAGGATCGCGAAGCCGTCATACAGAATCTACGCATACAGCTCTGTTTGGGCAAGCTGCCACGCCCCAGTGGCCCACCACTGGACGAGTCGGAGAAGCCAGCTGCCGAGCAGAAGCTGAATCGCCTCAAGGCCGAGGCGGAGAACAAGCGCATTAAGATCAAGAATCTGAAGAGTGCGCTGGAGAAGTTGGACATCACTGAGTGAGTAACATCTCAACACCACTTCTATATTTCAATTACTAAGAGTTCCTTCTTTCCACAGCAACATCGACATACGTATTCGACAAGCAGAGCTGGAGTATGCTTTGGGACGCGAGGAGCTGCAGATGCTTTCCATCGTGGAGGAGGCACGTGCTCTGCAGGCGCGCTTGGAGAAATCGAAGCCCGAGGCTCAGACGCTCTACAACATTATCAGTTCCGGTGTGTCTCTGAGTTTGCATGCGGTTCATGCCACCTCCGGACGTTGGGCAGCTCAACAGCGACCCGATCAGCCGGGTTTCTTTGTCGAGTGGGCACTGGAGGGAGATGGACTGTACAAAGGCGACCGCATACTTGAGATCAATGGCCGTTTGGTAACCAGCAAGACGAAGGAGGAGCTGCAGAAGCATGTGGGCAATTCGGGCAAATGTCAAATGGTTGTGCTGCGCAAGAAATCCGTACCCATACCACAAAAGCAACTCGACCAGGAGAAGGAGAACAACATGCGTCTGCAGCATCGTATTTCCTATTTAGAGGAACAGGTGCGTGAGCTGCAGACGGTCAAGGAGCAGCAAAAGCAGCAGCCACAGAAGCAACATCTAACTGCAGCGACAACACAATCGAACAGCGCACATGTGACCAGCATTAGCATATCATCGCCACCCTCGCCGTCCACTCCGCCAGACAAGCCGTTGATCTTTCAGCGTGGCAACTACATCACCACCTTGGTGGGTGGCAAACCCATTGAGCTGGTGGGCGATGAGCTGCCGCCATCGCATGTGACCAAGACACTGATCAAGGAGAACACTCACATCGATCTGCGCGAGCGTCTGCCCCAATCACATCTCTATTCCATGCCCTCGAAGTCCTTGTCTGCCTCCAAGATATCCATCAACAGCGACTCGGCCTACATGCAACAGCAGCGGCGGGAGAAGGAGCGTCAACGGGATCGACACGAACGACAGCGGGAAAGGGATCGACCACGTGATGCACTGCAGCAGCAACAGCAGCTGCACCGTGAGCATTTGATGAGCACACACGCTCGCAGCGTGGAACATCTCAACCACTACAATGGGTAGGTTGAATGGATAAAGAGATATATCTAATACTAATGAATCATTCTTTTATGCACAGCCTGGAGCGTCGTAGGGACACGCCACGCCAGAGCGAGGCTCAAACATTGCGCGCCCGTCTGCCCAGCGACATGCGCAGTGTCAAATCGCTGGACTTTGACAGCGAGAACGAATCAACGAAGCCGTCCACGGAATCATCACGCACAGTTCGACCCACGCCGCCGAAGAAGCCACTGCGTCTCTCCCTGCAGCGCGCCCAGAGTCTGCAGACAGTCGAACTACATCCCTGCTCCGACTTGGATCGCAAGCGACCCATGAAACGGGTGCACAACAACAGCAGCAACAGCGGCGGCTCCTCGCCCAGCGATGAGGGACAGAGCCACAGCACAGGTGCAGCTGGAGCAGGTCTCCTCATCGAGAACTGCAGCCCCATGCACACTGCTTCGCTGGGGCGGCACAAACTCATCTGAATTATCTCATATACATATATCTATAAATATAAGCGACTACTACGAGTACTTTAACATCATCTGGAATTAGTTTAGGATCTGGAGAATCTGCTGCTTCGCAGTAGATTTCCTCAGCAGGCGGACATGTGCAAAATTATATATTAAAATTACAACTCATTTCGTATTTAATTACATATATAGTATATATAATCGACTGTACTGTACTTACCACATTTATTAAGTAGGGCTTGGCTATTACGAGTAAATTGATTCAGCATCATCATTGTAAAAGCTCGCACAAATCGGGCCAGATTGAATGTATGTAGCATCTATTAGCACAATTTTATAATGTAAATACACGGAATATTTTCAATCAACTTGAACTGAAACTTATTTACAAATGTGCTTTTATTTTGCTAAACAATTTAAAATAATTATACCAATTGAAAGTTTTTTCAAAGCGATTGAAACTCATGGGAGTGATATCATAGTAAGTATATAACGTATGAATACAGCGACTGAATTTGGTTTATAATTCTATTATAGTTTTCAAACTTTTAACATATTAAATCTTTAGAAACCAATGAATGCTCCTGCGCTTTACTTAACTTTCCGATTATCCAACCGCAGGAATTTCGAACAGGCACGATCACAAGCTTCATTCATAAGCTATTTACGATAATTATTTAAATAAAACTCACGTTGTCGTGTTTAGCAGTTTGTTAGGTGAATACTTATTTAGCATATTTAAATTAAACTTATGCCATAGCTGAGTTTATTGAATAACTTTAAAAAATAGGCAATACATATCTAATATCATTAGATGCATTTTAGCCAACAGTCTGATTTTGTAAGATGGTAAGCTAAAATAACGCAAAACAAAATTTGGGCACCCTAAAGAGCTAAGCCTCTTGATGAATTGCAAAAGAGACAAGTGTGTAGGAGAGCAGGAATCTGAGCGTGAGCGTGAGCGTGAGCTCAATCGTGAGCATGAACGGTAGATAAACAGAGTGTGCGAGAGAGAACACGATCGCTGTTCGTGCCGTGCCACCCACGACGCCGACGTCGACGCTGGCAGAGGCTCAGGTACTTAGTCGATTTGCGGTCGCAATGGCAAAGCTGAAATCAGTTTCGTCGCAGGTCTCCAAGCAAACGGTACGGTGCATCGGAATTGAAACGTTGAGTACTCGTGTGCAATTAATTAATAAATACGAAAAACAAAAACAACAAGACAAACAGTTGCTAACTAGGTAAGTGCACATCATAAACAATTGTCGAAACTCGACACTGAATAAATTTCAATGAAATGCGAGTACATCCTACACATGTAAATGCTGTGAAATTTTCGTGAATAATGCGCAAAAGAATTTACTCCATGTTGTCTTAAAAAATAATAACACAAGAAAAACTGGTTAAGAATTTGGATGTTTTTTTGTTTTTGTTTGATTGAAACAATTAAAATAAACCTGTTTTCAACCGAACAAAAAACCTTCCTTCTTGACGCACATCGTCTTGTCCTCGCGTGGGTCAGTCTAACCAGTTATTCCGATCCCAAAAAGCAAAAAGAACCAAAATGTATCAGGCAGTGGGCAGTTAGTAGTGCAAGCGGCTGTTGCTTTGGCCTCTGCTTCGCTCCCTTGCCTTGTATACAAAAATTCGAAAAATATCAACTACAAGTGTTTACAGTGTGATATGTATCGCAGTTTTATAGTTCCCCGCTTATCTGTCCGTCCCTGCTACAGAGTTAACTTTTGCCATTTTCAGCAATTATCGCGAAATCATCATTTTATTATTGTGTGCTAATTTCTGAAATATAATGACCACAAAGCATATCTATTGTATTATCTACATATAATACTAAATATCAGATAATGTTTGTGGAGTACCCGTTTCCTGACTCAATTAGCATATGAACTCCAGGGTCATCTGCAATATTTAAGTATAAACACTTGTTTTGTTAGTCGTCATGAATGAGAATAATCTTGAACTTGATATTGCAACAGGCAATGACTTGAACAATTTTGAGATATTTCAAAATTCTGTTTTGACTTTTAATACCACAAATAGTCGAGTCTTCACTGATTAGGCAGCTAGCAAGTCAGCGCAAACCATATGATTAGAATTACAGTAGTAACTCAATGTGCTGAACTACGAATTTGGCATGCAGTTAATCATTTTCCCATTAATCAACTTTGTCAGACAAACGAGACCTTTTGATACATATTTAATGAGGGGTTGACTGCTTTGAGTGGGTTGTAGTTCGTCATTAGGGGCTGAGAATTATACTTGGACTACATAAACTTGACTGCCAATAATTGAGCGTCTTACCTCCCTTATCTAATCCATAAGACCATTGATTTACGTGCCGACTGTTAACGAATAATATCGCATTCGCATTTTGAGATACAGATACGGTTTTTGGCAGCATGCCCAGTCAATTGAACTCGCATGTTAAATGTTCGACTTTTAATATTGCCAATTTTATGATACCGGAGGCAAGCAATAAAGCGGCTGATTAGTCTGGATCTGCTTTTTTAAGGGTATTCAAATCAATCAAATAATATAACGGGTCACTAACGGATCTAATTTCCATCATACATTAAAATAGATAGATGATTCATTTTAAAACAGTGAATTTTGACTCTTCTTATCGAAGGACTGAAAGAGGAAAAGTTAGTCTGACACACGTCCCGAAATTTTTGAAGATGCTTATCGAAATTAACACAAATTATGGTATGTCATGTTGGGTATTAAGAACATCGAGAAACATAGAAACGTTTTATCTCCCGACCATGTCATAAACTACTCATAGCTCCAAATACTCGTATTTATTATGCTCGCTCATAAATATAAATTCATTGAAAAAGTGCGTACACTACAAAAAAAAAGAGATTGTTGATTGGCCTTCACGTAACCGGCAACGGCAACTGACTGCGAGTGACTTGTAGGCCATTCGCACTTAACCCTGTAAAAAAGGCTGTTTTCATTTGCTTTTACAAAGAATACTATATATAAGTGAAGAGGGACAAGTATATATATAAATACATCAAATTTGTATAATATGTATATGCAAAAGCAATGTGCATGACCCACAAATCGTTTCATAAATTGAGGTTAGGCGCTTCAATTCCGCACACACTACAAAAAAATAAAAAATATTTTTTGCAAGCTTTTCAATTTTCAGAGATGTGTAGAATGAAAATAACGTATCAAGCAAACAAACTCCGTACTAGGGCACAAATTTCTGATTAACAATAGCGAGCATTGGATGGGAAATATATCAAATTCGGAAAATACTAAGTTTATATTTTTAATAAACTCTTATATTATATTAGAAATTTAATTGTAATTTGTTATTTAAAAAAAAAAATTAAAATTTTCATAATTTGAAGAAATTTTTTATTAAACTTGAAAAGATTTTAAAATTTTCTAATCTTTGGAAATATCCCAAAAGTATTTTCGCTAATTATATGATTCATCCGAGTGATAGTTTCTTTAAGTGATACAATAAATAGATCATCTCTGACCTGAGTATAGTTCATTGGCTGGATAACCCAGTCAGCTTGTGTGTGCGACAAATGAAAGTGCGCTTGTTTCTAAATTGGATAAAAGGTCTCGATCACTGGGGCAACTAAAGGTAGATACTTGCGATGTTAGTGGGGAATGGAATACACCCAAAGCTGGAGGTGTCAAGCGGAGCTTCTGACGTAACTGGTTCACATTGTATGAATTTATTTTAGGAATGTTTTGCACATTGTGATAAATAAGTATTCTATTCGAAATATCACATTGCACGTGCTAATTTTAACCCCGTTTTTCTTGCAGCTCAACATGTTGCGCCTTCTGACCATAACTTTGGCTCTTTGTGCCACTCTCAGTGCTGCCGCTCAAGCGGTAAGATCCCTAAAATGCTTAGACTTCTTGGAGTTAGTTGTAATCAGTGCACTTTGTAACTACAGCGTAGTACGCCTATGGAGGCAATTGCCACATTGACTGGACCCGTGCAAGCGGACAACACCCAGGTGAAGGGCAACGTCACCTTCATTCAGAACGACTGTGGCCAGAGCGTGCATGTGCGCATCCAGTTGGAGAACGTGAAGGAGGGCAAGCATGGTTTCCACATTCACGAGAAGGGAGATTTGTCCAACGGCTGCACCAGCCTGGGCGGTCACTATAATCCCGACAAGGTCGATCATGGTGCACCCCATCACGAGGTTCGTCATGTTGGTGATCTGGGCAACATTGAAGTCAACTCCACTGGCATCATTGACATCACCTACTCCGATGCCGTGATCAGTCTGAATGGCAAGCGCACAATTATCGGACGTAGCGTAGTTCTGCACGAGCTAGAGGATGATTTGGGACAGGGCAATCACACCGACTCCAAGAAGACAGGAAATGCGGGCGGTCGTATTGGTAAGTGAAACGAAATGGAAGTAGAGCAATTCCAGCTAAAAATACTCACACGAATATTTTCTTTGCAGCGTGTGGCGTTATTGGAATTAAGTAAGAAGTCCAAAAGCAAACAACTGAAAACAATTGCAATCTCTCTTATTTTATACTTGCTAAGTAACTTCTCTCATTTGTGTCAGCTAATAAATAACTGTTCTCTAAGCTCACGCTCACGCGCGCTCTCTCTCTCTCTCTCTATGTCTGTATATTGCTAACTGTAAATGTAACCGAAACTGTTCTAAGCACGCATCAGCATACTTACTCGTACTACGTATTTCCTTTTGCCTTACATTCACAACATGTCTTACACATTCACACACAATTTGTATTTAAGTGTATCTGTATGTGTGTAACATACTTATTTCCCTTACCCTGCGTACTTGTCACACACTCGTCTCTCAATTTTTACATATGTACGTGTGTAGGTGTAGGTGTGTGTAATTGTTTTTTTAGACAGTCATTAATATTATTGTAGGCCTAAGTAAACCACTATTGATAAGTTCCTGCTTGAAGGGTAGGTACAAATGACAATATGATTTTTGTATTGCCACTAACGTCATTAACAGCCTGGCCAGGCCAATGGCCAATGAATAGCATTCGAATTCCAATAATTGTGTTTGTTTAACTTGTGACCAGCCTAGCATAGTTCATTCCACAATCCACATCATCCACTTGAACTCACGCACGTCTCATTCGGCTGGCTGGCTAACTTACAATCCACATCCAACCATTTGCATTGCAACTGCTGAGCTAACATTCAAACCACAACATCCACATGCTCTCTCACTCCTCGCCACTTTCTGCTGGGCCTGCTTTTGTTCTTGCAGCGCATTTCCCTCATACGAACAGCCCACAACCACAACAACGACACCTCCACAACATCCAGAACAACTACAAGAACAACCAGAAAATCCAGAACCACAACAACAGCAACAACAACAACAACAAACAACAAACATCAGCATTGCACTCAAGTCGTCGACGCACCGCAAATCAACCCACATTCTATGTGCCCCACGATCAGCCGCACGATCATGTTATATATCCACTGCTCCGTCATCATCCTTATCCATATGCATATCCGTATTACTTTTAAATGTTAAATGTTTAAGTATGCTTCGCTCTCACTCTTTCTGTGTGCTCTCTGTGTTCTCCGTCTCCTGCTCTGCGTTGTCCCTGCTGCTCTCTTGCTAACTGCCCAACTCTACTTGCAGCTCTGATCTGGAGGAATGGCCCTGCCGTGATGGCGGTGCTGGAGCACTGCGCCAATCCATGGCAATTGTTACGGTCGTGGTGGGTCTGCTCCTTTCGCGCGGTCTTTGAGAGGGGGAACTGCATGTGAAGAAGTATTATTAAACATATGATATACTCGTATTCCATTCCATCTCGTTCTTATCCTAATCCCTACTTACACCTCCCTCCTCTGTACATTTCATAGCTACTAAACTGCTTGTAAATTGCCTGAATTTTTCATTGAAAATAAAATCGAAATTGTTATGTACTTACCACACACATACTATATACTATGTATAATCGATCCACTTCATTTTGGCAATTCTGGTTACGCCTCGAAAAATAGAAAAGAAAACTTGCCAAATTCCGCAGCAACAGTCGTCGAGATTTCCGCGACCCGATAGCCACCCAGAGAAGGGTCTAATGTAGGTCCCAGAATGACCCAACTAAATTGGCATGCACAGTTGGACATTTCTACGGATGTCTCGAAGAAATACAAACAGAACGCGCGACACGCAACATTAAAATCAACCCAAACCCCCCGCTGCAACCCGTCCACCCACGCACTCGCCCCGTTCCGAATCAGGATGATGACAGAGTTTGGCAATGTGGAGTAAAGTTTTTGCATGCCTCTAGGTGCCAACTTTCAATTTCAAGCGCACATTTACCGAGTTCTTTAATTATTCGCACAGTCTGGCATTTATTTCATGAATAGCATTTATAACTTTCCCCGTTATTCACTCGAAGGCACGCAATTTATTTAGTGTTATGACGTGAACCCGAAAGCGATGGCTGCCGCACTCCGGGGGTCGATCGTTTAGTAATAAAACCCAGTTACATATCGTATATTATACGTATAACAAATGACCCATTTATTATGGTAATTTTTGGAGAATGCTAAAATTGCTACCAGGAAAATGAAGCAATACATTCTTGGGTGTTCTAAATTATTTATAAGGTATTTCAGATGAATCCGAGAGTGTAAGAGAGGAAGAGAAGTGGTAAACGCATTTTTCAATGAATATATTCATTTCAATGATGTCTCTCTGAGATCATCTCATCCTTTATTTCTATGCAACCCTCGTGTGCAAGTCGCGGTGTCAAGTAGCTGAACTTTAAAGGTAAACACTTGGGTTAATATTGTTTGTACTCGAGGACTCTGCCACTCGCACACCTCACTATTGTTGCGGCCTGACTACGAAAAAGAGTCCGGCTAATGAGTGCAATGACTTGTTACCCACATTTACCACCGCTGAACGGAAGCCGCAGACGACCCAGAAAGCCTAAGGTAATGTCTGGGAACTTTGCTCAGGTGCTGCTGCTGGTCAAAGTTGTTGCCTTGCTGTTTCAGTTTCAGTTTCTGTTTTTGTTGGAGGGAGCAGCCCCTCCTCATCTTCGTCCGCTCCAAGCACGCAGTGGAGCTGCACGACGTGTAAATCAACGAAATGGGTTACAAAGCATAAAAGCCCGGGCCACAATAACAGGTAGGTTCCCCACGATTTCATCGACCAGCCCCTAATCGCATGGCCCAAATAGGCTCGATGAACGGGCGTCGAGCGGGCTTCGCTTTCCTCGGAAAGACTTTCACTCACTTTTACTTTAGCCAGTTACCAGTTACCGTTACCCGTGGTAAATGACCAACGGCGGCTTGGGGTCTGACGTTAGTCCCGCTGGTTACCAACCAGCCAGTGGCCACAACACTAACCTGACTTGGTTGCCAACACCATCATTATCTTGGCCAGCACCAAAGCCAACTACCGGTCAGTCACAATCCCAACGTCAATTCGAAAAGACGCGCGCGCTAACGAATAAAATCAGAAATATCATAGCATACTTATCATAAGTTCGAACATCTTAGAGCACTTCTAAATTTGGAATACTTCGCGCTCCCGCGACCGCTGCAAGTTTATTTTTAATCCAATCAAGCAACTAAGTAAATGAAAATCAAAATGCGTTCCTGTGGACCGAGTTTAATTAAATACGTCTTATTTGCCTTTAATGTGCTATTTGCGGTGAGTAATCGATTCGAAGTAAATAATTTCTTAGTATATTAAGAAAGAATTAAAATAAATAATTCAAATTAACAATATTATTTGTTTGATTGAGGCAATGATGTAGATCCTATTTAAGGCTACTCTTTGACATCCTAACTTAAAGCAATCCTTAACATAAGGATATACATATATTAAAAGAATTAACAGGAATATTTTAATTTTAAACTATCAATTATCATTTTTAATATTTAATATAAATAACACTCTTTTTGACACTACTTCAGAAATTTATTAAGAGAAATACTTTTGAAAACTTATTTATTCAACTTTTCAATTTATCCACAAAATTCAATTCGCATTTATATTAAATACTGAATTGTTCCCTTGGCTATTTTTGCGCTATTAACAGTCTCTAGCCATGAACAATAATTTGCGTGCTTGCAAATTAAGTGTCTCGTAAAGCAATTTAACAACATGCAATTAGGTGCTCTTTAAAGAGTGATTAAATCAAATTACCACAAATTGTATTCAGTGGCTTCTCTTCTGTCTGCATTTCATGTGTGCGCTTAAAAGTATGCAATGTAATTTTTCAATGCCACAAAGCTTCGTCCTTTGCATTGACCAACAGAACGCAGTGCATTGTTACAACGACAATAACGTCAATAATAATACGAATGACTCTCGCCTGTGTATCGCTATATAACTACGTGTAATCAGGTCGTTTAAAAAGGATTATCGCATTAATTTTGCCCTTCGCATTGACCGGTACTGTAATACCCAATGTCAGCAATAAAAGCAGTTTCACATGCGAATCCATTAGGGAACTAGTTTCAATAAGATTTAAACTACTTTCAGCGATTACAAGTCAGCTCGACACCTTTGATTAAGCGTAATATAGGAGCAAGATCCTTAAGAAGGAGTCATGATTTAATCTAACTTGTATTTGCAAAATTATTCAAATTGTATAACAATTTTGTGTATCTGTCGTATTAATTTTAAGTTGTAAGTGACAGGTTCTTAAACTTTTTAAGAAAAATACAAGAATCCTTCTGCAACAGGAAATATCCAAGTTGGCTTACATAGCTATGCATAGGTTAATAATTAAGCGCATATTACAATTACTCAATGCTCATGAATGAAGGCAACACTTTAATTCTATTGCCAAGCACGAAAACATTTACAATTTGTAAAAGAGTAAAGCTGAAATGTTTTATTGCAATTTTAGTACCTAAAATAAATAAAAGTGAAAAGTTAGCTATAAAAAGGAATGAAATATATGTATACTAAGGTATATACTATATATTGTCATTTCTCTGTAAAATTCAACCAAGTAAAACAAAAAAAAAATAAATAATTTAGTTTTTGGTAGATTGTATGCAAAGATATAATATACATTTACATCTGAATAGAATAAACATTAAACAATTAAAGTAAAAATATCGCTGGACATGGTTTCTAGTTTGACTTGAAGTTTTTCTGGCCTGTTCTACGATTAGATTTGCTCAATTTAGTTTTGGTAGTCCTATATGTTTTTTAATACTTTTGTAATGTAATGATTATTACTCTATTCCTCTCCCTTTAATTTCTTGCTCGAAAACTGTGGATAAATACAAATTTATAAATAATTTACAATAAATATGTTCATGATAAGAAATTTGGGAGTTGAAATGAAATTTAATTTTAAATAATGCTAATCATAAATTTTAAAGAAGCATCATAATAGTTGCATTAAGAGGCAGTAACTAGTTGCATTAATACTTTACTTTCGATTCGTTAAAATTTACGTATGAGTTGGTTGGCCTAACAAAACATTTTTCAAATTTTGCATTATTTTAAAATTGCTAAATTACCCAAAATCAATCTTAGCACCAATAAAAAAAGCATTTCTTCAGTCAAAAAAAACAAAAAAAAATCGTTTCTTTTTATACTTTTTTTTAATGTGAATGCTTTCGAATGAAACCATATATTATTATTACTCTTAGCATAAAATTAGCCATCATTTTGCTTACAATCATGTCACAAGCATTGATCAGTAGCTGCAGAACATATCTGAAAGTAAAATGGAATGACTTGTGCTTTAATGTGATATGGGACAGTAAACAAGATCTTTGATTGCGAGCAGTGTATGTGAATAAAGGCTATAGTTGATTCGTGGGCTGTGAATACTCAACTTTTATTTTGCGCGCACGAAAGTAGGCAGCACATTTTTCCACACAATCATGATAAATTTGTCGCCCGCTTTGGCCAGCAACGAAGCAAAAACAACAACATTTCATGACGAATTGGAAATGCCATTGACTTGGCCAACGTCCGTGGCTAAGGTTGAGGCAGTGGCCGATGCTTTATCAGGCAATTAGAGTTCGTAATGCAAACACAAACACAAGCACAAGCATTCGTATACGACTTGCGTTGGTTTGATTGGAAGGGTCATTAAACAAATTGCGTTATGGATTAGTTAGTAGGGGCCATGTTCGTATAATTGTGTCTGTTTAAAGCCAACAATCGATGGCCGTGTTCTGTTTAATTATGCTTCAATTGCATTGCAGCTTTCGGGTCTTGGCATTCTCGTGGCTGGCGCAATTGTTTTGGCCGATGTCAATGAATTCAATCACTTTGTGGAGGGTCGCGTCCTTGCACCGCCGATTGTCCTGATAGTCACGGGACTGATCATCTTTCTCATCGCATCGCTGGGCTGCTTTGGCGCCATCAAGGAGTCTCCCACACTACTGTTGACCGTAAGTAATCCCCTCACATCTATAAATACCCACTCCTCAGCACAATTTCTTCTCAGTATGCCGTGCTGCTGGCCATGATCTTCATCATTGAGCTGGCCGTGGGCATTGCGGCGTGTGTCTTCAAAAGTGATCTCGAGGGCATGCTAAAGAACTCGCTGCTGGAATCAATCAAACGCTCCAACCACGAGGACAACATTGCCTGGGACAATGTGCAGCGCAAACTCATGTGCTGTGGCGTCGATACTCCCGCCGACTGGAAAGCTCTCAGCCTGAACAAGACGCTGCCGGCGAGCTGTTGTCAGCCTCAGTATGTGGATGCCGCCGTTGGAAATTGCTTCGATTCGCCGGCTCTGGGCAAGGACAGATTCTTTCAGGATGGCTGTGTGGGCAAGCTGAAGGAGCGCATCGATAAGAACGCCGTCATTCTAATTGGCGTCGGCATCGGCATCGCCTTCATACAGATCCTGGGCATTGTCCTGGCCTGTTACCTGGCAAGCGCCATCAGAAGACAGGCAAACTAAACTGCATTCTCATAAATTAGCTTATGTTTCGTACTTAGAATGACAAGTTGAGTCCCGCCCAATTCGCACATTCATTGAATATAAACGAGGATTACTCATGCTTTTTTGGAAATGTCTTCGGATTCTGATTTATATACCCGGCATTAGAATAATTTTAAAGATCTTAAGGTTTTCCAAATTTTATTTAACTCATAAATACCCAAGAGTGCCTAGAGGCACTCATTATAAAATTTGTATCATCTAAAAAAGAGAGGCTTTTAAGTCATTTGAATTATAGTTGTCAACTGCCGAATATAATTCAAAAGTTTCTAGTTTTAGATAGTACAAAATATATAATGACTACCCCAAGACACTCTTGGTTCGTAGAGAATTAACTATCTTATCCCACACTTCTTACGCCTATATAAAATGAGCTACTAGAGATAAGATTACTTATTTTGAAGATTGGAGGTCTGATTTCCATATAACTATATTCAATAATTATACACTCCCATCAATAATATAATGGAATAATTTCGAAGGTCTTAAGGTGTTGCCAATACTTTCTTTCTAAGTTACCAGAATATACCAAAAGAATTCTTTAGATTGGATATATCATTCAAGAATTGTGTTTCTGACGTCCAAATAGCTTTGCTCAATGCTTATACTTGACACTCAAGTGTTGCCAACTTTATTTAATTGTTTAATATTATACTATTCTTTTACGTCCATAAAATAAATAGTTACTATCCCTATCTCTCTAGTCCAGAAATATCCTAAAAACATCATTGCAATCAGTAACCTACATGGTTATTCAATAATAAGATCCCTACTAATGTTACAAACGAGTATTTCACATGACTTTTTTTTAATTCTATAGCTTGAGTGATCCTCATATTTAAAAGTAAAAAAAACGCAACAAATCATTCATGTTGAAAGCGATTTTAGAGAATATTTTTCCTGTTCCGAACTAAGCTCTAAGCTTGCTATCCTTAGACCATAACTTACCACATTCTGTCGTCGTTTTTTGCTTCAACAAATAAACAATTTAATCGCTCGAATCAAATTTGGTTTCTTTGTGTCTACAGTTTATTTAGTTCTCAGCTAAGGTTCGGTTGCGATTGGCAGCACAACGTCCTTAAGCCACTGGGTTAGTTCAGCTACTACTACGACTAAGTTGACGAAGGATGCGATCTGACGTTGTGCCTTAGCTCTGGGTGCGATGCAGTTTAACGAGTGCGCACTACGGACATGAAAGGATTCCATTTTTGGACTTGGGCCAGGGGCAAATGCATAACTTGGTCCTCACAACTGACGATGTCGATGTCGATGTCGAAGTTGGTCAGCTCACTTGCCTTGCAGCAAGGACTCGGAGAGACGCTCAATGGCCGTGGCCGGCGGCTTCTTGACGTTATCCTTCTCCGCCGCAGCTGCAGCCTCCGCCTCGGCTTCGGCAGCCTCCTGGGCCTTGGCTTCCTCGTGCTCGCGCTGTTTTTGAAAGTGCCGGAACTCCGTGGGTGTCAACATACCCCGCAAGACGGTCTCATAGCTGACGCTGACACCCTTGGCGGACATCTTCTGGTGCAGCTTCCAGCACTCGCGCTCCTTGATGCTGCACACGTACAGCGGGAAGTTGTAATCCTGCTGCGACTCGCGTTGCTGCTGCTGCTGCGACTGTTGTTGTTGCTGCTGCTGCTGTTGTTGCACATTGCAGTTGGCTGCGTTGTTTTCCTTCTTGGCCTCATCCGCAGGCAAACTGCCCACATCCGCATCCACTGGACGTTGGCGCGATTCCATTGGCTTGCCAGTTGGGTCACTCAGGAAGATGGAGACAGGCGGCGCCGTTGGCGGACGATTGGCGCGAATTCGGGCGGCGAGGGGAGCTATGGAGCCGCGTCGTATCATGTGCGAATACTCCTTGGAGGCCAGTTGAAAGGTGGGCGGATAGCTGTCTTGAAACGAGACTGCAAAAATAGTTAGTCAAAGTGTTAGCGAACAGCTTTCAACTCCACTTACCCGATTTGCCCGTTTTCCGCAACAGCGGCGCCCGACGCTGCGGACTGCGCTGCGCTGTTGGCGGCGAGGATTTCTCGTTGCCCGTGGAAGTGGACGCCGAGGTGGAGGAGCTCTCCTCACGCTCCGAGTCGCTGCCCTCAGAGCTCAGCAGCGACACCAGCGTAATCACATCCGGTGCAATCACACTGCGAGCCCGACTCAACGGCTTCTTGTTGTTGTTGCTGTTGCTGTTGCTCGAGACGTTGGAGACGGCATCGGAGCTCAGCAAGGGGCTGGCATCGGGTGGCCCAGCCACCGAGGAAGCGGCACGCGTGAAGATCTTGCGACGTCGCAGCTTCTGCTGATTGCGCTTGTTGGCCCCACCAATGACACTCTTGCTGCTCTCGTCGAGACGCACGGGAGCGGACATAGCACGCACCAAAGGCGGACGCCGTTGCACAGTCAAAGCAGACGAGACGCTCTCCTCGCTGCTGGCAAGGACAGCCGGTTGAATAAGTCCTTTCTGCTCCGGTTCTTGCTCCTGGTCGTGCTCCTGGTCGTGTTCGTGGTCGTGTTCGTGGTCGTGTTCGTGGTCGTGTTCCCGCTCGTTGGTGGCACGTATCGTCTGGGCGAGCACAATGTTCAAATTGATGCGATTCTTATCCGCCTTGGCGCTGCGAAATACGAGAAATGCAATTGAGACAGCGTGACTGACTTCCTAGCTGACTGACTTCCTAGCTGACTGAGTGATTGACTGACTTACTGACTGACTTACTGAGTAGTTGACCGAGTGACCTACTGCTAAATTTAAATCAAATTATTTGGCATTAGTTTGCAATTTATGCTGTGCTCGATTTCAAATCCAAATCCAAATTGGCCGCATGCAACATGACGACCCCAAAAATAGAAATTAATTCGTGCAAATGTGAAGGCGGCAATCTGCCCTCTCACTCTCACACTCCGCACTCTCTATCACTATCTTTGTGTCTCTGTGTTTGTGTTTTGGAAAAACGAAACCATGTCAATTACATTTACAATTTGCGCCCAAAATGTGTGCACTGCCAAAGTCCTTCAGTGCGAAAGTGAATCTTGCCAAAGTTTCGGGCCAAAGTTCAATGAACCAGTTCCGTTCAAAGTGTTCGCTTCAGTTCGCTCTCGCGGCAGCGACTCAAGTGAGTTGACGTCCTACCCGACTACTTCTACTTTGCCTGGGTTGAGTTACGTTTATGCTTTGACTCTAGAGTGGAGGCGTGCCTCTAATCATATGCACTGCCTGGGCGAACTTTGATGTCGGTGTCAAGCATGCAAATTGCTCAAAGTATCGAAAGTGTCATTTGGGGCATCATAAATGAAGATAGGCAATGAAGGTGGAAGCGGAGGAATGAGAAGAGGAGAAGGGAATGGAACTGCCACTATTAGAAGCAAATTCAGCGCATATCATTTGCATATTCATATGCCGCATAAAGCCATAAGTTAGCATATATGAGTACGCATATGAAACCCTTCCTCCAAAAATAACTTGCCAAGGTCAATCGAAATATCGACATTTTCTTGATTATGCTAAATAAAGTAAAGTTCTTTTTCCAACATTATGACTTACAATGGAAAATCTTACGACCGTATATGCATATATTCTTTAATCTTCTGTTATATAAACTAAATTTGTTTTCAAAATAATACAGTATAAATAATATAAAAGTAAATATCTATTCTAAATTTTTTATTTTAAGCATTAATTTATCCTAACAACAACTAGATGATGAATGAGTCTTTTTTGCCAACACAGAGACAAAACTAGTTAGAAAGCTACAGTCGAATGTGCTCGACTATGAGATACCCGCTACCCATTTTGAATAAAACCAAAATATTGCGGTAATAATCTTAAAATCGGGTTTCGAACTCGCACACCACAATTACTATAGTAAAAATAAATATAAAAATCTAGATTGAAAAGTTATTTTATAATCTTGATTTAAGGATAATAAAAATCAATCTTGAACGAAGATTTTTAGTTTAAAAAAATCTTCAATTAATTGAATTGTAATTGAATTGCAATTGTAACTAATTTAAAAAATGTATAAAAGGCAATCTAAATTTAAGATTGTTTGATTTTGATTTAAGATTTTACCTCTTTTAATTTTTAGATCTTTTAATTCTTAAAACCTTGAATTTCAATATTAGACAATCTTTATTTTTTGGTTAAATTTCGAAACTTGAAACTCGACAAACTGCTTTCCAGTCTGAAAACTAAATAGCGTGATATTGAAGCTATGTGAGATACAGCAAAATTCCATTTGAATCCCAAGCATGAAAATACGTACCCTTTCAATCCAGAAATTCAAGAATTGAGTATACAAAATTCTAGCGGAAAGCTCAGTTGAGCTTAAATAATAATTACAAAATGTCTTTCACAAAATCTCTTGAAATCTCTGAATTTCGGAACGCGGCATCTAAAATTCAATTTTAAGGGACTGCTTAATTAATTTTGTAGTGTAATTAATCTTGAAAGAAATTTAATTTAATAACTTGATCCTAAATGGATACTTTGAGCATCCAAACTAAAATTAAAATTTGAAATAAGTACTTAATTTTGTCAAAGATCTGTTTTCTGTGTATTACTTCAAATTGTAGGTATTTTCAAGACGACAAGTCGGAACAGAATAAAATATGTCGATTGTAAGTGTATGTGGAAAATACAACTTCGAGCTATCGAATCTATTTTGCACCCGTTCCTACCAACCTTCAAAGAGGATATGTGACATCGCAGTATTTACTTCCGGGTATCAAAAACAGTCTTAATATCGAATCCCCATTCATTTTGATCTCCCTCGTTGCCACTTAACTCACCTCTCGGCCTTTGTCTGAGCCTCCTTCTGTTCCGCCTGCAGTCGCGCTGCCTGCGCGTTATCTGTGGCAAGGGACGCCTTGAGCAGCGACGTCTGCGATGACCAGGCCACCAGGCTGGACTCCCTGAGGCGCAGGCTTAACTCGGTGTGCGTGGGCGCCAATCTTCCCTCGCCGGCCAGCGAGGACTGACGACCCAAATGGGCGACTGGAGGAGCAGCTGCCAGCGAGCTGGAGGGATACAGCTTCTGGCGAATGCTCTCGATGGAGCGGCCAACAGAAAGACCGCGTGATAAATAGCCACGCTGCTGGGCGGAATATCTGGCGACGCCGTGCGAGTGGGCGTGGCTTGGCGGTTCAATCAACGAGTGCTGTTTGCGCACAGGATGCAACGATGACGACGGCGTCGAAGTTGTTGTTGATGGATTTGTCGTCGTCGTGGTTGTCTGGCAGCGACGGCGGCTAGCCACTGACAGCGACATGGCTGCGATCGAATTGTTATTTGCTAGTCTGGATTTGGGTATTTGGTAGTTGGTAGTTGGTATTTGGTGTTGGCAGTTCGACGTTTGATTAGCGATGGCGGCGATGATGACTGAAAGCTGAAGACGACGAGTTCGAATGACGCTTTCAACTGGCAATAAATTGCCGCAACCACAACGCGAAATCGAATGCAAATCAATTACGAAGTCATTAAGCCAAAGCAATAACTTTGTCAACAAACCGAGACAACAAAACACTAAAACGAATCCACACAAAACCAAAAACCGAAATCAAAACCGGCTGCAGTCACGAACAAGGGAAACGCGACTGCCACTTGAAATCCTGGCGAACTTTCACTTGAAGCGAGCAGCGAATGCGAATGCGAGTTTGCAGGATGCGACGCAGATGGGGCACGATTACCGCTACGTCTGGTGTGGTGGCTTGCAACTTCCACGTCCACTCCACAGTGCTTGCCTGCCGCGCGCTAACTGCGATTTGTGAATGAAGCAATCGCCAGCGATGGCGATGGCGATGGCGATGGCGGTGGAGCAGCTTCGTTATGTTACCAACAAACAAACAAGCGAGCGAGCGAGCGAGCAGCAGAAGCAAACAAAACAAACCGAATCCAATCGAATCGAACAACAACATAGCGTTGCCAACGCCCCCTTCCCTCCTCCTCAGCCCCCACCCCCCATCCAACACTCTTGAGCAACTCCCGCCCCTCGCGTTCGCCTGAACTGAAGCCGGTGCCATCGCCATCGCCATCGTTGCAGCGACTGTTATGCTCAGCTCGGCTGTCGCTCGGCTCGACTTGACTCCTGCGTTGAGTTGTTTGTCCCATTTCCGCCGGCCGCGCACACGTGCAGCCAACGCCAACAACTCCACCAACGAGGGTCGATCGACAAGTTTACAATTCAATCAATCATGATAAATTTCCTACTTAAAATTCAATTCCTTACTTTAAATGAATTCATAAAATGTATGATACTTAACATAAAGAAAGCTACAGTCGAGTGTGCTCGACTGTAAGATAACCGCTACCCATTTTTAATAAAAGTGAAATATTGCGGTATTTCTTAAATAAATACAAAAATAATATAACACAAAAATACAATAAAATAATAAATTATATCACACTCAATATATGCTTAAGAGTGCAAAATATACCAAATTATCAGCCAAAGCTCATATGCCTTTTGCCTATACACAACTTCGACAACTTTTATCTGATCGCAATCAAATTTTCAGGAATCACAAGGACTATAGTCATTATTGTATATACCAAAATACAAAAGCTTTAAAAATACTAGTGTTATTTGATTTTTGTCAATTTGCGGAGGCAGAAAAGGGCGTGGCAATCTTGACAAGCAAATGATTGATAGCAAATGCTATCGAAAAAAATTAAAGCTCTATCTTTTATAGTCTCTGAGATTATTTTGTTAATTTATGGGCAAATAAACAAGTACAAAGCAAATCGAGACAGCTTACTGCGGCTGTCGACGCATGATCAATAAAAGAAAATATTCTATATTACTTTAACGGTCTAAAAATATTCCGTTATTATTCTTATATACCGTGGAAAAAATGTTTGCTTTGAATAGTTCACATAAGTGATCGCTTTAAAATTGGTATAATGAACGAAATTTATCAAATTGCTAAAAAAAATGAAATGAAATAAAAAAAAATGAAACAAAACAATGGTTAACATTTGGTATAATATTACTTATTCAATTAATCGATCTAACTCGCAATATACCAAATAGGGTTGCAATAATTGAATTTACAATAAGTTGCATGAATTGATATCTAAGCTTGTCAGTAGCAATTTGTGTTTATAGATTAAACTGCCCTCGCCGGAAGGTTTGTGTATGCGCTTGTTAGTGTGTGTGTGTGTATGTGTGTGATAGGTTTCGCTGACTGGCAACTTTTTGCCAACTCAATGAACTCGCACGAACTTTTGTTTTCATTTCGAGGCGAGGCGACGCGCTGGCAAAAAAAAAACAAAAAAAAAGCAAAAAAAACTGGCGCCCAGCGTTTAAAGACTCCCACTTGGAATGTAATCAAATGCCTTGCCAAATGGTCTACAACGATTACAACATGCAGCGGCACAGAGAGGAGAGTGGGGAAGCGGAGTAATGGAGTAATCCTTATGCAAATCCTTGCGAATAATGCACAACAAAAGAGCTGAAGGCAGATGAATGAATGAATATGAATGGCTGAAGTAGCAGCAATGAATGCGTGAAGTCGCGTACAAGTCGCTCAATGTCAACAACAGGCACTAAATGTTAGATGCAAATTTGTCGTGAAGAGAAGAGGTGTGTGTGTGTGAGGGGGAGTGCAGGAGGCAGGAGCAGATAGCTGGCAAGTGAAAAACTTTCACATTTGTGACAATTTCAAATTCATCAAAGACATGCAAAGTTGTATAAAAGTTTCGTGCGCGTCGGCAATCAAAAAGTAACGAACATAACTGCCCCACCAACCAAATGAAACAGAAGCAACAACAGCAACAACAACACAAAACAACAACAACAACAGGCAATGAAATAAGCAACAATAACAAAAAGCAGCAAATGGCAACAAGAGGCAAATCAAGCCCATTTTCAGGGTCATATGCCATTCATACTATAATCCCTCGATACACTCACATACCGACTGAATGCCTCTGAGTGTGTCGCACAATGTCAGCGAATTCATTGCGAATGAATGGCACTTAAAACAAAACTCTGCTCGAATGCCAAACATTAATCACAGGCGCAGTCGATATTTATTGGTTGCCCCCCCCAAAGGCGGAAAACGGAAAACGAAGTTGGGTAAAAACTTCCCAAGCCAAAGTCGAATTTGGCGGCGATTTTTGCCAACCATAAAAAAAAAAGAATTCAAGTTCGCTTTGCACTTTTTCTTTTTTTTTTTTTGGCAATCTTCCTGGCTCTCTCACTGCCTTTGAAACAATTATAATAGAAAATAATCGAAACGAGCCAAATAAATTCATATTTGTCAGGCGGTGTCAAAATACTCGTACGAAGCGGTACCAACAGGCACCACTGACATTTATTTGCTTAGCCGATATCCAAAACTATTTCAATTAACGACTCCAATCGCAGCTCCGCTAGAGAGACGACTGCAACATACCCTAGCATCCTAGAAACATGGTATGGGGTTCTAATATAAATTGGAAATTTAAATTCGTTCAAATAAATCATACATTATAATATTATAGAGGTAACGATTTGACTTCTAGAGACCCTTTACTCATTTTGTAGTATATGCATCTACTAATATATGCATGTTTAATAATGCTGATTATAAGAATTATACTACACACTTAAAAAATAAAATTACAGTCAACTGTTCGTTTCCACTTGGCCTGCTTAAAAAAATTAAAATACTGAATGAAAAATGAATACCACTTTAAGAAGAATATACTCTCCTAAGAACGTTAATGTGAAAAATACCACATTCTTAAAATCTGATTTTAAATACTAGACTTAAGTTACAAAATTCTCCCATCCATCAAATTCCTATAACGTTTTTACCTAGCTTTCAATGTTTTCGTTCATAGCTCAATAAGTCTTGTAATCTAAGAGAATATAAAGTCCTGGATTCCAAATTAAAGTATTTCGTAAGTACAGTCAACAACCTTATAAATACAGCAGAATATATGCTTAATATTCTCATTACATTATAAAATTGTAAAATAATAATAAGTAAAACATTAATAAATTTGTTTATTTCTAAGATAAGTTTTGTAGCCTTAAAACTATAAAATGTATTTACTTAGTCTTATATAAAAGGGTCTTTATATCAAGATATATTTTCGAACTTTATTATTTTCATATTCTCGACGCACATTTCACATAAAAATTCTTGGTACCAAGACCAAAGTTTTGATTTTAGTGTAGTCCAAAAAATCTACATCCACAAAGAGCTTGTGAGATTAAAAATATACATCTTAAAAAAAAAAACAGATTCTAGTTTTTATTATTATGCAACTGCGAGGAGAATAATCAATTGTAGAATAATAAATAGTAAAAAAAGCTAGTGCGGAGGAACTTCCATTATTATTCCTAACTTCTGCCGGCTTTGAACTTTATAATTGTCACAAACTTACTAGACCCTCTTTTATATGTGAAGGTTCTGAAAATGTATAAAAAATAATTAACGAGCTTACTCTTGTCTTAATCGCTTTACAATCCAAGATTAAACAGAATGTAGGTATTTCTTATTCGACTTATCAACTTTAATCTTTTACACTCTGATCTATGATTAATAGAAATTTAATAAACATTCATTAAATAACTAAAAAAAAAAAAGTACATGTGACCCACAAAGTTGATAAGCTCAATATGATGCCTCAAGCTGAAAGTCGGAGTAAAATAGGAAACAGTTGTTTTCTGAGATTACGAGGAACACGATGCTGCGACGCTCTGGCTTACTGATCGTATGCGCAATATTCTGTTGGCAAAGCGTAAGCAGATCCATTATGGGAATAATGCATATATTATATGTTATTAACATAAAGAATGCTACTTCTATAGAGTTTGGCCCAAGAGCTCAATCAAAATGGGCGGCGACTGTTGGAGGAACAAAACTGTGGCACATTTTCACGACTCAAAGTTGTCAATGGCCGCGAGGTGAGGTTGGGTTCAAGGCCATGGATGGCTCTGTTGCTGCTCAGCAATGGCAGAGAGCAGGAATATGGCTGCGGTGGCACACTAATAACTGAACGTAAGTGTATATATAGAATATCAGATACTAAACAGTATATTTGATTCCAATAATTTAAAAACAGGCTTTGTGCTCACTGCTGCCCATTGTGTCTCAAGATTTCAGCTGTAAGTTCAGATTGATTTAGATTACAGTGGACAGATTAACTGATGCGCATATTTGCAGTCTATCAGTTCGATTGGGAGAACATCAGCTGTCAACTGAACCCGATTGCAGAAATATAGGCAGAAAAGAGAAGTGCGCACCTCCCGTTGAGGACATCGAGGTGGAGAAAATCTTCAAGCATGAGCATTATGCGCGTTTAAATGGTCACAATGACATCGCACTTATCAAACTGTCGCGAGCTGTGGTTTTCAGTCGTAAGTATTTCAATTCCTTAAAGTAATAAATCCATTAGAATTCATTGACATTCTTTTCAAAGGAACTATTCGACCCATTTGCTTGCCCACAACGGAACTCGATGTGAATGAGGACTTCTTGGTTACCGGCTGGGGCAAGACTGAGAATCACACACTGTCCGATGTATTGAGGGAGGCGAACATCAAGCTGAGAAATCCTCGAACTTGTCAACAATCCTTTCGCAGGGAAATTGCGCAATCGCAACTGTGTGTTGGCGATGTTGAAAGAGATTCGTGCAGAGGCGACTCTGGTGGCCCGTTGTCGTATCCTGCGGATTATCTATCTGTTCAGCGTTTTGTACAATTTGGAATTGTTAGCTATGGCGCATTTGAGTGTGGTAGCGGTTATCCGGCCGTATACACAAAGGTCGCTAGCTTTATACCCTGGATAACGAATATTGTGGGCACAAATTCTTAACTTCTTAATTTGCTCATTTTCAATAACTTTATATTTGTTTACTTTTTATAAATGAATGTATGTAAAAGTAAAAACCTTTTGCCCTTTCTTATTATTATAATATTTACATAGTTTTCTTTAATTTCATTTTAATTTTGAAGTATTGTATTTCAAATCAATACTATCAAATAAGCCATATTGATTTTAAATAAATGCGCTCAACAAAATAATCGATATTTTATTTATCAAGCACATATTAAAATAAATGACAGTTTGTATTACAAGAGCTGGCTGCTACGTGACCGCAACTATCTGGCAACGCTTACGCTGCTGACGTTTCGGTGTCTTCGGCTGTCAGTTGACGTTTGCTGTCGTGGCGTTGAAAGAGAAAGAAAGTTGTTAGTCGCCGTTCGTGTCGCAGTTGCGGAGATTTAGTTTTATAAATTTTCAATTAAAACTACAAAACATTCACCTCACCATGTATCGTCAAATGTTTGCGCTCTGCCTGATTGCCGCTGTGTGTGCAACCGGCGCCTATGGCAGCTGCAAGGCCACTCTGAACGCCTTCAGCACACAGGATGCCACAATTCTCACCCAGTTGGCGCATGTTGCTGAATTCACGCTGCAGTGCAGCAACTCGGCGCAGCCCAGTCTCTTTGCTGAGTTCCCCTGCGGCAAAGTGGTGCCCGTTGCCAAGGTGGGCGACAGCAAATACCAGGTGAGCAGAATTTATATCTTAGAAATGCATCCATCAGTTACATGTTGCTTGTTCGAACTATGCAGGTGAGCTGGGTGGAGGACATCAAGCAAGGCAGCAGCGGCAATGTGCAGGTGCGTCTCTTCGATGAGGATGGTTATGCTGGTGTGCGCAAGGCACAGCGTGATGGCGACAAGGTGTCGTCCGTCAAGTCGCTGCTCGACATCACTGTGCCAACCAAGGGCGCCTACAAGGGACCCTGGATCAAGGCTGAACTCCTGGCTGCCTTCCTTGTTGGCGGCGTGGCATACTTCGCCTTCACCACCAAGAGCAAAGTGCAGTCCTAAGGTCGCATGACGCGCTTCGACTTCTTGAATGAAATTCATTCACCATACCAAGTAGTAAACAAAATGAACGACATTATTAGCGATTCCATCATCCGCTCATTATAACAATACACCTCATTTCCTAGAGATTTTCCAACACACACATTCGTGTAAATAAACAAAAGAATCAAAAACAATAATTCCACGACAAACTGCATTTTAATGCAACTCTAATATTACAAAATAAGCTTAAATTTAACCATTAATACAATGTGTGTAAGCTCCTTTTCAATGCACAGCTCCCGTCGCAGCTGTATTGACTCCGGCTGCAGCAGCAGCAGCCACAGCTGCACCTAATCCACCATTCATATTGCTCTCCTCGTCGGATGAAATATCAATCATGCTCTCCACCCGCGATGGCGACATCACGTACACAAAATGCTCCATGGATCCCTCGGTTGCCATCGGCGCTGTGGCTATCAGTGCAGTACCATCTTGCGCCGGCGGTGGAGGCGGAGTGTCCGTGCAGTACTTGAGATTAGCTGTGCTGCCCGAGGACTCTTCGGGCGGCGTTACACCATTGCAGTCAAAATTCTCCAGCTCAAGCTCAATGTCGCTGACGATGCGCATGCAACGCATCTTGGCCAGCGACTGGAACTTCATAGGCATAGCGCGCACCTGTCGCGCCAGACTTAAGAAGAACAGTGTATTCGCGTCCAACTCCTTGTTGGCCTGCAGCACAGCGGATACATCCCAGTCATTGGGGAACCGCGGATCGCTCATCTTGCGCGTCTTCGCTGGTGAAGGCTGCGAGCAGTTGTTGGAGGCGTTGCTCGACGCTGATGCTGTGGCAGAACAGCTCAGATTTATGGCTGTCGTCTGTGGCGATGGCTGCACGCGTCTGATCTTCGAGCTCGGTGGTGGCGGAGGCGGCGGTGTTGGATTGTTCAGACCAATTGCGGATCCATTGCCACTGCCACCATTCAGACAGTGGGCACGATTCGCCAGATTCTGGAAGAGACCCAGTGGAGCACCAGCAGCGGCTGCCGCATTCAGTTCCTTCTTAAAGTTGTCGGCGGCCGCAAACAAATGAGGCTCAATGATCAAGCAGCCCACATTACTAGCAGTGCTGCCTCCTCCTCCGCTGCTGCTGCTGGGTGTTAGAGACGCCGTTGAGGGCAATGGCAAACCGGCGGCTGCAGCGGCTGCTTTTAAGCGTGGCCAGCGGAAACATTTGAGCGGCAGCCGCAGCGGGCAATCCACCGATACCCATGGGCAGACTGGCGAGTGTGGCAAGTGCGGCTGCATTTACATTCGCTGCTGCCGCCGCAGCAGCAGCTGCTGCTGAAACGGAAGCCTTGCCGGCAACTGAAAGCGGCAGCGGTGGCAGGGGAAGCACAGCGCCATTGGAATTGCTGCAGCTGGCTGGTGGCGACATAGCTGCGTTTAGGGTTAGTGGCGCCACAGTGGCGCAATTGCTGCCATTGCTGTTGCTATTGCTGTTGTGGCTCTGGAGGGGAGCACCAACTGTGCTGCCGGGCGAGATGAGATTTGGCGGCGTGGCAGCGACACTCGGTGTGAGTATGGGAGTCGTGTAGCTGTTGACCGTCTGTGTGCTCAGCGCTGATGTCGATGCTGTGGCTGTTGCTCCCGGCGTTGCAATCGTAATCTTCAGGTCATCGTCACCCCCATTACTGGCCGCCTTGGCCAGCACTTGGTAGCCAAAGTCGCACTCGGTGTCGTCCTCATCGTTCGATTTGCCATTTCCATTCACCGAATTTCTAATACAAATAATATTCATTGTGAGTTTTTGAATAGTTGAGGAGCTTAGTTAGCAAACTCACCTGCCAGGGCCTTGGAAGGGCTTCAGAAACTCCATGTGATCGGCGTGTGCCCAATATTGATATTTCTTAGATGTCTTGGTGCCAACGCGAAAGGAGCGCAGATACTTTGTGTAGCTGTCGCGCAGATTCTTCCATTTTCGCTTGGATGCTTCTGCAAGTAAACAGATTGAAATGTATCTTTAAGTTAAATTTGTCTGACTCCTATTTCAAAAATATTCTAATTCTGTAGAAATATTAAACTAAAACACCTTTTGTTATTATAATAACAACATAATCAATGCAGAGTAAAACAAGTAAGAAAACTACAGTCGAGTGTGCTCGACTGTGAGATACCCGCTACCCCTTTTGAATAAAAGCAAAATATTGCGGTATTATTTTCAAAATATACCAAAAAAAATACTGCAAAATACTAAAAATATACCAAATGGTATATTTGGTATAACGATGTGATACTAACATTTAAAATATACCATAGACGGCACAATACACCAGATTGTCGGCCAAAGCATTTGAGACCCCCCGTAAGTGGGCGTTTTGTCCCATACAAAAGTGTTTCTTTAATAACTTCCACAATTTTTATCTAATCGCAAGCAAATTTTCAGGAATCATAAATACTATTGTTATTATTATATATACCAAAATTCACAGCTTTAACTTTAAAATTACGCTTGTTATTCGATTTTTTTAATTTGCGGGGGCGGAAGTGGGCGTGGCAAAAATTTGAAACAAACTTGATCTGCGTGCAAACATAACAAATGCTGTCGAAAAAAAATTATAGCTCTATCTCTTATAGTCTCTGAGATCCAGTGTTTCATACGGACAGACGGACAGACAGACAGACGGACAGACGGACATGGCTAGATCGTCTCGGCTGTTGACGCTGATCAAGAATATATATACTTTATAGGGTCGGAGATGCCTCCTTCTACCTGTTACATACATTTCCTGCCGGCACAAAGTTATAATACCCTTCTACCCTATGGGTAGCGGGTATAAAAATCGACTGAGTCATAAGCAATTAATTATGTCAATAAAAGGTCCACAACATCCACAGCACAACAGCATAATAAATTAAACCCTAAAAAATATACTTTAAAAACTTATTGTTCGCTGTTGTTGCATATTATATCTATAGTAATACTTTTAAGTGAATCTTTTACACGCATTCATACTCCAATTTTAAAGTAAAAAATTTAAATTGCATACTTCAAGTGGAATTAAAGACACATATTCGAAACATTCAAAATTACATTAAAATATATATATATATATATATGAATGTATGCCGCACAATATCATATATATAATCCTTAATATAAATATGTCCATATATTGTACATAATACAATTGTATGGTTACTTGAAGAAGAAATTTGATGACGCTGTCAATAAAGCGACCGCTTAACATTAACATTATACGCCCTCACATACAAATGTACAAACATAAAAATTAAGGATTGTATTTCTAAAGAAACAAACTCAAGAATCGAATTTGCTGCACGATCACTTTCGCTTAGAGATGGGCGATGTACTTCTCACTGTGACTGTGACTCAATACTTACTCACTGCCCATCAGTATTTTGGAAAATACAGTCACTGTTTATTCATGATGTTACTATGGACTGCTATTGCTGTTATCTCTAATTGTGACTACTTCTCTTTTGACAACATCAGCATTTTACAGTTTGCTGTTTGCTCTGTCCCTATCCCTTTTCATGTTCCTATTTCATTTTCCAATGATACTTCCTCACTTCCCTACTACGCTTTAAGTTTCCTCCTCTATTGTTGCTTGCTTCTTTCTGTTCTGTTTCAGTTTGTTGCTTTCCTTCGATCGTGGCGGACGCATTTAAATTCGGATTTTGGAATCCCAAGTGTGTTCTTTTAAGAATTTCATAATTTCATAATTTTTGTCACTATTACAAGCCTGGAGTTCGCAAAACTTAAAATACACGAACTGAGAAAAACCATTTTTAAAATCGGAGAAAAATTTGTAAGCTTTGATGCTGATACATTTTACCTTCATAACTATACATTTAAATTTTTTATATAATAATTACATTTTTTAAGGGAATTTTTATAGTTATTTATTTTATTCACTTTTATCCCGATTAAGGAAATTCAAAACTAAAACGCCATTTAACTCAACGATCGCCGTTTCATTCACACACATAAGCGCATGTATGCATACTTATGTTTTACGCACTTAACGGTATTTCGGAAAAGTTTCGATGGTTCCATTGATAAATTTCGACTTACAGAAAATAAATTTACGTGGTCCTTCATGAAAGTGAAATGCAATTACAGTCAAATCATTTTGTCTGCTATTATCAACAACAAATTCACTTCGGCATTTGTTTTTCTGCCGACAAATTGAGAGAGAAGGTAAAGTTTTGCAAGAGAAAAAGAGTGAGTGACAAAATGAGAGAGTGAGAGTGATGCGCAGAAGCAACAGGGTGTCACGGTTTGTGCTGTTTATAACTGGGAATCAAGCAAAACGAATTTAGTTTCATTTTCATTAGCTATCAAACACCTGTAGATAGATAGTTGAATGTGCCATGATTGGAATTGCAAGCAACTCCCGTTTATATTGATTAACATTATTTATCAATGTTTATATTAATATATATTTGCATTATCCTGTTCTAGGCGCCCCGTCAAATGTTTGGCCGGGTTTCAAATATGTAGAGTAAACTTATACACACACACATATACACACACTCGTACTTTTCATACGTAAGTGAGCGCCAACAAAATTCTCTCAGCATCGCAATGGCAACAATAACAATAAGAACACCAACAACAACAGTGTAGAGCGCGCAGCTTGTATCAATTTCGCTCTTGTGTTTTTGTTTGTTTTTTCTGCGTGTTGGTGTTTTCATTATACTCTACGCTGCAATTATGACGATTTTGAGACATCGTAGGTGACACAAAATACTACTGCATAACTACAATAAGATTTGACACTGAAAAATATTGTTCGCAATATTTGTAATAATAGTGAATACCGAAAACGGGATATTACCAGATTATAACAACTAAGTATAAGTGTATGTAAGTCTCGGCGTGCTAGGGCAGGTTTGCCTTTTTTCTGTTTTTCTTTTTGTTTTTGTCTCTCACTGCAATTCGCCGACCGCGGCCGCGTTCTGCACAGCGCCATGCCATCCGCTTCGCTCTCTCTCTCTCTCGCCCCCGCCGCTCCAAGTCAACTGTAGGCGCGCTCACACTCATGCATACGTATGTATGTGTATGTAGAAGCGAGAATACATACACATAAAATGAAACGGCCGGCGGTTCGTCGTCGAACTGCGACGACGACGACTACGGCAGAACATTTGTCCGCTTTGGCTGTGCGACGCGCGTCGATGGCTGAGTGTGTGTTTCGCAGTATATACCAGCGTATATACATACATATGTACATTTCTATGTGTATATCCATGTGTGTGTGCTTATGTGCATATTTGCCGTGCACGTAGTAATTGAATTTGAGCGAAGAGGCGGCCGCTGCTGTCGCTGCTCCTCTCTGTTACCGCCGCCATACAACTTCCTTTTTTTATTTCATAGAAAATGTCAGTCAGTGTAGCTGACTTTGCGTTTTGTTTTGGTGTGTGTGTGTGTGCTGTATATATATACTGCTTAGCATAATAATGTTCAGTTCCTTACCCACTGATAATCCAATCTCATCCGCTATTTGGGTCCACACCTTCATCTTCACCTCCACATTCTTGTAATCGGGATTGTGATTGTTGTAGACCACATCGTACTTCTTCACGATATCAATGAAATCGGATGTGTTATCGGATGTGGTCGAGGATTCACTAATCGCTCGCGCCACTTTCATTTCCTTCATGGCTTAACCGCTCTCTCCCTCTCTTTCGCTGCTTGATTTTCTCTCACGCACGATAGGGAATACGAGCAAACTCACGCACTAACTTTGAGTCACGAAAGAACAGCAGAAATCTTTTTATAGGCGTGTGGGCGCGTTATTGACCGTTGACGGCAAAAACCACGACGACCACGAAAAACAGTGCGCCTTCCTTGCCCTCTCCACTCTCCACTCTACACCACCACCGTTCTTTGAACAGACAACAACGCAAGCGAGCGAACGAACTGTGAATTGAACACAGACGAGACGAGACGAGAGGCCAAAAGCGAAGCGAACTAGCGTACGTACGAACTGCCGTTTTGTATGACCGCCTCGACAAAAGTTGGACACTTGAATGAGGAGAGCGCACATGAGCTGCATGCACACAACCTAACAGCGGCGGCGACAGCAGTACAGCTCGGCAGCAGCAGCAGCAGCAGAGACCGCAGCTGGCTGCGGCGCCAGCAACGCGACAACCGACAACGGCAGCAGCCAGGCAGGCAGGCAGGCAGGGCAACAACAACAGCAAGAATAGCAGCAGCAGCAGCAATAACAACAACAACAGAAAAAGCAACAGCAAAAGCAATAACAGCAAACGCGCCAGCGTACGAACGAAGCGACACAACACAGTGAGGCGAACCGTTGTTGGAGGACGTGTAAAGAAGAACAAGAAGCAGAAAACCTCATCATCATCATCGTCGTCGTCATCGCCATCGTTGTTGTTGTCGTCGTTGGAGTCGTCGTTGGCGTTCAACAGCAGCAACAACAACGACGACAGCGGCAGGCAGGCAGCCCCATGACATGCACACACAAACGCACACACATACAAACGCTTTTACGCACACAGAGAGACGGCGAATACAACGACAGCGCAGTTTGGCGCTCGCAATATACGCGCAACGAACGGTTGCGACGCCATTGCCGCCAAACACAGCGCACACCGCTCCAACGTTTCTGTTAACCGCCCACATGCGACGCCCGCTGCTGTGCGGAGCCAAACGGCAGCAGCAGCAGAAACAACAACAACAATAGCAGCTACAGCAAAAAACAACAGCAACAACAACAAACTCAATTTCATGACTACGTTCGTCCGCGTTGCTGTCGCCGACCCACAAGGCAAAAGCATGAGTGTTTGTTGTTATTATTGTAGCTGCTGCTGCTGTTGTTTTTGCTATGTGTATGTGAGTGGATGCCTTTGTATGTGAATGTGTGTGTTTATATACGAGAACTGATGAAACTCGTACCGAAACCACACCTCACTCTTCCCGCCCCCTCATACAAAAACGTATTCACTGTGAGGTGTTACGGGATTGCGGGTCCTACTGAGTCAAGTCTATGCCCATCACATGATGCTCCTCGGCATTGCATAAAATAAGTCGAACGGATCCGTCTGTAAATTTCTTTGCTTAAGTCATCTTCTATTAGAATATCCTGTATTGAGGTTACCATCGAGCATTGTTGATGATCATCAGCGCTTTCGTCTCGCATTACATTCAAAGCTTTGCCTTCCTTTTAGTCTAGATTAGTTTGACAACTCCAAAAGCTTTGCAAAAAGCTCACTACACGCTCCACTTGCATTATGTGTGCGTGTGCGTGTCCGAATTCGAATACGAATGCTTATAAGCTATTTGCTCTCCCCCCCACTATTTGTTACTCGGCGCTTTCGGCAACCACCCGCGCGACTGCGAGTACATCTGTACAACACTTATGCATGCATGTGTGTCTATGCGAACAAGTAGTAGTATGTGCATGCATAAGCAAAATACATACATACATATGTACATATGTGTAGTGTGCATGTGTTAAAGCAAGCGGCGAAACTGTTGCACCTTCATTCGCTGCAATTACGGAAACTGAAGTTCAAGGTCACTACTTGGCATATGTATTTATGTACTGTTAACTATGAACACACATACATACATATGTATGTATGTACATTAATTTACATTTCGCACAATTTTCATTTCGAACGTAAGGCGCTTGCAATGATCGACGCAATTGATTCTTGCTGTTTGTTGTTGTTGTGAAGTTCAATCGCTGTCGTTGCTGCTCTTATCAGTTGCTGCTGCGGCCACCGCCCTCTCTTTCGTTCTCCACTCTCCTCTCTTCGCATTCACTCTCTCGTTCTCTGGCATTCGCCGTCTCCCTCTCTGTTTTTGCAACACGGCTGCTTTCTGCTGTTGCTGTTGTTCTTAAATAAGTTTTGCTGCCTTTTGCCTCCTCTGGCTCTTCTTTAGCTTTCGTCGTTGTTGTTGTTGTCGTTTCGCTGCGGACGCCGTTCGCATTTTATGTTGTCACCCCCCCCAATGTGCCCCTCTCACACCCACCCTCTGTATAAGCTGCTTTGGTTACGGGCCGAGTGAATGAACAAAACGAACGAGAAACGCGCGCCGTCCGCCTGCCGCTTTTGCTGTTGTTGCTGCTGCTGCCGTCGCTGCCTCAGCAGCATCCCAAATTGTTTCCATCGATTCATGGCAAGGCGAGGCAAAGGCAAAGGCAACAACGATGTAGAATTTTGTTCCCCTTCACGTCCACCAGAAGCAGAAGCAGCAGCATCATCTCTTCTTGCTGCGACTCTTTTCCTTTTTATTTTTCTCTCAAGTTGTTTTGTTGCCGCTGCTGTTGCCGTTGTTGCTGTTGCTGGTGCTCGCTGCCTTGTCGTCTCAGGCAGCGCCACACACTTGGCCCACTCTCAGCTGCTGTTGCCGTAGCTGGCTTGCGACTGTAGCGAACCTACGACCAGTTCAGTTCAGTTCCCTTCCCAAGCAATGCGTCCCGCCCGCGCAGCTCCAACTGCTGCCTGCTGTGGCGGACTAGCGTGCCCCAAACTAACACGTAGATGTCGTCGTCGTCGTCATCGTTGTTGTTGTATATATATTTTTATGTGTGAGTGTGTGCGTGTGTCTGTGTATCTCTTCAGCTTGTGCGCGTTTTTGTTGCTTTTATTATATTTTTTTCGCTTTTCTCTCTATGTCCCGTGCTTCAGTCAGCGACGGCAACGGCAACAACAGCAGCAGCAGCAACAACAACAGCAGCAGCAACACCAGCGACAACAGCAACGGCAGCCAGCAAAGCAAGCAAAGCACCTTCGCCTTCCTTTTTGCCAGAGAGCTCCTACAGCGAATGACTCTGCCGCATATCGCCATCGCCATTGCCTCTCTCACTCTCCCTCTCTCTCTCTCTCTCTGCCTCGTCTCGCCTCGCCACCCAGCGAGGAGACGCCGCCTGCCCGCGTCCTTGTGGCCTCCCCATTGCCATTCCCATCGCCATGCCCAGTCAGCAGTCACCAGTTTCCATCGTCATCATCATCATCACCATCGTCGTCGTCGTCGTCGTTGTTGCCATCAAAAGCCCGGCAGCCAGCCCAGGGACGACGACGGCAACGTGCGTCTCCCCTATACCTGCTTCCCTCGCTCCCCTCTCCCCCACTCCCATTCCCTCTTCCTCTATGCTTTGCGCAACACTAGCGCCAAATGGCTGAGCGGACGGGCAGATGGCAAAGGAGGGTGAGAGTGTGTGGAGAGGGGAGAGTGGGGTACAGAGAGGAGAGGTGTGGGGAGCTGGGGCGTTTGCGTGCGGCGGCGTGAAGCCGAAACCATGTCTGTGTGTGCATGGGCGTGTAGTTGTATGCGTGTGTGTGCATGTACACATCTATGTTTGTATATGTGTGTAATGTGTGTGTGTGTGTGTGTGATGGCATTGTTGTTGTTGTTGTTGCTGCTGCTGCTGCTGTTTGGGGTTTTCTGCTATCATATTGAAGCGGCGTGCGGCCTACAAAGAGCGACGAGCGACGAAGTTGCTGCCGCTGCCGCTTGTTGTTGTTATTGCTGCTGCTGCTGCTGTTGTTGTTACTATTGTTGTTGTTGTTGTTGTTGCTTTTCGCAAATCGATAAACGATGTCCGGGACTGCGGCACAGGCAGCCAAGCGCTCTGCCTTTGTGTGTATACCTATGTACACACATATACATATATATATATATATATATATATGATGTGTGTGTGTGTGTGTGTCTATATACATATAAATACATGTATGTATGTGTGTGTGTGGGGCCCCATAGCGGCCCCAACATGTCCCATGGCTGGTCAGCAGCGTTCTCTTTGCAATCTGCTGCATTTATCGCTGCGCTCAAAATAATACGCTAGGTAAAAGTGCAGCGATAACATTTTTGTAGCTTATATACAAACAAGCGACCATATGTATATACATATATGATTTGTCTATGTACATATGTACATTTTTATTGAATTCCGATTCTATTAGGTAGTTGTTTAATTATACTTAGGTTATATTTTAGTTACATTGCAATCGAAGTACAAACTTAAATTATTAATCCAGGCTCATTTATTGACTCTGATGCTGAAATAGCTTTATAGTTGCGTAAAATTTCAAAATAGGCATACTCAGAAATAGATTTGTTAATTATATACATATACGCTATATGTGAAATTATACAGTCTCTACTTTCCAGGAATTATTCTGGTTTATACAGTCCAGTCTGCCTATCCTCAAGCTATTCGCGACCAATTCGTAAAGAACATGAAAATATTAGTGTTTAACAAAATTTGTTTGTCAAATTAACAATAAATCAAACAATACAACTAAATAGAAAGTTTTTTAGTTTAAGGATTCTTCATTGAGAATTTTTTTCATTTTATTTTATTTAAACTTTGATTTATCACTAACCTTTTAATATAGTAAATGGGTTCTTAATCGTCGTTATTGTTGATAATGACGTAGAATTATTTAGAGTAAAGGAACACTTTATGGAGACGAAGCCACTTGAAAAATCCCCGTCCTAACACGCAGATAGAATCAAATCCTGATTATTTTTAGTTAGTTTTAACCTTTAAAAGATTGTCCGATAATTAGTTCGTGATTTACAGCATTTTGAGTTAACAACAAACTCACTTTGCTATATTTGCAAAACAAATACATCGAATTAATATATAACTAAAATTCTTTTAAAAAAACATATAAGGTAAAATAAATATTGTTTATATACAGTACTGTATTCAAAATATACCAGAGAGTTCGAAATATAAATGATTATCAGCCACAGCAACTAAGACCCATAGTATGTTAAGTAGACGTTTGTGCCCATTGTAAAGTTTTTCTTAAATAACTACAGTTTTTATCTGATTGCATCCAAATTCTCAAAAATTACCAAAAATCGCTCTTGCTTTAAAATTACGCTAGTTATTCGATTTCTGTTAATTTGCGGAGCGGAAGTGGGCATGGCAAGTATTTGAAAGAAATTTTATATGCGTGCAAACATAAAAAGTGCTATCGAAAAAAAAAACAAGTAAGAAAGCTACAGTCGAGTGTGCTCGACTGTGAGATACCCGCTACCCATTTTAAATAAAAGCAAAATATTGCGGTATTATTTTCAAAATATACCTCAAATACTGCAAAATACTAAAAATATACCAATTAGTGTATTTGGTATAACAATATAGTACCACAGTCAAAATATACCATAGACGGCATAATATACCAGATTGTCGGTCGAAACCACTGAGGCCCCTAGTAAGTAGGCGTTTTAGCCCATACAAAAGTATTTCTTTAATAACTTCCACAATTTTTATCTGATCGCAATCAAATTTTCATGAGTCATAAATACTATTGGTTTTATTACATACACCAAAACTTGCAGCTTTAGCTTTAAAATTACTCTTGTTTTTCGATTTAATTTGATTTGCGGGGGCGGAAGTGGGCGTGGCAAAAATTTGAAACAAACTTGATCTGCGTGAAAACATAACAAATGCTGTCGAAAAAAAATTATAGCTCTATCTCTTATAGTCTCTGAGATCTAGGTGTTTACACGGACAGACGGACATGGCTAGATCGTCTCGGCTGTTGACGCTGATCAAGACTATATATAATTTATAGGGTCGGAGATGCCTCCTTCTAAGTGTTAAATACATTTACTAACGGCACAAAGTTAACGGGTATAAAAATGTGTTTTACTTAACGTCTATGTAGTTTGTGTTTATAATATAGTTAAAGTCATAAATTTTTCTGTTACTTATAGTACTTGACTTAACCCTTACTATATAATATGCCATTATATTTCAATTGGCAAATCTTCTTCTTAAATGACTTAAAAATTTCACCACTAAAATTATATTTTCTGAAATTTAATAACAATACTCAGCTCTAAGTGAATTATAATATATGTCGTCGTGTCTGAGTGAATACAAATATTTACATTATAAAATTTAGAATCTGAATAAGAAAAGTCCTTCGACACATTTGTCCGCTCTATCCCAAGACGATTGTATAACAAATGTTTATAATTTGCGCACTAAGTCATTATGGATACCAGATACTGTTGACGATGGGCAGATTCCAGACAGCGTTTTTTGATGACACATCCATTTGGATGAGTAAATAAAAGATTGAAGTTTCAAGAGTTGAGTGCAGGCTGCTCCGAAACTGTGAAAATAAATATGTCTTTCATTCGATTTGTTGCAGTGGAACCAACAAAATGTCCAACTTCGAGTATTATCTGCAAGATATTGCCGACGAGATTTCCAGTCCCAATGATGACGATAATTTTGATGACTTTACTACTGTTAAGAATTACGTGTTGCAAATAATGCGCAACGAGGATTCGTACTTTGATGAGATTTGCCAAAACGATATTCTCTTCGGTGCGTCTGATATTGAAGGCTAGTTGAGAACATTAAAATTATTGTTGGAATTGTCTTATTGCAGGCAGTGTAGCTCACAATATACGTCTGCACAATGACGATGAGTACGATGTGCTGATGGAGTTGCGCTTTTCGGCTCACAATCGCATTATTCAAGTGGAGAACCAAAATCGTCCTGGCTTCGTGTTCTTGGATTTCTCTGAGGCCAGTTACGATGACATGGTGACCTATGAGTTGGCCAACAATCAGAAAAGCTACCTGAATCGTAGCCTACTCAAGAAATGGCTGCATAATATTTTCCAGAATGCCTTGGCCAATTACAACAATGTCGTCTACACCAACTCTGACCAGTATGAACTGAGTTATTTGTGGCGTGGCATTACCTATACCATTTATGCGGAATCAGATTCGCGCTCTTTTGCCATTGACTTTGTGCCAGCCGTGAAGATTCAGCGAGCGAATTCCAAGACTTGGTATGCCATCCCCAAGGAGAAGTCCGGACCCGGTAACACGGCCAGTTTTACATACATGATCAACAATTCCCAGGCGGAAATTAAGCATGTGACAAATTGTGGTTATGCGATGCAAGCTGCTCTTCGTCTCATGCAGGCTCTACGCAGTTCGAGGGGTTTGCAGAAGCTACGATGCTATCACATGGTCACCGTGGCCATTTGGATGGCCAGGCGATTGGGTCACAAGACTGTGCAAAACATGTCAGTCACTCAGGCTTTTCTTTCTGTAAGTTAAGCCCAATAATCTATCGGTGATCTACTTGAAATTATTGCTAATCTTCTCTACCTCTTAACAGTTGCTGTCGGATTTGTGCGATGCTTTTATTGAGAGACATCTGTCCTTTGTTTGGGACTCAGATATGAATCTCCTCAGCAACTTTAACCCTGGAGAGTTGTCTAACTACTGCAATGAGCTCTGCAGTGCCTTCAATACTCTCAAGTCGTATCCATATCAATCAACCCTGAGCTATGGTCGTTGCCAACAACACTTCATTTAGAGCATCCGATTCAAATTGCAAAATTACATTTTTAATCATGAATCCAATTTTTTTTTTAATTTCTTGTCTGGTGTATTCTTCATATCGATTTAATATATGTATTTCAAGTAGTTACAAGTAAGAAAGCAACAGTCGAATTTTGAATAAAAGCAAATATTGGGGTATTTTTAAAATATATCGAAATAATATATCATAAAAATACTTTAAAATGTCAAATTTTGTATATTGATATGGTACTACATTCAAGATATAGTATAGATTGTGAGAAAATACCAGATTGACCGCCAAAGCAAGTAAAACCCCTAGTTAGTACGCGTTTTTGTACATACAAAAGAATTTCTTTAATAACTTCGACAATTTTTATCTGATTGCAGCCAATTTTTCAGGAATCATAAAGACTATAGTATATACCAAAATTCCTACTCCACCTTTAAAATAGCGCTTGTTATTCAAGTATTCTCAATTTTGCAAGGGGTGGAAGTGAACTTGATCTGTCGCAAAAAGAATAGTTCTATCTCTTATAGTCTCTGAGATCCAGTGCTTCATACGGACAGACGGACATGGCTAGATCGTCTCGGCTGTTCACGCTGATCAAGAATATATATATACTTTAAGAGGTCGGACCTGTTACATACATTTCTTGCCTGGACAAAGTTATAATACCGTTATACCCTGTGAGTAGCGGGTATAAAAACGTTCAGTGCTAGACTCTACAAATTCTTTATAATTTACCTAGTATCCAACTGTTTCATTTTTAATATACATAAGTATTTCCATTTTTAAACTTGATGATAAATTTTTTCGATCCTAAGTTCTAAAGTTTCCAAATAATATTAAAATATATAAATCAATTTAAAATGAATTCTGTCTTCACAGTGACTGCTTAGATAATTTATTGGTGTAATGGTCACTGTTGCAAATTACAGTATTTTTTTTTTTTTTTTGCATAATTGTTTGGTCCCACTATATAAAAATTTATTAAAAAATCCGTTAATCAGACACATTTCTAATTTAAAATTTAAGATATTCAACATGTGCCATATAATTGAAGCGTATGAATCCAGATTATTTTAAAGATTTACAGAACAGACGGTTAAAAAAAAAAAATTCTGAAAATGCAGATGATGCAGCTAAAAAAATATTGACATCGCTAATACCATATCAAAAATTCTTTAGTAATAATTACTAAAACATAAACATTTTCCAAACATTATATTTTTTGTGTCTCTGAATAAATCATAAATTGCCCAAGTTAAAGACTTAAGTCTTGATGAGTAGTTCGACCTATTGGCTTAATGAGCTCAATATCGTTGGGGATCACAAACGGACGTCCTTGTTGTTTATCCTTCTGCTGCAGCTGAAACAGCAGCTGTACCAGGACAATCACGTAGCTTATCAATCCATTAAAAACCTGAAACGTTAGCAAATTAACATCTTAAGACTGATATTAAAACTAAAGTCTTATTTTACCACATAAATCATGGATACGTTGCAGGCGAAACTGTTGCCAATGGTTGCCACATGATTGTTATGCATCCGCCAGTGCTGGAAGCACTCAATGAAAGTCTGTATGGACTTGGAATGCTTAAAGTGCACAGCATATTCACTGAGCAGGCGCAAACAATTTCTTTTCTACAAAGGAATTCATTCCATTAGGAACAACAATTCTAAGCAAGGATTCTGCACCTTAGCTCACCTCGCGCTGCAACAAATATCCATAGCTACAAGTGATGATGACCTTATAGACGTGCACCACCAGATGCAGAGTAAGGAACCCATATTGCGTGTCGAGTCGCTCAAAGCGCAGCAGCTTCTGGCAGAGCACATAGACAAAGCAGGTCATGTGGGTGAAGTCGTAGAAGATGCCTGTGGCAGCCACAGCGCCACACACGCCATTCATCTCGGTCAGTAGCTGGGAACAGCACTTGGCGTACTCAAAGAGTTTGCCAATCTGTTGATGCAGCTGCTCCTGCTCTTGAGCAGTTGCATACTTGCCCTGCTGGACGCCTTTGTAGAATTGCTGCAGCAACTTCATGATGAGGCGATAACGCAGGCGAAGATAATCCATGAGAGCAATGTGCACAAAACCCATGGCACCCAAACTACCCGTTAGCCAGGAATAGGTGCAGGCAATCAGTAAGGTGGATGCCAAGCCACAGTTGCAACGTGTCGTATCCAGCATGAGAGCCAGCGTGACCAAGTAGTAGCTGATGGTGATGCAAACAGTGCCATACCAATACTTGGAACGTGTGCGCTGGTATCGCCATTGGACTTGGGGAAACCCATCGGAGATTCTCGCGTCCAGCAGCTGCATGCTGGACAGCAGTCTAATGTGGCGTCTGCGATGCCCGTCGAGCGTAACGCAATAGTGCAAATAGCTGACAATGCAAGAGAGCGATTCCCAGCTAAAGATTAGCTTGACCAGCGGCGTCATGTGACTGAACATGGCCTGCGACATTTGTGGATCGTTCAGCTTAACGTAAATGCCGGCCACAAAGCCAAGAATCAATACCAAACGCATTGCCACTGCGTAGATAACTTGCAGAGGCGTCGTCTTGGGTCCACCATTACGTTGACTGTGCAGCCTGAATGTAATGACGCCCCAATAGTACAGCAGACTGTACAGGCTGTTGTAGCAATAGACAAATCCAGCGCCGTCTGCTCCGTTCCTCTGCATCGCTTCAACTGTGACATTGTCAATGTTACTTAGGACTAGTTGCCTTAATTACACGTAGATAAGATCGAAGCGCAAAGACAAGTTTTGACAGTTCGGTTTATTTAGCGCCAACTCGCTTGGTAAATGGTCCTTCTTCCAACTAAACTATCAGGCTATCAGGAATCGGCTATAAACGTTGTGTTTGTATAATTGGCGTACTTTTACTCCTAGTGCATGTTGTTGTTCTTGTTATATTGATGTTTTGCTGTCTAACTGTTTGATTTTGTTCAATGTGAAAATTTATAAATTAAATATCTAAATATGTTGTTGCTGGTTCATCTTGCGGTTTCATAATGATGATGAAGCAGCTCCTCTTTCTCAAGTTCGACGATCCTTCTTCTCGTTCACAGAACCATTACTGTAAGCATGATTATTGTGTATATCGGACTTCTTGCGCCTTAAAGCCTTTTGCAGCACATGGGCATCCGCTGGCTCGATGCGTTTGTAGTATTGCTCTTTGGTGTCAACGATCTCAAAGCCAAACTTCTTGTAAAACTCGATAGCGCCATCGTTATTAATTTGCACATGCCTAGCAAAATTAAAATATTATTACTCATTATGATCACCAAGTAGATTAGAAGCACTCACAGAAAGATACTGTCGAAGTTGCCATCCTTCTCAGCATAGTTGAGTATGTGCTCAAACATAACAGTGCCGATGCCCAGGCGTCGATAGGGCGATAAGCATCCCAAGGTCATGATGTACAGGCGTCGCTGATTGTCCGTTGTGTCAATGCGACAGCACACGGCGCCCACAACAATATCATTGTAATAGGCAAGTTTCGCTAGTTCACCGGCATCGAGCACGTCCACATAAAATTTGTCATTGTAGGAAACGGGAAAGACCACGGTGTTGAGCTTCTTCAGTTGCTTAATGTTATGTGGCGTAACATCGCCCAATTCGATACTGGATCTGCAACAAACAAACAATTGGCATACACGATGATTCCAATTATTCTCAATGTATTTTTTCTAGGTTAGGGTTTTTAGGCGCCCTTAGGACAAGCTCTTTTTTCTTTAGCCAGCTTCATGCACGCTTACGCTTACCTAGTCATGTTTTTTGTTTAGGAAAACTTTTAACGTTTAACAGTGCGCTTTGCGCCTTAATTTTAAATAGATATTATTTTTTGTAATAAAAATTATAATAAAATGTTATTAACTTGATAAATTATCTTCGCGTTGCAATCGATACCGATAGACTTGCTATCGACAACAAAACAGCTGATAGGCTGCATGCTAGAATGACAAACTGTACGCGTTTTACTTTTGCGGTCACACTGCTGAAGAAATATTGTTGTGAAAAGTTGGAAAGTTAAAGTTTGTTCTGAAGACAAAATGAATCCGACCATGAATATGATGCAAATGTCGGGGCCATCCATGATGCAAGTATCGCCCATGATGCAATCTTCGCCGCAGCCCATGATGCCAACAGGTCCTGTGCCGGGACCCGTGCCAATGCAGCAGCAACAGCATCAACAACAGCAACAACAACAGCAGCAACAGCAACAACAACAGGCGGAGAAACTGGACAACATATCGAGGGTGAAGAGTCTGCTGGGTCCCTTGCGGGAATCAATGTTCCTGACCATACGTTCCAGTGCCTTTACACTGCAACAAAACAATCTGGCCGACAATCTGAAGCGGGACACTGGTGGACATGGCCATGTGCCGCGATTTGACAAGCATCTGGAGGATTTCTATGCTTGCTGCGATCAAATGGAACTCCATTTGAAGACTGCCATTCAGTGTATGCAGCAGTTGACATCGTCGCAACATTATCTACCTGGTGCCGTGACCGCCATGCGCATGGATAACTTTATGCAGGATAATCCCGCTGGACCAATTCCCTATCCCACCTATTTGAATACAGTGCGTGTGCACGTGCAGTCTGCAAAGGATATTCATGATACGCTGATTAGTGCGGCGCAAAATATATCACAGGCTGATTGATAAATAGTGTACTTTTATGTTTGTCATTAGATCTTAATTAATATGTATTGCCCTTAAGCATAATTCAATTTTATATAAATTTAATTAAAAATATATAATATTAGTTTTTCCAATTTGGAACATCGTTCAATTTTCCGATTCGCGGCTTGTTTTGTTTTGATTTTTCAATTATCCACCAAACTCACAGCTCTCAGTTAAATGTGGTAGCTTTTTGTTTGCACGTCTCTGGTCACTCTGAAAGATGCTGGCGTCCAATGTTATTAATATCCCGCGTTAACAATTTAAATGCCTGGTTTTTATTAAGAATTGACGTTAAATGTCGACAGCAAAGCGTAAAAAGAAGTCGAAGGGTGATACGCGACAGTCCGAGCAGTTGCGCAACTGGTTAAATAAGCCAAAAAATAGTAAATGGTAACATTAAAATTTGATAAACATTTGTTTGTTCATTGTGATTTTTGTCGCAGCATGCCTCCAGTTTCGTTCAAGGTGTTTTCACAACTGGTGGAAAATCTGCCGGACATTGCCTTCCAGATCCAGGTGGCAGGAGTTGAAAATCCAAACGGCACTTTGGACGAATGTGCGCAATGGTTTTACAATGAATTTTACAAAAATTCCGCCATACGAGAAAAGTACGAAATCAAAGTTAGATCCTGTCCACTGGCGATCAAAAATAAGTTGTTGCAATTGCCCATAGCAGAGGAAACTACAACAGCTGCAACTGCAACTGAAATTGGCGTTGATGTCGCAGTCAAAAAGTAAGGGAAAATATGATGTATATAAAAAGGCTAATAGTTAAATACTGATTATTAAATCCTTTTTAGCATCGGTCGTTTCCTGTTTCCCGTTTCATTTGCAACGTTTAAGCAATACATTAATAAGCAACGTCTTATTGATGACCTCCTACGTAAGAAAACAGATCAAGAGCGTCAATTGGTGCTGGGCGACCCCAATAAATCGGAGGATTTATTGCGGAAAGGTTATAACTTGTTTTATATCTTTTTGCATCGTCGTCGCATATCCAAATACGAATTCAATAAAGCGTCACCAGAGATACTAGAGCTGCTGCTTAAGCCTGGAGTGCCACTCGACGAGACAGCCGCCAAGACAGTAAGAGAATCGCCAAGTTCTAACAGGTAAGTTTTTTTCTCATTCTCTCTTGAGTCATTCAGTATCAATTGTCTTTTATTGCAGTCGAAAGAATAAAGCAAAAGCTATTCAGCTTCAGGAAAGGTGCGTAAGATTCTAAACAATTGTATAACAACAGCGCTACAATGATCCATTCACTTATTTTTTTACAGCCTTACCTCCATAGTGTCCTTCGATGTTTTTGAAAAGTTCATCAAGAACATCTATGAAATTGTTTGGCAACTAAAGCTAAACGACTTGAAGGGTGAAGGCTTCGAGAATTGCGCTAAGGCATATTACATAGCCTTTTATTTAACTCCGGAAATACGGGAGAGAATCCGCTACGAGTTTGTGCCTTGCACCACCTCAATGAGAAATCGTCTGTTAGCGTTGCCCAGCGAGGCAGATAGAGCGATTCTTCTTGAAATGCAGAAGATATCTCTCGAGATAGCAACAAGTCAAGAACTGGAGCTAAATGTGATCAGTCCACCCGAAGAGGAATTGCATATTGTTGAGACACCCGAAGTTTCTTATGAAGTGTAGCTATATTTAAAGACATGTTATTTAAAAAGCTCTACAACTTGTGATCCTTTTTTCAGGAAGGTGCCGTACAGTGAGGATGTCGCTGAGTCCAATGCAAAACCGAAAGAAGCTAATCCCGTAACATTCAAGTTATTTAAACGCTACATTAAGAATCTTGACGGGATTGTGTGCGAAATGTTAAGCTGTGATGAGTACAAAGGCAAATCAAAAGATGAGTGCGCCTTGGAGTATTTTAAGGCCTTCTATACGACTTCAAAGATACGTGAGAAATTCAAGCCTGAACTCAAGGCTTGTCCGTCAAAGATTCGAGCGAAATTACTTGCGTTGTCACCCGAAGAAGAAGAAGAAGAAGAAGAAGTAACTGTTGATGTTGTGGATATTGCCAACGATTTACCGAACGAAGAAAAACCGCCAAAAGTGTTGACTGTTGCTCAGGACAGAGATAATGACATCGATTTTCCTAGCGAGGGAACACAAGTTAAGATTAAAGGCATAAATTATGCATACCCGGTTGATATCAAAAACTTTCTGAGATATATCAACTACGGTGAACTCAAAAAACAGCTGGTCGATGCACACGCAAAAATTAAGAAAATTGGCGACGAGGCGAATGAAAAGCAATTGTTTAAACGCTTTTACTATTCCTTTTATCTTGATAAGAGTTTACGGACAAAATTTAACTACAATTTTAACGCAGCACCAGCTCATCAACGAAGTAAATTTACCGAAATGGCAGTTGCAATAACGGAAAAACGCGAAGAAGAATTGCCGCAACAAGTAGAAAACACTGAACCCAGGTAAGTTATTCATATGTTTAGTAAATCTCCTAGATTTGTCAAAACCCTCTTCTATTTTAGCACCTCCACTCAGATCTGTGCACAGAAACAACCGCTCCATGAGTCCAATAATTGCAAATCGAAGGAAATTACCTGCAGTGATTGTGAACTTGATGTAATCGTAGAGACTGGGAAGTATGTGACGACGCTACTGCATTGTTTGTTTTATGTATTTCTAACATTTCTTATCACTTCATAGATCGGGACGCTTTCAATTTCCTGTGTCTTTTGAATCATTCAAGCGTTGCATTAACTATAATGAGCTGCTGTTTCCATTGCTCTTGCATGTCACTGACCAAAGGCATGAAAAAGCACGAATGATTGCAAAAACGGATCCGTGGCGATGTCATAGTGTCTTCACACGATATTATCGTTCGTTTTATGTGCGATCAATTGTTCGCAGGCAGTATGCATATCGATTTAAGTCTGTTAGTGCAGCATTAATGTCCAAATTGATGGAGTATGCAGTTCCTCTCAACGAAAGAGCCAGGATGCAGATGAATATAACTGAAGTTGTTCAAGATGTGGCAACAATTGGTGCAACGACAGCGTGTGCAGCCGTAATTGAAGAGAGGAGAACAATGGAGAAAGAGATAGACATGGAGGTAGACGAAATTGTGGAAATCAATGAAGCAAAGGTGCCTTCAACACCTGGTACATATGGAAACACAACTAAAAGAGAAAAGAATACTGTGGTGGCTCCCTGTGAGGTTTCTAATGCGTCTGGATGCATTCCAAATATGCAAATTACGGAAGAAGTGATCATTTTAAGCTCTGAGGACACCGATGTAGGTTTCCAACACACACCCTTAATGGTAAACCCTTCGGCAACTGTAGAACACATCGCCGATGCAACCGGAATTCTTAAAGACAAACCAATGATCGGCTCAGAGAATACGCATACCTTCGCAAATGGCGAAAAGGTTGCATCAACTAACTTCGAAAGGGCGAATGATGGCTTAATTGTAGAAAACACAACTGAACCTAACACAGAGAAGGTGCTCACATCGCCAATTCCCGCTTGTGAAGTTTTAAGCTCTGAGGACACCGATGTAGGTTTCCAACACACACCCTTAATGGTAAACCCTTCAGCAACTGTAGAACACACCGCCAATGCAACCGGAATTCTCAAAGATAAACCAATGATCGGCTCAGAGAATACGCATACCTTCGCAATTGGCGAAAAGGTTGCATCATCTAACTTCGAAAGTGCGAATGATGGCTCAATTGTAGAAAACACAACTGAACCTATCACAGAGAAGGTGCTCACATCGCCAATTCCCGCTTGTGAAGTTCCAATGATCCAAAATACGGCAATAAGTGGAGCACAGAAATCGGATATAGACAAAGATGCATCAATAACTGACATTGAGGACTACCACGCGTCTGCAATTGTTGAAAATACATCATCTGGATTAGTAAGAACTGAACAAGAGAATACGGAAATATGTGGCATAGAGAAGAAAAAGTCACATGATGAGTATGCAGACAGTTCATCAGCGACTCTGCCAGTTTCATTCAAACTATTTAAAAAATATGTTCAAAATCTGGATGAAATTGTGCAGCAAATGTTGAAATGCGATGAGCACGCAGACAAGTCAGAGGGTGAGTGTGCTTTTGAATATTTTACAGCGTTCTATTTGGAGCCAGAGGTACGTGAAAAGTATGAGTTCCACATCAAACCTTGCCCAGCAAAACTGCGCGAAAAAATACTTTCAATACCTGTACTTGAGGACGAGTCGGAGCACGAAGCTGAGCTGCAGCTTGGAGAAGAAGCTGAGCCACATATAAATGAAAGCCCAGCGAAGCTGCTGGACATCAACAGTAATTCTCAGGGAAGCAATCCCAGAGAACCGCATGTTATAAGTCAAAGGATTATAATAACGCTGGAAAATATGGTCTATGAATTTCCAGTTACGTTGCAAACATTCAAACAATTCATCAACTATAATGCAATAAAGCTGGAGTTGGCCAAAACCTACTTGAAAGACAATCCCAAAGCGAATGTGGAATCGATTTTAAATGACGACCGAATTAATTTATCATTATTGCGTCGCTTTTATCATTCGTTCTACATCGATCCCAGAGTGCGAAAATTGTTCAAGTATAATTTTAATGCTGCTCCAGTTGAGTTCAGACCGAAACTTCTCGAATATGCTGCGCTACTTGTTAAGGCAACAAGGAGTACCCCATGTCATGTCCGTATTAAGACCGAAAAGATAGCAACGGTTGAAGTTACACAAAAGGAAAAGGAGTCACAGCTAGCACAAGACTCCTTACCGAACTCCGGTGGCAGATCTGAACACAATGCAGCATCAGCGCAAGTCTTAGCAGAAGAGCAAAGATGTCCCAATGATGAGGCAGAAACAATTGCAAAACTAAAAGATGCTGAAGTTGATACTAGTCAAGGAGCTACCCAGTCGTTTAACATGGATACAATGCCAGCAACGAGAACGATTGATGTTCCCCAACCTCGTGATGTCTCAGCTGCTTGTACTACTGGCATCTCGCCGCCATCGACACAGTGCTCTATAATGAGCACGCCAGAGACAAATGAGCAGAGTAGGGCAAGCGATGTTCGAATTAGTAATCAGCGAAGAGCATCAGATCCACGACTAGTGCTTGTTCACTGCTGTTGACTCGCCACCAGAGAAAGATTCGCCGTTGTGTAGTCTGGAATCAATGTCACCTTTGGTACAAAGCTCTGGTAGCTCTGAGAAGAGTAAAACAAGCAATGAGTCGCTTTGTCCATCATCAAGTGATGTTGCGGCTGTTGAGGTCATGCAGCAGCAACATTTAGAGTCACAGTTGCACTCTCCAAATGCGTTGTCAGAAACGACCGATATTGAAGATCAAAGCGGTAGTGACAAAACGGTGATTTACAATTATAAAGCTAATGCTGAAGCAGAGCCACAAGAGACTCAACTGATTCTGAAGCAGCAAGAAGAGCTGGGTTCAAATTCAAGTGACACAGAGAAATCATTTATACAATATGCAATGAAATTGGAGGAATTTTATGCTGCACGAAATGGGGATTCACAATCTCCTGACGACTTTTATCCGGTTTCGTTTTACGTCTTTTCAAAGATGTTACTTCTGGATGACGTTGTGCAGCAAATGCAAAAAGAGCCGCTGTATGCGCAATTCTCAGCCGATGCTTGTAAACGAATCTACTACCATGCCTTCTATTGTATTCCGGCGATACGTGATAAGTATATTTATACTGTTCGACCTTGTTTAACTCCTTTGAGGAACATGATACTTGCGACTCCACAATTGCCGGATCATAATTATTCTAGAGTTTCTTTCTTGGAAGATGAAAGCGACAGTTTAGAAGACTTATATACAGATAGATCGGCTGTATTAAAAATGTGAGTGAACAAAGCATTACTGACAAATATTTGAAACTAATTATTTTTCTTTTTGTAGGTGGACAGCGCAAAACGTGGTGGAACATATTCCAAGTAACTTGACCTACTACATAGCACATCGGAATATGAACCTGAGAACACGTGCATTGTTGGAGAAACATTTCATTATTGATTTGAGGGCAAAGCAAAAAGCTGAGAAAGAAGCAGCCAAAGCGAAACCAAGGTCTGTAAACCTACAAACTATTGCCAAGAGTTTGCCTGCTGACAAAAAGATAATTCCCATGGTTGAGATATTTCCTAGTTCTATATCATACACAAAGAAGACGGGTTTGGCAACAACAGCAGCTGCATCGCTAATAGAATCTGCAACAGTTCCAGCCACAGTGACACTGAGAAAAGCTAATAAGAAAACTATTGCAACCAACGAAGCTCTAGCTAAAGAATCTGCTGACATTGCAGCGGCTGCAAATAACAGTGAATCTAGTCTTGTTGATGTTGAGGAAGACATTATTGATGTCGATTGCTCTATAGCAACTGTGGTTGACAATACAACAGAGACAAGTAAAGGTACGACAACGAAAGCGGATAAAAGTAACAAAGTATCTGTCATAGATACAGCAACAAATGTTAAGATGGGCTCAACAGTCGCTACAAATGTATCAAAATCGAGAGAAACAATTCCCAGCTTAATAGCAGGAACTACCAAAGTAGTCTCAGGGAAGGAATTAAGTTCAAAGAGTATCAAAGAAACAATTACTAGTTCAACACCAGCCACAAGGAAAGTAGTCGCCACGAATGAATCAAGTTTGAAGAGTGTCCCAAAAACAATTCCTAGCTCAACAGCAGCAGCTAACAAAATAGTCGCCACGAATGAATCGAGATCAAAGAATGTCACAGAAACAAATCCTAGTTCAAGAGCAGGAACTACCAAAGTAGTCGCCACGAATGAATCAAGTTCGAAGAGTGTCCCAAAAACAATTCCTAGCTCAACAGCAGCAGCTAACAAAATAGTCGCCACGAATGAATCGAGATCAAAGAATATCACAGAAACAAATCCTAGTTCAAGAGCAGGAACTACCAAAGTAGGCGCCACGAATGAATCAAGTTCGAAGAGTGTCTCAAAAACAATTCCTAGCTCAACAGCAGGAATTAGCAAAAAAGTCGCCGCTAATGATTCAAGTTCAAAGAGTGTTACAGAAACAATTCCTAGCTCAACAGCAGCAGCTAGCAAAGTACTCTCAGGGAACGAATTAAGTTCGAAGAGTGTCCCAGTAACAATTTCTAGCGCAATAGCAGCAACTAGCGAAAGAGTCGCGATTGATTCGAGTTCAAAGAACGTCAAAGAAATAATTCCTAGCTCAACAGCAGGCACGAGCAAAGTAGTTGCCGCGAATGTATCGAGCTCGAAAAGTGTCCCAGAAACAATTCCAAACTCAACAGCACCAACCAGCGAAATAGTCACCACAAATGCATCAACTTCGAAGAGTGTTTCAAAAACCATTCCTGGTTCAACTAGCGATGTAGATGCCACGAATAAATCGAGCTTAAAGACTGTCCCAGAAACACTCTCTAGCTCTACCGCAGCAACTAGCAAAGTAGTCTCAGGAAACGGATCAAGTTCGAAGAGTGTCACAGAAACAATTCCTAACACAAGAGCAGAAATTAGCCAAGTAAGCAAGGCGTCAACTACATCGGCAACAAAAGCATTAGAAACTGTTTCGCAGGCAATCATATCGACTGCTCCTCAAGCAATAGCAGCAAAGGACAGAACTAAAGCAGCTCCGGTAGCTGTCATCAGTGAAAGCATCTCCTCATCGAATGTTGAATCGCAATTGAAAGAATCAGACAAAGTAGTGCCGACAAGACAAGGAGACGATAGTTGCACCAACGACATTCAATTTAAATTCAATTGATTTCTTCGCTCCCATTGGCAAGGTATTAAACCCTAATCCCAATGGTAAATATGTTGCTAATGGTTATTTAATTTGTGCATTTTAGGAGCACAACTTGAAGTACTTAATCTACACTAGCCATGGTTTGAAGCAGACCATTTGGCGCATACTATCGCAGTTGACCTGTTCCGAGTTCGAGAAGTATACATCTATACACAACGGCGAGTCGTTCTATAAGGACAAAAGTCTAATTTCTCGCGTCTATTCCCATGTGATACACAAAGGAAATTGGCCAATTAACATATATGTCAAGCTGCCAGTGCTGATTGAACTATTGGGCAACAAAGGTGTGCAAATTGATGAGCTGGATTTGGCACATTTGTCCCCCAAGGTTCTGCATTCGTGTGAGCTCATGCGTTACACCAACTTTGATAACATTGCTGAGCTTAATTATCGCAATCGCACTGGAGACCGTGTCGACAATATAGTGGATTTGTTTTCTGAGATCGAGTACTTCTACAAAGAGTGCTGGACGCAGGATCAGTGGCTTCTGCAAGTCCCTCGGATCACATCTGCAAAATTAAATCTAGCAACTGCAACGATTGAGCCAGTTGCATTAAACATACCGGAACCCAGAAGTAAGTCTGCAAAGTTAGTCTGTTATTGAACCCATAAATGAATGGCATATTTTTGCAGTTCCAATTTGCCTGTTGGAGTGCATCGAGAATGATCCCGAAGCTGCCATCGAAAACGAGGCTGAGACGATCGAGTTAGATGATAGTTCCTCAGAGGGTAAGCTGCAGTTTAGAAATTATTGTCTGTATTTACAATGCTCTTTATTTCCAGTAATTCAGTTCAAGAGTCCGATTGTCCAGCCACCCAGCTGGAGCAGTCTATTGCCAGAGACAATCTATTCGTAGACGTTGAAGATGTTGACCCCGCAACACAATTGCCGGAGACTCAAAGTGATCCACTTTTGGAAACTTCCATAGAGTTTCCTGCACCTACAATTCAAATCAAACAGGAACCTGTTAAACTTCTCAGTAATATGCGCTTTACGATCGATAGCTCGCAGAGTCAAGAGGTTAAATGTGAAAGCATATCGCCAGAGGAACAAATTATCAATCTGGATGAGGATGACGACAGAATTTCAGCTGAATTGTCGTGCTTCGCAATTGTACCGCCTAAAGATAGAAGTCCTCCACTGTCGTACCTTAATGCCAACCTTTGAAATGCGACTCGTTTAATGATATAATGGAGGACGTGAATTTATCCCCAGAGCTGCAGTTGCAAATCACCAAGCAATTGATGTGTTTGGAGACGTCGCAGATTGAAGATGCTACATCGCCGACAGAAGAATCGCAAGTTCCAGTTGCAGACATTCCGCCAGCCGCAACCGCAACCGCTTGCAGCTCCTTCCGCTCCAGTTCGATCTGTTATAACTAGAAAGACCAGTCGAGCATTCCCATCCACTTTACCAAGCAAAAGACCTCGTTTAATGGCGGACAATGTGCCACAACTAAGGCATGACTTCCGTCCTTTACCTTTCACTGCAATGCCCGAAATGCCCAATCAGGCGGCTGTGAATCCCAATGCGCAGCATGAGTTACCCACAACCTCCTCAAGCCAGGTGCAGCCGCAGTCGCAGCAGGACACCTCTGAACCCCCCATGACTGTATCCCAAGAGCTGGCCGCAGACAACACTTTGATGGCATCATCGCAACTGCAACACTTGCTGGATGCTCCGCATGTCAATATGCGTCAGGTAAATGAACTCCCCATGGCGGTGGATAGTGTTAGTAGTAAGAATGATAGGGCAAGTGCGTCAATACCTCAGTCTATGTTGCACCAAGACATTGTGTTCAGCACGCTGCAGCGCTTCATGTACTTTGAATCGCTGACTACTTCGCATATAGCCAAGTACCAAATCAATAGTCTGTCTGTGGGCAGTTCGCATCAGCAGGCGCTGATCTCAGTCAATGGACAACTGTGCAACGTTCATGGTCCGCTGCTGGAGCACCTCTTTCCTTATTTGCCACGTAGTTTACTGCAGGACTTGCAGCACCTTCTAAACAATGTTGGCGAATTCATTTACAACTGTCGCCTTAACTTGCACCAAGATACCAAAGAAGATTTACGCCTTCGAGTGCTCTATGCATTTATGAGAGCCGCGCCTCCTTTCACCCACATTCGCCTCCACTTCGAGAACGCAACTCGAGAGTGCGCAACTTTTAGTTCAACCAAAGATCGTGATAGGGATTTTATTCGACGAAAACCCAAATGTGATGTGCGCGCCAGTTTGAAACCTGAAATACTGCAACGCATGAGAGAATTGAAGAGTTTATGCTATTTGTAGGACTAGTTTTATTATTTATTATATTAAACACACAAAATAACTGATGATCGTGTGTGTTTTTCTTTTCAGAGGCGACATTAAAAATGGGTGATGTTGAAGATTGTAAATACTATTTATTATTATTATTATTATTGTGCGCTGTTATTTTAAAGTTGAAGTTTTTGGAGTCTTATACAAAAATAAAGTGTTCTTGTAAGTAATTATTCAATAATATTCACAGTAGATAATTGTATAGGAAATCGTAAATTCATGTTTTTTTTTGCTCTGAAATATTTTATTGATATTTAGGGTTATTTATTTCGAATATATATCAGATTTTTTAAATGTGTAAAGCAAAACTAATGCCCACACGTTTTTTTTTCCCCCAAATAGTTGGACTTACTGTATGTAAATTTACAAATATTTTTATATTATTCTAGTAACTGTTACTACTGTCAAAATTCAATTTGTTTAATTAAATAAAATAAAACATTTTTGTAATGAATGATTTGCTCGAGATTTTTCTTATTTGTTAGCAGTAAACTCTTCAAATAAGAATCTTGTTAATAAATCGATTAAGTCGATTTCGATTATTGTGAAGCCAAGCTTACCGCGATAGAAAGTTTAGAGTTGCTTCCTTGTGCTTTTTGCAGTGTTGCATTGCGATTACAGGCTTTTCAAAAAATGGCGCTCAATTTCAAATTGTATGAAGAGTTTCAGTATTCACTGCATTCAAATAAATTAGTTGGTCTATGCATCAATTATGAATTCATTTAGGGATAAAATGACATGATGGATATCATCTAAAATTCTTCTCTAATATTGTGTTAATTGCCATGTTTTGCTCTCACAAATGTCAAGATAATAAAACTTGGCCTTAACATGATGTTTTTGATATATATAGCTTACCTTTAACATTATCCACATAGCCATCTTGTTCAACCCTTTCAAATAATACCACAACACAAAACAAAACAAACGAGCTACCGAAAGAAGAACAATTTAATTAGCGATGACATGTTGCCATTTAATTTTCTTGTAAAAAGTGTAATTAAAAATGTGCCCTTCGCAGTCGTTTCGTTTGTTGGCATTTGAAGGGCGGGGCAGTGACAGTGGCAATATGGCAGACATTGTCTATAAAGTTGTCGCAGCCGTTAAGACAACAGACACACACACACACACACACACTCACGGGCGATCATATATCGTTAGGTCGGTGATAAATCATATTGCGGCTGCCTCTGGTGCATATTAGGCTCTAAACGACAAGATAATCTATGGTCTGGCCACGGCAACAAAATGTTGCAAGTGGCAATAAATTTGGAAAATACAAAATACGCTGACAATTTTCCATATGTGTGTGTGTGTGTGTGTGTGTGGATGGATGGGGGTGTCCTGTGAGCGCACACACTGAGGACACACAGGACAGAGTCACGTCAACACTTTCAACTCTTTGTTGTGTGTGGCAAGTTATTCCTTCGTTTTATGCCGCTTTTGTTGTTGTTGTTGTTATTGTAATGTGTGTGTTTTTATTTTCATTCGTATCCTTTCGGCAATAAAAATTCCGTTTGCTATTTATCTTGATTGTCCCTTCGCTCAAGTCCAAGTAGTCGCCGTTTGTCGCGAGTCACTTGAATGTGGCTAACATTGTATAGCTATAGCTATAGCTACCGTGGTCTGTCGCGACGCTAGGAAATTTTTTGCTTAATGAAATGTACATAAAACTAAATGAAATTAAGTTTCTGACGTGCTCCTCGAGCACCAAGAGAGTCCAAGAAGCCCCCAAGTCCAAGTGCCCCAATGTGGCGCAACCCTTTCGCGTTTGCTGCGTGTTTATTACCACGTCGAGCATAAAATGCAAAACGCGTTCAGCTCCCTATCACAAAATGGCACAAAATGGCTGTCGAGCTTGTCGAGTGGGAAAACCCTTTTCCAAGAACTACAAACAACAGTTCAAGGCGCGCAGTGTCCAGTTTAGTTGTTGGAAATTAAAACAGAATCAGCAGCAGCTGTTGGTGTGGTGGGTGGAAAATGGGAAAACGGAAGTGCTTGGCAAAAGCTCATAAAGTCGAAATTAAATAATTTGTCTTCTTAATTTTCAAATAAATTCTTCATCATCCAAATAAAGGAAACCCCAAGCAGCAAAAACAATTGTGCGCAGCACAAACCGAAAGCAGCTCAGCCAACCAGAAGCGTGGCGAAATCCCGACAACAACAAAACCACCTCGCCTCGTCCTTTATCCTGCATCCCATCACCCCTGTCCTCTCACCCTCTCACCCCCTTTCAGCTGCCGGCAAGTGCACACTCGCACTCGCACTCGCACTCGAGATGTTGCCGCGCTGGGACTTTTATTAAATTCGACCTACGCCATGCCATGAATATGGGAGCACTGCCTTCGTCCTGCCATCCTTCCTTGTCCTTGTCCTTGTCCGCCCCTTATTCTGCCTCATCCTGCCGCCCTCGCGACAGTTTTCGTATTGTGTTTTTTAATATGTTTCTATGTCTGTCCAACTGTCTCGCTGTCTGTCCGTCTCCCTGTTTTGTCTCTCTGTCTGTCTGTCTCTCTGTCGACTGTCGCCCGGCACAAATAATCGTGTACACCATTAATCCTTATTTCACGGCATTGTTCTCATTTCCCACTCCTGCTCCTCAGCAGCATCTTCCCTCCCTGGTCGCATTAACACAAGTGGCATGTAAGCGATTATCGCTAGGATAAATGTATGAAGCAGAAAAACAATAAATGTAAAAATAAATAAAAGGGTGTCAATGACTTTTGATAATAGAAATGATAGTCCAAAATACTGGCACAATCTCGCTGCTATCGCAGATGCACTGAAAAAAATGCAACTCAATTCTTTCTCGTTTTTATTATTTATTTAAATATGAATTAAATAAACGTTCTGCTTGAATAAAAGTTTATTTAAAATTAATGCTTCTAATCCACTCTCTCGTTATAATTTTTTATTTAATATGATAAGTTTTAAAACACAATGTTTTTAAATTTTATTGTTTTCTATCCAAACGAACGACTAGAAATGAATTTTCTTTGTTTAACAATTTTTCGAATTTATTGAAATAGTAAAAAATAAAATATTGAGAAAGAATACAATTCAATGCGAGCAAAAAATTTGATATTCTTTGTTATTATATTTGAACAATAAATCCCGTTTTCTTAAAAGTCTTTTTCAAAAAAGTTATTTTGATCAGATATGGTTTTATTAAAGAAAAATTACTAACTTTATCATCTAGTTGGAATATTAAATATTGTATGTGTATTTACAAATATTATAGAAACTAATTTGGGTTTATTATATTTTTAACAAAAAATAAAGAGTTAATACATTATTATACCATTATTAATTTAATCTTTTTCTCAAAATACGTATTTGTATTTGTATTATAACTTTCAAAAGGTTTCTCATTAAATATATATTTGTGCATTTTCATTCGTCAAACTTTTTTAAGCTGGAAAAAATTTAGATGTTACAAATTTCTCAAGTTTATTTAATACTTTTCCTGATGCTTCATTTGTAAAATAATTTTTGGCTGGATATTTCTTTATGCTTTGGTATTCATCAAACTTTTTTATTATTATTTCATTTACTTTGTGATGCATGTAAAATGATGAGTTGCATTGTAAACTGCAGTGTAGTACATGTGACAAAATATTTAAATTAATAAAACTTTTAACTGGATTTTCATTCTATAATTCAATACTTTTATATATATATTAAACTTCTTTATTATTTTTTCATAGTGCATGTTACAAAATATTTAAATTTATTTAATACTTTTATTGATGAATACTTTGTAACTGGATTCTCATTCAATAATTCTATACTTTTTTATATATCTAACTTTCTTATTATGCTAATTACTTTGTGATGAATGAATGTGAAATGATTCAATGCATTTTTCTCGCAGTGTAGTGCAAATCTCGTGCCAAGAAACCAATAAAGTCCAACGACAGCTTTTAGCAATCACAAAACGATTTGAAATCCACGCACTGTCAGACAGTCAGTGAGCGAGATAGCCAACCAGTCAGCCAGGAGCAGGAGCAGGAGGAGGAGCAGCGACAACAACGAAAAGAATAAGCAATAACTTCCGCAACGCCCGCTCGGCAGTCATCGATGTCTGGGTGCGCTTGGTCCTTGGTCGCCCTCTTCAATATAGTTGCGCACACTTTCCGCTTGGCCTAATTGCCGGATCAGCAGCGTTGATGCTTGTGCCTCTACTCCAGATACTGCTGCTGAAGCTGATGCTTATGCTGATGGTCCTGCTCGGAATGTTGGACTTTTCGACATACACAAATTTTGGGGCGAAGGGCGAGCGGGGTGAAGCGCTGCTCAAAATGAAAAATGACAACACTGGCAGGGTCGAGTGACGACGACGACAATGACGACGACCGCACGCATTTTCCTGGAGCAGGAGTGAGGGCGAGGCAGGAATGACTTTGACTGTGCTCTGCGTGTGCGTTGATCCTTTTTGCATCCTTTTGATGCTGAGGGTGCGAAACGTTTGAATGCGAAATTAAATGATAAAAGATAGCAAGGACACACGCACACAAAGCGTATGCTACTAAGGGGAAGTGGCATCCTCCATCCTCCATCCTCCATCCTCCATTCCCCCTCTCGCATGTTGAGTCCGCCCTTCATTTACGCGCCGTCAACGCTGAAGGTCGAGCACCTGTTTTATTAAAAAGCAAATAAACGAAGCCAGGACACCGCAGACAAGCGGCAGGCAGCAGGCGGCAGCAACTTGCTGCGCATTGTTAATGTTAATGGTGGCTTGGGTGGTGGATATACGTATATTTGTGAATATGGACACACACACAGCTGGGCAGGGTGCGGCAGCAGCAACAACAACAACTGAAACTCGAACTCGCATATAAACATAAATATACGTATATATTAGGGCTCATGGACTCATGACTGTCAAGTGGTTGGCGTAGCATAATAATTGTGCATATTTGGCTTTTTAATAAAATCTAATCGTCATGGCATCAAGGGAGAGGCCTCAATTGGATATTCTGTGTGTGTATGGGTGTCTGAATGTGTGTGTGTGTGTGTGTGTGCACAACCATGGCCATTAGCGGCGACAGCAATCGCTCTCTCAGCTCATGGGCAATGAAATTTTAATTAAATTTGCCAAATAGATGCGGATTAGAAATACGTAACAAAGAGCACCCCCTCTCCTCGCCTCCCCTCCTCTCCACCGCTCGATTCACTTGCCGTTGCAACAGAGCTGCAGTTGCATCTATGACCATACCTGGTAGCTAATAACGCATATCAACCGCAGGCGGCTCAATGAGCACAAGGCACAAGCCAGCAAAGCAATTGAATGCAGGACGGGTTTTTGGCCTCATGTTGTTGTTGTTGCTGTTGCTGTTGGCATGGTTGCAACCAAAGCGATCGACTGTCACATTCACATCTCGAGGCTTCGGCGAACTAAGAGTAGGACCCGTAGAGTTTGGAGCTGTGGAGTTGTGGCAAAAGGCAAACCCTACCAAATGCCGAACATGAAATTTTTCGAAAATTAATTTCTGTTTCTCTTATCGCGCTGCCCACATTGGGAAAAGGCCAAGAGCCAAGTCGAAGGCGAAGACGGAGACGAAGACGATGGCTAACAGCCAGCAACCAGCAACCGGATACTGCGCTAAACGTGATGATGCATTTAAGATTCTTCCGATTGGTCATTATTGCCTGGCATTTAATGCTGCCTCCGCTGACGGCGTTTTTGATTGATCTACTCATTGACGTCGTTGCTCCGTGTCTCCCCTTTCCCTCCCCATCACCATCTCTCTGTCTGTCTGTCTGTCCGCCACTGCAGATGACAGAAAATCATCATAAGGCAATGACAAGAAGGCCTTTTTACAAGCACAACGCAGAGGATGCATCTCTCTCTCTCTCTCTTTCTCTGTCTCTTTCTCTCCTCAGTTCACAACCAGATGACAGCTAGCGATAAGCAAAAAGTGTTGGCAAAATGGATGATGACTCAAGGTTTCAATGGCTGCAGCAGCTTTTGCTGCTACCCAACTACGTTACTTTTTTTTTGTAGTTAAATAACTTTGCTTATTAATGCATTGAAATTATAATTAATTAATTACATTTGCCTCCTAATCAAAACAAGCAATTTTTAAATACTTTGTGAATAGAGTTGGATCTGATTGTGTTTTATAGCAAAATTAAAAGTAATAAACTTTACTTATAGAAAATATGTGTAAAAATATCCCCAAGAGGAAAGCGAGTTTCTAAAATTAAAAACATTTTCGATTATAAATTTATAATACATACTAAAATTTCACAAATCGATTAAAATATGCTTTTTAGGTAAGCTTTAAATCTGCGATTGAAAAGAAATTAGTGTTCTTAATATTTTAGGTCATTAAATTCCAATTCCATTTGTTTTACATTTATTAGTAATAGTTAAAACATTTATTATACATACATTTAAATAAATTGTAATACATTTCTCTAATTTTTAATTCCAACGGACATAATCACTTGCACATATTACTGGTAAAAATAAATTTAGAAAAAGTGCAATACAATTTATTTACTTTTAAGCAGCAAATAGCTAATGCTGGCAATATTAAGACGATACGGACATTCTATACTAACTTATTAATGAGTAATTAATGCAATTTTTAAATAATGTTCCCTATCTTTTTTATCGCTTTGTTTATCTCTTTAAGCAGAATAGACCACATTTTACTCTTTTTTCTTTCCACTATATTTCTTTTTTTTTTGTTTTTTCTATACTATAATTTTACATCATCTTTTTTATTTATTTTATTTCTTCTACTGACTGTATAAGGGCAATAAGTACATCATTTAAGATTTAATGATTTAATTACTTTCTACTTTCGATAAAGTAAATTATTCATCTCAAAACATGAAGTAACATTAATTTTTCAATGCAAATTTAAATAGTATTTAGTTAGGAAACTATGCTAAATAATGACTGTTTGAGTGTTGTAATTAGTCAATTATATAATTATATATAAACATATAATCATAATTTATGAAATCCTTAAATCGGATTCAGAAGTATGTTTAGCTGTTTATTAAGCACTTGGATTGCACTTGGCTGGCTGTCCTCAACTTTCACTCAATGGACGCGCCCACGTGCATCTCCATTGAACTGTGGGGCCATTAGTATTAGTTGCCCCTGTCACACGGTCATCGTCATCATCGACGACTACGTCCAAACGTCAATTGTTGCAAGTTCGCGAGTTAGGGCTTGAGAACAACAACAAAAGGTACGCTGAGTGTGTTGCATGCTCACGCGTACACGGGAGGCATGCAACCGCGGCAGAGTCCCTGCCACAGTGCCAGTTCAACTGCACTGATGGGAACAGCAACAACAACACCAACAATAAGCACAATAACAACAACAACTACAAGTTGGCTATGACTAAAAAGTTTCTCAAGCTCGGAATTGGGATCGTGCGTCATGTGTGAGTGTGTGGTAGGCAAGCATGTGCATGTATATATATGTATGTATGTGTGTGTGGGTTTTGTGTAGTTGCCGTCGTCTTGAAACAAATTTGGTTGCTACTCGTTCGCTTGGTTGCTTCGCCGATCTGCCTGTCGATGGAGCAAAGAGAGGGAATTGATGAGGGGTTCTTTTGCTAACAACTGCATTCGCGTCGCGCTGCAAACGCAACGTAAAAAAACAAAACAAACAGAAAAAAAAGCAACAACAACAACAGTAACTTGAAAGCATTTTGCAGTCGAGCCGCCGCTGCCGTTTTGCTGCTTTCGTGGACTTCATCATCTTTGGGGATCCGAACGCAGCCGACAAAACCGAACAGAAACGAAGAGGGCCGAAGGCTGAGACGTAGACGATGGAGCAATTTAATGCAATGACGAGCTTCGGCATCGCTCTCAGTCGCGGTTTGTTTGCCCATTTGCCGACGCAGATAAGAAATTTGCGATTGCTGCTGCGACGAAGACGACGGCGACGACGTCGACAAAGTCGACTACCAATTGGGAAAACTAGAAAAGCAACAATTTGATTATCCGGTTCATTTCCAGGTATTGCAAGTGCATGCCTTATCAGAGAGCAAAACGAGTGAGAGAGAGAGAGAGAGAGAGGGGAAAGAGCACAAAAATGATCGTGTTCGATATCGAAAACTGCGCTTAGAATTTCGTCCTGTTTGCGATTGCACATCGCAACTCAGCGGCTGCTGCTGCTGCCTGTGTTTGGCTTTTGTCTTTGTGTGTTTGTTGCCGGCGAGAACAAATGGTTGTGTTTCGAGCAACCAATGGGGCCCATAGCCAAAGCATACTCTCGCTCTCTCTCTCTCTCTTGGGCTATGCGTTGAGAACAGAGGGACGTGAGGAATGAACGGACAGTGCAAAAAAGAAAAAACCCAGAGAATATCAAGTCAAAGCGAAGACTGCAAAACAGAAGCACGCGCGGAATGTGAAAAGTTGGTTCCCATGACTCCATGGACGAGGCGCTGTTCAAAGACACCGAAATTCGTCGTCGTTCGTGGGTTTGTCTGTCGTTTTGTATTGTCTTGTGTTGTGTCGGAGTCTGTTGCTTTTGCTCTTCTCCTCTCCTCTCTCGTTCTCGCTCGCTCGCTTTGATGCCTTCTCTGTCGCACCACAGCTGGGGGCATCGCGATGCTGCTGCGTTTCGCGGCCATTCGCAGCTCTGTTGTTGCTTTATTTTGAGCAGCGTTTATCAGCGATTTGGAAGCATTCAACATGCTGTTTGCAAAACATAAAAACATATTGAAACATTTCGCATTGCGATAGAAAGAAGCGACAAAAGGAGCAGCAGTGAAGAGATGCTGATCTTGCTATCGGCGTCAGCATCAGCAATAACATTGCAACTTTGCCGCTCTCGTAGCATACTTTTCAGCGCACGCCATTTGCCATTCCACACACACACATACACTCATAAACTCACACTCTTCGCTTTTTTTGGCCAAGTCATTCGCGATTACCTCAAAGTAAATATCTCGAAAACATTTTCATTACGTCAATTTGTCGTCGTCATCTTCAGAGTCTGCTTCGCTGGCTGACTGGCTGGCTGCCTGGTTGCGTCTTTGCTTCGTTGGTTGGCTGATTGCTTCTTAACTTGATTCTCCATCTCTATTCATAACGCGGCATAAGATTTGGCTGGCTGGAAGGATGCCTGATGGCTGATGGCGGTTGGCGGCATGCGCACGCGGCATCCCAGCGGATAATGAGCCCAAAAACATTGCGCCCGCTTCCATGGCAATACAACGACGCGTCCCCCTCGCCCCCGCCTTTGCCTTCGCCTCCGACTTCGCATTCGACTTCGCAGTTGGTAGTTCATCAAAATCGCGTCCCACATCCGAACGATTTTTATTTAATTTGTGTGCCATTGAAAGTTCACCGAGGCAGCCAAAGGACCTCTTCACCCGCATACTTTTTGTTTTGCGACCTTGTCAGCTTCTGCTATAATAGGCGAGATTAAATGGTGTGGCAAAAATTTAATCAACATTGCGCACACATATTAATAAACATTGTTTCTCTAAGTATAAGCCAAATTTGTGAAGGTCATTGCGAAACAATATCACGCGTAGTCTTCAACGGCGGCTGAATTCTAAACTCAACACTTTTACAAAAAAATTCACTCAAAAATAAGTTGATTTTTTATTTCATTAAACATTTGTTTTTTATTTAAACGCACTCGTAAGGTCAACCCTTAATTTGGGGGTGTACTTTTATGAACACAAAATGAAATGTTATTTAATTTCTTAGCAAGAGAATAACTGCTTGCTCGGTCAAATTCAATGTTTTGGAATATTATTGATATTATATTATTATTTATTTGGAAGAAAAATATTTCTTAATACTCCTAATTAAGCTTGAACTCAGAACTTTCCATTACTGAAAGTATAGATTTGGGTTTCGGCACAATCCTTTTTAGCATATTTTCGAAAACTGTATTTTTATAAATCGGAATCCTTTTCTTTAAATTCTAGCAAAAAATATCAAATTCTAAAAATAAAACACAATAATATGTAGAAATTATAAGCAGAGTATACAAACGATAAATTTGTGAATTAAATTCAAAAAGTCATCAATTTTAAATAATTGCGGAAGCATTGAAATTCTAAAATTCAGGATACAAATTTAAGAAAATTGGTGCAAAAAATACTTTTTTCTTGTTATTAATATTTCTCATCTTGGGAATTTTGCCGTTTATTAATAACCATTTATTATATTCAGGTTATCGGATTTACTAACTGAATTATGGACTAATGCATCGATATTTTCATTAAAATATTGTATTAATGTACTTTTGATTTATTCTAATGCATAAACATAATTCTTTTAACAACTCTGTTCTAAGTGTATACTTTAAAATTTCAGTCGGAAATTAAATCTACTAAATGTATTTGATCGAGTTTCTCAGAATTAGTAAATATCTTGAATGCTAATTTTCTTAACTAAGTTGATTTATGATGATTTATGATGTTCCTTGTAATGCAGCCTTTAAAAGGCTAATATATTCTTTACAATACCTTTTTAACTAAATAATATTTATTATATCTGTCTATACGGTCAGATCAACTTTAGGCTTTAAACTGTTTTGGCTTATGCTAACTCCTAATTTAAAATGAGGTAGATTTTTTTATGTTATTTTGCGTTTTATTCAGATATGCATTTTTTTGATTTTATATATCTTAAGTAATAAGAAGAAGCAAGATTTTATTTTTGAATTTAATATATCTTCTGTAATATGAAGAAAATTCTTTTCTTATTTTTCAATAAATGTAAAATTTTTTATTTTGATTTTATATATTTTAAGTAATAAGAAGAAATACGGTTTTCTTTTACATTTCTTCTGTAATAAAAAGAATTCTTTTCTTATATTTATAATTATATTTACAATTAATTATATTCTGAAATTATATTAATGAATTGGCAGTTGCAATTAAATAGTTATTATGTTAATTTGTCTTACTGAATGGTCTGATTATACAAAAACTTTTTTAAAATATAAGATAAAACGGCCATTTTTTAAAAATGAAAATGAATTCGCTGTTTGGGTCATCATTATCTGAGTGTGTCAAGGACTCGTTGACGTCATTAATTTAATTTGAAAAAATTTTAACAGCTGCTGCTCCGTTGCGACGCATACGAATGCGGTGAATGAATAGTGAATACTACAACGAATACTACTACTATATATTACTCACAGAAAGTCGTGTGTCGGAGTGTCGAGAGCGTCGCTGCTGTTGATGCGTTGACTGCCTTTAAAAATGCAAATCAAGTTTCAAATATTTGAACAATAATATTTGTGGAATGCCACGAAATGCTTGAGGGAACCCATTGCCCAAAGCCCAAACCCAATTTCAGCTCCAAGCCCAAGTGGAAGTGGAAGTAGATGTGGATGTGAATGTGGCAGCAACAGAAGGCGAGAGCATACATATTTATGTTAAAATGTCGCGTGCCGTTAACTCTGAAATGCCAAAAGCCGGAGTCGCATACATTCTAATTAATAGTGCGATGCAGGAATGGAAAATGCGAGCTGGCGGAATAAATGAAAGCCTTCGCTCTGGCGGCATTAGAAAGCCAGGACACATCCAGAAGCCGCGATACGCAATGCTGTCAAATTGTGAATGCATTATGCAAACGCGAAGCTGGCATACGGACTTGGGACATTTCCGTCGCTGTCGTCGTCGATGTCGTCGCTCTTGTTGTGGTCACTTAGACGTGTCCGTTGTCGTTCCGCGTTATCAGCGGCATTTTGGACACAGCTACCGCAGAAGCAGCAACCACAGTCGCTGCCTCACCTGAGTGCCATGCCTCATTCGCATTCCCGTTCTTAGTCTTAGTCTCAGTCTCGGTCTCATTCCCGTTCTCATTTCTCCATTTGCGGTTCGCGTTTCCCAGGCAAATGTTGTTGTTACGTGTTTGTTTTCGGGACGCTGATTTAGCTGGCCACCGGGGGCGCGTTCCAGCTATCGACGACACATTGACAGGACATTATCGGGCACACTTGTAAGGCGCTTATCTTAATTGCTACTGACCTGCACAAGCGAAGCCACAAAGATGCCTGCGGCCTGCTCTGGTTTCTTTTATACCCGCTATCCATAGGGTAAAAGGGTGTTATCACTTTGTGCCTGCAGGAGATGTAAGAAGTAGTTATCTGAGAACCCATATGTATATATATATATTTTTGATCATCATTAGCAGCCGAGACGGCATAGCCATATATATATATATATATCTGTTTGCCTGAATGTCTGTTCAAGTGAGCAAATTAATCTTAGTCTGTAAGTTTTACGGCATCAATTTCCAACAATACTTGTAATTGTAGCACTCATATAAGGTTTGTTTTAAATTTTGGGCCACAGCCACTTCCGCCGCGCAACTTGTAAAAAAACGATTAACTAAATTCTTAAATCTAAAGTCAAATACAATGCTACAGTCCGTATTAGTCCTGATTGATTAGATCTTAGATATTGTTCATCCTAAATTACTTTATGGTATATTTTAATTGTGTTAGTATACCGAAAGATTAAAAAAATATACCAAATTTAATTGGTATGAATTAACAATAATACTGCTTTAGAATTGCTATATTTATCGAACACACTTTTTTTTGTAATTTTTTGTTTTATTCATTTTGGGCCCCATTAAACACATGGTAGTATGTTTCATCCTAATTTCGAATCTCATTAAACACAAGGTATCTTTTGAGCTCAAAGGTATATTTAGAACGTGTTAGTATAACGAAAGATGCAGCAAATATAACCATAAGTATATTTATATATGTTTTTGGTATTATTATTTGGTATTATTTAACAATAATTCCGCTTACAGAATAGGTATGTTTAACTAATACTTTTTCAGCATATTTATTTGGTATATGTGACCAATAATTGATTGAACATAAGTAGCGAGTGTTTTGCAGTCGAGCACGCTCGACTTTAGCTTTCTTACTTGCTTTTGTATTCGTTTTGTGTTGGTCAAGTTATTTTAAATGCGTTTTTCGAGTGCCTGCATGCGAAATGGGAATTATGTTACTCATGTGACGATCGAGCGATCGATTGCCCTTTGACTGCCTCATATTTTGCATATTTGTTGTTTTTTGTTTGTTTTGTTTTCGGTGAAAGAGGAAAGGGAAAAGGGAAAAGAAAGGGAGAGCGCACTTCGCTAATTGGAGATTATGCCTAGCGCGTGTCTGCGACATTCCACGGATCGTCGCATTGCATCGTTTAACCAGCTGGGTGGGATTTGGAAGCGATGCATGCGAAGCTGTAAGAGCTGCCAGCTGAAGCTGAAGCTGGTTTTGATGTTAAGCCAAAAACGGGTTGAGCATTAGACATGCTCCAAAATGGCAATTGGTCTTTGGTTAAGTGACTGTTTGCGTTGTTGCTTTCGCGTTTGCGTTTGCGTTTGCTACTTTTATTCCGCAGAAGTGTAAATTGCAGGCTCAATGTGCGAAATTATCATTTCCATATCGGGTCTAAGAATTTTAACGGCCATTTGTGTGTTTGCGCAGTGAGCAAAGCAGCGAAGACAACAAAACTTCAACAAAATCATGTTGACTTGTATGCCAACTCCAGCTGTGGCAACTGCTGCTTTAGCGGATTTACGCGGAATTGCAGCGCGTCCGTCTTCCTGAACACACGAGAGCGAAAGAGAGAGTGCGAGCAAGAGAGCGAGAGAGAGAGAGAGAGGACAGGTGAACACCCAATATGGCTATTGAGTTATTCACTTTGACATGCCGGCAACGACAGTGGCATTCCACTGCGAGGGAGCAGCAGCTACTGTATTGTCAGCTTCTCCAGCTTGAGGTTCAGCTTCAGCCTGCTACTCCTGCTGGGCGGTCGGTGCTCCATGCTGCTCGATGCCTGGCTGCTAAAACTGCAGCTGGAATGCGTATTAGCAATAACACTGCGCATATTTCATATATTTTTAGGGGGTGTGCTTCACAAGAATTATGACAGCATCGAATAGTTAACAAAGTATTTTCTCTCTCTCTATATGTGGGAGTGTGTGTGTGTGTGTCTGTATAGCAATTAGCTGCGTTGCTCATACGCCGCGTGACCCGATGCCCAATCCACACGCTTTGCATGCGTAACCACCATTACAACAGGCTGTGCAATGGGCCAATTTGCGCATAAGGTCAGCATCGTCAGTCCAGAGTCAGCTCAGTGGTGTGCTCCATGGAGTTTATCAAAATACGCGAGTGTCCCTGTTGGTGTGTCTGTGTCGGTGTCCTTTCGCCATTATTGTGTGTGTGTGTGATCGCAATAATCCCCCTTCGCTTCGCTTCTGTTATAATTGTTGTTGTTGTTGCTGTTGCTTGCCAAGTCCAACCCTTGGCAAAGATGTCTGCTTGCTGCACACTAACGCACACACACACACACACAATGACAGCAAACTGGTTTGCACACTCACACTCACACACAGCCAAGGGGTTCACACTGTGTACACTTCGCATGGGGCGGAGACTTTTGCTGCTCTGCGCTGCGCTCTGCTCTGCTCTGCTGTGTGCTCTTGTTGTTGTTGCCTTTTTACTTGCTCTTATCTGATGGCAATAAGCCGAAACCCGAAGCCGCCGCCTGCCGTCTGCCTTCTGCTTTCGCTCCCCTCGCCCCCCGCGCTCCCCTTAGCACTCTTGTTGTTGCTGATATGTTGCACGAAATGAATTGTTTGCTTGCCATGCGAATACATCACGCCAGCTGCTGCTGCTACTGTCACGCACACTATGGTTGTCCCGCTCGCACGCACGCTTTCTGCGCCCTCTTTTGGGCTGAAAGGTGGCGTGGAACTACAGCTGGAGCTGGAGCCAGTTCAGGAGCCGGAGCCGGAGCCATTCCCCAAAAATATTATGCTGCCTTTTGGGCAAACTTTTTGGCAAATGTTGCAACTGCTGCTGCCTCTGCTGCTGCTGTGAGGTGTGCTTGCTTGTTGGTTTTTCTTTTCCGCCTGTTTGTTTCAATATTAAAATCGATCCAACGAAGTGAACTGCATTTGCGGCACTTGCACTTGAATGCATTTTAAAGCAGCTTTTGCCGCATATTTTTTCCTCTTGTTTTCCTCATTTTCTTCGTATCGTTTTCGACTTCTTGTTGTTGTCTGTTTGTTTTTCGTTTTATTCTGCCGAATTTCAGAAATTTCAACAATTTCTGTTCACATCCACGAGGCATTTGGCGTTATGAAGTGCACATGTGTGCGTGTGTGTGTGTGTGTGTGTGCACGTGTGTTTCTCTCTGTGTGTGTGTATGTGCATTATTAACCAAATATTTTATATTCATCTCTACGTCTGTCTTTCTGTTATTTGCTTTTTTCCCTCTTTTTTTTTTGTTTTTGCTTTTTTACAGGCTGCATTTCGTGGCATTCGAGCTCGTCTATTTGGGAGGCCTTCATGGGGGCGGTGCATCGGATTCCCTTTTAATTAACTCAATTTCATGCCATTTACCACTTTTTTTTTTCTCCTGATCTGCACATATTTCATATATTTTTTATTCTCTCTACCTCTTCGTTTCGGAGTCCCTCTCACTTTGTTGCGGTAATCAGTTACAGCTTTTGCGCTTTCGTTTTATATGATTGCATAAAGTAATTGAAATGTGATTGTGAAAGAGTTGTATTTTCGTTTCGATAACAGTTTGCTCGCCTACATTGTACCCTGTATACCAAACTTAAAACTCCCATTTCAAGTAAGGTTTATTAATCCAGAAATCCAGAATTCTTGGCATTATTTTGGAATTGAAATAATGAAAGAGCGTTTAAATATCTCGATACTGGATTAATGTATAATTCAGTATAGCAAACACATCGATAAAATGCCACTCATATGTTTATTTAAGACATTCTTTACATTTAACACAATATACTTTATATCCTTAGTTATGTCTATTTGTTAACGCTCCCTTGTGAAATAAGCCTTTAAAGTTTACCATGTTTAGAAAGTTTTAACACATTTGTATTTTAATGAAACAAAAAACCTTAATGAATGAATTACTCTTTTAAAATATGAAATACGATGCAAAGTGAATCTAGTTGAAAGTGTATTTCAGACATTCCTTATAGGGTTGACTACAATCTAAATTTCATATTTTATATCCTTAAAGTTAAGCATGATTAGAAAGTTTTAACACAAATATATATATTAATTTCCTTGTAACATGATTTTCTTTATTTTTTATTTTGAATGAAAATTAAAATTTGAAACTTTTTTATGAAAGAGAACTTTTTATATATTTTTAGTGATTACTGAATTTTTAGCTTTTTTATTATATCATAAAGCTTTTATGTAAAGGCAATTTGCTCATATATTATGTATGTCATTACCAAACAACCTTATATAAATCTTTTATTTCCGCACTATAAAGAAAAGTTAATACCAAAATAAATATGTATGTTCAAGTATCAACATTATTAAAAGTATTGAAATTTACTTATGAACAAAATATCTTACAATGCATTGAATAAATAAATAAAATGTTATTCATAAAGCAAGCATTTTTATTTATTATTATTCATATTCGCTGAAATATTGAGTTATCCAAATGGAAAAAAGTGTTTAATTATTAAAAATTAAATACTTTATAATGTTATAACTAAATTTTATCTGGAAGTTGTTTTTATAACAGTTTTTTTCAATGCTATACGCACAGGTCTCTAGCACTGCTATTTCTATGTTCACAGCTGTACATATGTCATTACCAAAAAACCTTATATAAATCTTTTATTTCCGCACTATAAAGAAAAGTTAATACCAAAATAAATATGTATGTTCAAGTATCAACAATATTAAAAGTATTGAAATTTATTTATGAACAAAATATCTTACAATGCATTGAATAAATAAATTAAAGATTTTGAAATGTTTAAGAAAACTATAGATAGGAAACTTGGTATATACTTTTAAATATGTATAATAGAAATTGCAAAAATATATATTATATTATATATCATCTAACGGCTTAAGCTCGGATATAGAAAAAGCACAAAGTCTGATATGTTGCGTGTTAAAAAATAGTATGAATCTATGGTTAAAAATTCAAGAAATCAAAATATAGCACTTATTGATTTTAAGAAAGAAGAAACTTAAGAAAAGGTCTTAAGATAAATATTAGTTCTTCATTAACATTAATTTAAGCAAATTTGCCGAATGATAATTACCACATTAAAATGCCTCGGTATTAACTTGGTTAAATATCTCGAAATCGCATAATCTAGATCTAAGTAAGTATATTTTAAAAACCCTGTTATCAAGAGCTGAGGAAAGTGAAGGCGCACGGGGCTTTTATTAAGAAAACGCCCCGCAATATTATCCCATTGAGTTTATAATCAAAAATAACTGCTTATCCTTATGGTTATCCTTATTGCTGCAGGACTCGGCAAAGTTGGCGCAGTTCGACTTCTTCTGGCCAGGACAGACCAGAGACCAAGTCAGGCAAAACTAATAAACTCGCTTTTTTTTCTTCGGTTAGATTCTCGCCCACATCGAGAATCAAGTACGGCCAGCGAGCGACTCTTTGTCTTTCAGTTTGAACCGCGCGCCTCTAATTGCTGTTTAAAGGCAAAACTGGAGGGGATTGGGAAGACTACACAAATTTACCAAGTGCAAATGCAGCTCCAACTCGACTCGACTCGACTTGAACTGAACTGAACTGGAGTATTTTTGTGAATTATTTTCCCATTATGAGCAGATTAGGTTTATTGTGAAGCGTCTTGGCAACGGGGCAAAAGGAAGTCAGACAGTAAAATCAACCCGATTCCGACGATGTTTTGGGGGGTTGAGATGGTTTTTTGGGGTTTTCGCAATGTATCCTCAGACAAAACGCTGTTAGAAGGTGAGCCAAAGGAAAAGGCCTTTCGTGTTTAGTCTCTCTTCTCTCTGTGCTGCCTGTCTGTCTGTCCTCTAGGTTGGAGTTTCTTGTCTTGTGTTGTAAGCGGCAGAAAGTTCTCTACGTTTGCTGCTTTTGTTAGGCAAATTGAAAAGAACAAAGGGGAAAAGTATTTTAACGCGGTCTGAATTTCAAAAGTTTGCCAAGGTGCTTGCTCAACGTGAGACTGAGACTGAGAGAGCGTGATGGGGAGATGGGAAGTGAGAGAGAGAAAGACACTTGAAATTCCCGCTTTGAAGTGTTTGTTTTTATGCGAATTTTCCATAATTTCTGTCGTATTTGTGTAACGTGTAAATTACGGCATAGCTGACAAAAACTGGCGGCAGATGAATGTCTTCTTATAATTAAGTATGTATGTATATATGTGAGTTTACGGATACATTAATTAGAATATCAATGGAGCATATTGCTTTTCCGATACTGTGCATTGAAGTACAGGAAATGTCAATTGTGCCACCTTACACACAGAGTGAAAAAGTGAAACCAGAACCAGAAATTGAACAGAAACAGAAACAGAAGCTGATGCTGGGAATTGTCTGCTGGAGTTGGAGTTGGAGTCTCTGGCTCAGAGATCAGACAAATAAATCACAATAACGCCAGCTACTGACGTGACCGGCCAACCTACAAAAACCGCACACACAAATACGAATACAGATACAAATACAAACACATGGATGGTAGAGGCAGACACACATGCAACCATATCGAGTGCAACCGCAGGCCGACGCACAAATGAACCCAAATGAGAGGACCGAAGGACGGACTCTGACTCTGGGCCACGAAAATGATGTATTGCTTTTTTAACGCTGCTGATAGTCTGCGCAAACGCAGTCGCCAAACGCCACATGGATGTGGATGTGGCAAGCGAACCACAGCAATGGCAACAGCAACGGAGGCAGCTTCTGCAGCCGGATGACTGTCCGTAATCAGCGCTGCATGTGGGATCAATGGACGCAAACATGTGGTCGAAATATGTTAATTCTACGTTAATTATAAATTGATTTCTCGACTGAGTATTTTATTTTTTTTTTTTGTTAATTCAGCTAGGACATTCTCCGCCTTGGCAGCGCTGTCATAACTCAACTACCTGCCTTCCCCTGTTTCCTGCTCCCTCAATTAGCAGCCAATTCAGTTTGATCGAATTTACGATTGGCCATTAAGCATTTAAGAGCCGCACGGACACGGACACGGATACGGATACGGAGTCGCTACGGAGATGAAACTACGCGACGCGGAAAAGCATCGACAAATGCCCCAAAGACAACACTCGACTCGACTCGACTCGCTGTTTATTTATGTGTGGCCAGGTAATACACAATTTAAGGGGGGGATGCGTTTTGGGATTGTGAGAATTGGGAATGAGAGCAGCAGGCGGTGGCCATAAAGTGCGTCAGTTTCGATGTCAAAGTTCCAATAGTTCACACTCTTGCCACACGATGAGTGTGCTGTGTGCCCAAAAATATCCAATGTTGTTGTTTCTCGAGTTGGCTCGAGTTTTATTATTGTTTTCCCATCTTATTTATTATCAACTTTTGCTTAGCTTCTCTTCGTTGGCATAATTTAACACGTCGCACGATTTGTTCTCGTTTCCCATTTGACATTCCCCCCGACTTTTGTCGACTTTGCCGACCTCCAACAACTTCTTGTTTATCTGCATCCAAATTAATTTCCATTTTATTTCCAGACAAATTCATTTCCAATTGCCCAACTCAATGTTTTGCTAAAACAAATCTATTCTGATGTTTCCAAATGTAACTAAGCAAGAAAGTTATGTATTATTCCTTTTCGGAACTAAGACTGTTTTTCAGCATATGGTAAACTTCTCTTTAAAAGTTTTATTTTATGTATTTTGTTTAATATTCATTAATAGTTTAAAATACTTATTTCTGCATGATGGCACTCATAGACAGGAACCTAAAACGAATTGGGATTTGCATAGACATTATAGAGCGCAATATGTAATTATACTCTTTAAATACATTTTTATACGTGCTGCCCATAAATGAGGATAGAAAGCCAAATGAGTCATATCCGACCCCATAAAGTAGAGAGGATGTGGTCGAGATATCTAGAATGTAGTGACATATCGATATTCCAATTTTATAATATTATATTTTAATATTATTATAAATATATAATATTATTATTTTGAGGTTTTATACCCGCTACCCATAGGGTAGAAGGGTATTATAACTTTGTGCCGGCAGGAAATGTATGTAACACGTAGAGAGAGGCATCTCCGACCCTATAAAGTATATAAATTTTTGATCAGCGTCAACAGCCGAGACGATCTAGCCATGTCCGTCTGTCCGTATGAACACCTAGATCTCAGAGACTATAAGAGCTAGAGCTATAATTTTTTTTCGACAGCATTTGTTATGTTTGCACGCAGATCAAGTTTGTTTTAAATTTTTGCCACGCCCACTTTCTCCCCCGCAAATCATAAACAAGTAAGAAAGCTACAGTCGAGTGTGCTCGACTGTGAGATACCCGCTAGCCATTTAGAATAAAAGCAAAATATTGCGGTATTATTTTTAAAATATACCAAAAATACTAAAAAATACTGCAAATTATTCCAAGTGGTATATTTGGTATATCGATATAATACCACATTCAAAATATACCATAGACGGCATAATATACCAGATTGTCGGCCAAAACAACTGAGACCCCTAGTACGTAGGCGTTTTGGCCCATACAAAAGTATTTCTTCAATAACTTCCACAATTTTTAACTGAACGCAACCAAATTTTCAGAAATCATAAATACTATTGTTATGATTATATGTGCCAAAACTTGCAGCTCTAGCTTTAAAATTACACTTGTAATTCGATTTTTTTGATTTTCGGGGGCGGAAGTGGGCGTGGCAAAAATTTGAAACAAACTTGATCTGCGTGCAAGCATAACAAATGCTGTCGAAAAAAAATTATAGCTCTATCTCTTATAGTCTCTGAGATCCAGTGTTTCATACAGACAGACGGACAGACACACAGACAGACAGACGGACAGACGGACATGGCTAGATCGTCTCGGCTGTTGATGCTGATCAAGAATATATATACTTTATAGGGTCGGAGATGACTCCTTCTACCTGTTACATACATTTCCTGCCGGCACAAAGTTATAATACTCTTCTACCCTATGGGTAGCGGGTATAAAAATCGAATAACAAGCGTTATAATAAAGATGGAGTCCCAAATTTTGGGATATACATTAGAAACTATAGTCTTTGTGACTTCTGAAAATTTGTTTGCGATCGGATCGAAATTGTGGAAGATATTAAAGAAATACTTTTGTATGGGCTAAAACGCCTACTTACTAGGGGTCTCAGTTGTTTTGGCCGACAATTTGGTATATTATGCCGTCTATGGTATATTTTGAAAGTGGTACTATACAAAATACTAAAAATATACCAAATGAAATATTTGGTACATTTTTAGTATTTTGTAGTATTTTTTTGGTATATTTTTTAAATAATACCGCAATATTTTGCTTTTATTCAAAATGGGTAGCGGGTATCTCACAGTCGAGCACACTCGACTGTAGCTTTCTTACTTGTTAAGAATAATACGGGGAAAACGGGGAACGTGTATCTGACAGGTGAGGACTCTCCGCTGTCGCTTTCTTACTTGTTTTTTTTTTGCTCATAAATTTTTTCTTCATAATCTAAAAAAAATGTTTTTTTAAGCTTTAAGTTCAAATTGTATACCTAAATGCAAGGTCAAAGTCCTTTTTATATTGATTTCCTTTTTACCATTTGTAATCGAACAAAAAACAAATATACGAGAATATTATCAAATACATCTATCATATAATCTGCAAAACAATAAAGACTAAGTGCTATTTCTTCTTTAAACATACCCAATGGGTAGCGAGTATTATTTTATTTACTTATTACTATTATTATTACTATTGATCCTACGGCAATAGTAATACTTTTAATTTATACACGAACATATTCATTTATATGCATAAATATTTCCTAATACTTTAATATTTGATTTTAATTAAATTTTTATTATTTATTAATTTCTTATTAGTAGATGGTGTGTAACTTTCTTATGAACGTGTCCTACGTGTAATTTAATTTTATAAGAAATTTTTAAGCTATGCTGGATCAGATTTCAAAGTTAAATAGCATAGTTTAAATATCGTGCGTGGCTTGATTTACTTGTCATGCTGAAATTATTCGTTCTCTTAGTTAATAAAGATATATAAATACTGCGATTTACTTACTACTATGTTTAATTTATGATTATAATGGTCAACTCAATATTTCTGTCATATTAAATCGCAATCACTAGCAAATAACCCAGCCAAACACATATTGCATAAGTTAAGTGCAGCTCAAAGATATCCTGTTTAAGGATTCCCAGCTTGCACTGCAAGTGATAAGCTAAGTCAGCAGCAGGTACACAGAGAAAAGTGAACTCATTAGCACACAATGCGACAATAAACACTGATGTTGACCCATTGCTGATTCATGGCTGACCAAACGGAACAAGGAAGTGCCGCCAACTGAGAGAAAAAAGAAGAAAACGGAACCATCTGTCGCATCCCAAAGTTGAGTGACAACGTCAGAAAAGTAACAAAAAACAGCGAAAATAAAACGAATTTAAGGAGTAAAGAGTGCAGTTATTAAAAAGCGATAAACCCAGAGCAAACGCATTGGCGAATTGTTGAACACCTTGGACACCCGATCCCGATCCGCATCCCGAACCAAACCGACTCAGGGGCGGCCCCAGTTAGAGACTTTGTGTTGCGTCGTGCTCCGCGTTCGAATTATGGAATTCTTATGCTAAAATAATGTGACCACGGCTGCCACAACTGCGACACAAGAGTGGCTACTGCGCAGCCGATCGTCGACGATCGATCGATCAGTAATAAATTTGTTGCACTGCCAACGCCAACTGCTTTACCCCCTGAGTCTGAGTCGACTCGGAGCCAGACTGGAACCAGTCGTTGTTGGCCAGTCTTCTGCTGCTCTCTGAGGCAAAAAGACATCGATGTAAATACGCACACGGGAGCATGTCGCGCGTTTGTCCGTTTCTTTAATTCATGAGCCGAGCCACAGAGCAGGGAGCAGAGGGCAGAGGATCGAGATGGGAGCTGAGAGCTTGGAGAACGGCAGCCGGACTGGCTCTGACTCTGGCTGACTAACTGGTAGCTGGCAACTGTTGGCCAACTGTGCGATAAGTCATTGAAAGTCAATAATATGTTACGCGCCTCGTTGCGCTGTTATTGTATAATAGCAATAAGAATACGATCGTCGCCCCAACTTCTCAACTCAGGAAGTGCCTACCCATCTGTATCTGCACTCAGAAAAAAACTTTGTTCACTTTGTTGTATAAAATAAAATTGTTGATCAATTCCGTTTCTAATCAACATTTTTTTTTTACATCGATTTATTCTGAAATTGTTTAAATCAAGATTTATATATTTAAAATTAAGGCTATTTTGTTATCTTATGCAAACAGACTTAATTCTGATCAAAAGTACGATTTATTCTTATATGAAGTGTATCATACTTACTTTCTATACAAAAGAGAAAGAAACAAATTGTATTCGGATAATTTGACAGAATTGTCAATATAGATAGAGCGAATGTTAAAATTCTCTGCCTATAAAATTTGGACCAAAAATCTGATGCTGTCACTGACCGATTGTCAATTTAAATTTAGTTGGTTCAGGAAAAAAAAATGTAAGTAATATTAAAAACAATTAGCTGTAACTACATACACTATCCAAACATAATCATATATAAAACGTTAAATTTAAAAAAATGATAAAAAAAAAGATTGATTTAAGTGTTCTTTAAATTTAAGAGCAAAAATTTCAAATTAAAGAGCAAAACGTTCTTTAAACAATTCTAAAATGAGCTTCATACCGCAAGCTTCCAATCGATCCTAAATGACGAATTTTTAGGAATTTCTTAAATATTGGAATCAAATTTGTGATTTTTTACGCAGCAAATTCTTGATTTTTTAGCGAAAGTACTTCAGTTTTCTCTCAGTGTATTGTATACTTTCCTGTCTGCAACTGTATTTGTATCTCTGTTTGTGTGCGCAAAGACGATCGCAGTCACAGTCACAGTCACAGTCACAGTCACAGTGACATTCACATTCACAGTCACGGTCTGAGATTCGTGTCTTATTTATGAGTCGCGCTATCTGAGATTTGTTTTTCATTAATTATGCATCTTGTGTCTTCGCTTTGCCTCGGTTTCGTTTCGTTTTCAGGCCTCCCCCCCTCCCTCCCTCCGCACGCCAACGCCGATGATAAATAGCCCGAGATTAATAAGGCGCCTGGCTAAATGGCGTGGAAAACATGCACATGTGAAATTAACGATTATTAAATTTGTTCTCTTGATTCATATCGGACTGAGCTCCGCTCCATCGTTTTGACTTACTGCCAAGCTCTCCTTCTCCTCTCTCGTTATCTCTCCACTCAAATGGCATCATTAGCTGGCCGTTTGCATAAATTATGATCCCGATTGCCGTTTGTCGGGATTTTCGACGGATTGGGAGTGGGAAATGTTTTGATTATGTTGTTGATCTTGGATATTGAAGCTTATCAAGCCAGGCGAAGAGGTAGCAACACTCAATGGGAAGTAGGTAAGACAAACTTCTAGGTGGTCTATTCAGATATTAACATTATTAAGATAAGTTTGAAATATATTCGCAAAATTTTAAACTTTTCTTTCTTTCTCCTTCTTCTGAAAGGAGTTTCTTCTAGCGGACTCAACAGCATTCCCCCATCAATAAATAAACATTTATCACTTTTGATTGTATTCAAATTGTTTTTATTTTACTTTCCTTTTTTTCGTTTTTTAGATTTGTTTGTTTTTATTTCTTTTGTCGCATTCAATTTGTATAACCTAATTTGTTGAAATTCAAATTCAAAATTGAAGATATATTTAAACAAAATAAATTCTAGCTTTCAAATACACATTATTATGTTATATTATATTATGTTCATGTTCATGTCCAAGTCGTTAACTATACAAGAAATGTTTGATTATTATCTTTAGTGTTAGACTTATTATCGCTTTAGTAAATTGTTACCCAAAAACTCTAACGCAGATTATGCATAAGAACATATGCATATATATATTAAATATATTTATGTATGTATTTGTATATATATATATATCGATTTAAATTTAAATTTATTTGCATTTGTATTTTTGTTTTTGTATTAATATGTATGCTTGGATGTGTAGTATATAGTAATTATTTTTTTTTTTATATATAGTATGTAGGCGTGTCTATAACTTGCTGATATGGGATGCTAAACTTATGGGGATTACAATACAAAAAATTACACAATTGTTTAATACGCGAATTGTTTACAATATTTAAGAGTAAAAGTATATATATATTTATATTTATGTATAGATGTATATATAAATTTAAGTTTAAATTTAAACCTCACAGACTCACTTTAATTACAAACAAATTTCTCTCAATTCTCTGCAACATTCTCAAAATATGTGTGTGTGTTGATTCTCCTTCCATTTTCTTAGGGGATTTTCTTGGGGTTCTTCCTTTGCTATTTTGCACGTTTATTTAAATTTTACTTAAAGTTAGCGTTTATTGTTGGGCTTCATCTTGTTTGTTGTTGCTTGGTTGTGATTTTTGTATTTATGTATCTTTCTGCTTTGAGTGTCGCTTTTCCTTTCACATACGAGTAGTGTGTGCTATATAGTACAACTTCAACGAAAATTCCCCCCGCTCCAGCTGGCCCAGCCGGCGTTGTGGGATAACACGAGAGGAGAGCTGCTGCTCGAGCACTCCTAGAACCAGTACAGATCCTTTGACGATTCCTGCACTTGAGCTTCCAGTCCTTTGTGTGGCAACAACAGCAGCAAAAGCAGCAAAAGTAGATAGAGAAAAAAAGAGAGCACAAAAACACAATTTAATTTGAGGTCAAGCGTGCTTTGCCATGGCAATGACACTAAAATGGACAACTGCCCGAATGTCGTCTGCACATGTCCTTTATCGTCCTTTTACGCACCTGCCATTGTCGGGTAACTCGAGTAGGCCGCCGCACTCTCCAGGGCATGGGCTGTCTGCTGGTCGTGATGGAGTCTGCAATGCGACAAAAAGGGTGACAAACTCGGTGAATAGAAGTTCAGTGTTGACGTTGATTGATCAATCAAGATATACACTATCCTAGGAACTCATTCGACAAGTAAGGTTGTAGTAATAAAGAAATTTCTTCCTTAATCATAATCAAACATATTAACTTTACTAATGATTCTAAATATGGGTATGATTGATATGTCATTACTTGTTAGTTTGATTCATTATTTATATTTTTTTATATTGGATATTAAATCTATGACTTAATAATTATATTTTTACTATTAAAGATATAAATTGTTATTAATATTATAATTTTTTTATTTTTTTTTATGTTTTTTTTTATGCTTTCTGTAAACAAATAACTATATGCACGATTGCTCAATCATATATAAGAAACATCTTGTTTTAAGCTAATGATATTTATTTAACCTATTTTATTTTTATAATTTTATTTGCTTAATTATTCTTCTGTTAATCCAAATTAAAGCCATTTAGTGCATTTTTACCGAATCTATGATAAACCTCACTCAGTTTACACTAGAAGTATTCAACGACTTCACTTTCTAATCAATACAGCAATTGCAGCCATTGTATGAGTGATCTCTCTAAGGAACACATCAAAATCCTTAGGTTCGTGATGATTAATCAATATAGTATATGCATTTCGAAACTTAGCTTAATTGGAGTTTGTGTGAGAATTTCGCCACATTATAGCCTTTTAAAGAACACTTAAAAACCCTGAAGATGGTGATGATTGATCAATCACAGTAAAAAATTCATTTTGTACCGAACTTGAATCAATTACTTGACAATAGAATCATTGTGCTATCTCCCTTTCTCATAAATACATCAACAAGTAATGATTGTACAATCGCAATGTATTTTGGATGAAAAATTAACTCACATCGAAATCTTTTGGTTCGTGATGATTGATCAATCATAGTAGAAAATGCATTTTGTATCAAACCTATCTCAATTGCTTCACAAGAAATGCATCAAATGATTTTTGTTTAGGCTTCGTAATGAATATATTGATATCCTTTTGTTATGTATTTGATTAAGCACTTGCTAAATGATTGATCAATTGTAATGCATTTCAGAACGATCTCAAATTAAATGGAGTTTGTGTGACAAATTAACCCATATTACAAAACACTGTAAAAATCCTAAAGTTGGTGATGATTACTCAATCATAGTATTAAATGCAATTCGCATCCAACCTAACTCAATTGCTTGACAAGAAAAGCATCAAATGATGTCCGCTAGACTACCTAATGAATACATTAATATTAGGTTATGTGTTTGATTAAGCAGCAATTGCATAATGATTGATCAATCGTAATGCATTTCAGGTGACAAATTAGCTTGAATCACAAAACACTTCAAAAATCTTAAAGTTGGTGATGATTGGTTAATCATAGTAGTAGTAAATACATTTCGTATCGAAGCTAACTCAATTGCTTGATAAGAAAAGCATCAAAAAATTTTAACTGAGGCTTTCTAATGAACTCATCAATATTCTTAGGTAATTTGTTTGATTGATACGAAAAACATCATATGATTTTTGTTAAAGCTTCGTAATGAATATATCGATATCCTTAGGTTAGGCATTTGATTAAGCACTCAACTTAAATAGAGTTTGTGTGACAAATTATCCCGTATTACAAAACACTTCAAAAATCCTAAAGTTGGTGATGATTGGTCAATCATAGTAGTAGTAAATGCATTTCGTATCGAAGCTAACTCAATTGCTTGACAAGAAAGGCATCTAACGATCGTTTAGTGTTTGCTTTTGGCATGTCACCTATGGGCTGTATTAAGTGTAGAGGAGTTCTTACCTGGAACCGTGGCTGTACTGCTGGGGCAGGCGCAGCAGGCTGCCGTATTGGGCCATGTTGTGGTGGTAGGCATGCGCGTGGGCCGCATGCGCATGCGCCGCGTGTGCGTAGGAACCATAGTGAGCGGCCGCTGCATGAGGCACCCAGGGATCGGCGGCGTAGCCGGTGTCCGTCGCTGTGCCGTACAAGTCGCTAACCTGGATATGGAAGGCGGAGATTGGAAGACAGAGACAGAGATTGTGGCCGTGGTCAGTGAGGACTTTAAATTACAACTTATTTAGTTTCGAGTGTGTGTGCAACCTCTCTCCCTCACAAACACACACACACACACACACACTCTAGTAATTGTGGCACGTATTGCAGTTAATCGGTTTCGTGGTCAGAGTGGCATTGTCTCCTTTTTGTTGTTCTTACCTGTGGATGTGTGGGGGCGGGTATGGGATGCACGTAATTGCTGTTCCAGAACGATGGTGGGAAATTGCGACTCGACATCGGGCTGCTGCTATCTGCAAAACGAGTTAACGAAAATGATAAACTCCATGAATAGTACTGTGAATACGATTCTCTAGCATTTGAATGCGGCACAATAAAGTGCAGTCTAATAGGGAATTGAGGATTTGCTTGCAATTTGAGGCAAGTGCAGCATGATTAACTGAGCATCTGTGCTGTTGTGTGCTGTGTTGTTGTGTGTGCAGCACGTACTTAGTTGTCGTCATCGGCGCCACGGCTTGTTGCAAATAACTGAGCGGAATGTTTGTTGTCGTTTCGCGTTGTCTCCTCGTTGTTGTCGGTGCCGTGTTCAGGATCATCACTTGTATTAAATGGTTGTAAATCTACGCGTTTATGAAATCGCAGAGACGAACACGAAGACATCTCCATTATGTGGCAGCAACTCTGGCTGCTGCTGAGTGTAATGGAGCTGCTGCTGCTTGGAAATTGTTGCCGAAAATAGCAACAACTTTTGGTTGGCTGCCTGGCTGGCGTCTGTGGCATGCACATGTGCCAAGGACTGTGCAACTGGGGACTGCCACAGTCACTCTGCCACTGCCACTGGCAGAGGCAAAGGCAAAAGCACTGGGACATAGGCGCATTTGCGTTGACAACATTCCAAACTCAATTCGAGAGAAAAATATACAACAACTGCAGCCTGCAAATGCAACTGGATGGGGGATGGAGGATGGGGGCATGTGGCAAAGGGAATAGAGCGCTGTGGCAGCTGTAGCTGTAGCTGTAGCTTTGAGGATATGTTTGCCGTCGCAAGTTGCAAGTCGCGACTTCCACGGCACGTTGCGAGTGTGCCTTGAATGCTGATGATGTGCCTCACTGCCTGACTGACTGACTGGGTGACTGTTTGGCTTGCTTCGTTTGCCGCGTGCCCCATTCACTGGCACACAGAGAAAGAGAAAGAGAGGAGAGAGAGAGAGAGAGCGAAGGCTGACAAAAAGTCGTCATCGTCGTCGCCATGTTCAGCGTCATAGTCATTCACTCACTCGCTCAACTGACGGCCAGGAATTCCCATTAATGTGCAAACAAGCAACCACAACCACAAGCAACAAAGCAAAGCGAAGATTTTGGCGACAGTTCCTTGCCCCTTGCTGTGCCATCCAGCCAACATCATCTTTCACATTTGATTGCACAAAGCGAAAGCCGCTCTCTGCTACCTGATGCCACCTTTCACCTGATCATGCCACAGTCTAATGAAGTTGCAGCTGATGCAGCAGATAACCGCCGCTTCAGATGACCACACATGGTCTGCCACAGTTCTGTCTACACAGTCGCATTCTTAGTCCTTTTCTAATCAAGCGGGAGAGAGAGAGACCTTTAAGGGTTCGAACCCGCCTGCGATTGTCATAGCGATTGCAACTGCAACTGCCACAGCAAGAACAAGAGCAACAGCGATAGCGATAGCGACAGCGGCGGGTGCCAAGGAATTTTAAATCGAATTCTTGCAGCATCTAATTAAATACTCGTCGCATTCGAATATCATATGAAAGTGCCACGCAAACCCAAATGAACCAGCAACAGCAACAACAACAGCAGCAGCAACTGCAAAGCAGCAACTGCAGCTGACTGAGCAAAGAGGGGAGAAGACTTTGTCGCTGCTGCTGCTGGCGATATATTTTAAGAGTCACAACAGAATTGAAAGTGCAAGCGTGCCACATACACACACACACACACACACACATGTGCGAGTGTCGACTGAATGAGAGTGTGTGTGTGTATCTCGAGTGAGCAGTTAATTGAAATGCATTTTAAAACCGTAATGAGGAATCTATGCGGCATTCGGCATTGGCACCGCCAGACGAACCACACAACAACAGCAACAACAACAACAAAAAGAGAACAGCAGCAGCAGCAGCGACGACAACAGCAACAACAACAACAAGAGCAACAACATCGACCGCATCGCATTCCGGCGACATTTTATAGCACATTCCAACTAGAGATATATATATGTATATATATAATACATGCTTAAATATATATACAGTTGCAAATATATGTATTATACCGAACAACAACAACAACAACAGCGGCCAACTGCACATTGAGATAAAGAGAAAAATCTATATAAACGCTGCATAGTTTTTAAAGTATCACTAAGTATGTGTGAGTGTGTGTGCGTGTGTGTGTGTGAGCATGTTAGTGTGTGTGCAAAACCACTCAAATAGACAAATGGCCAAAATGAACTTTAAATACCATTAAGCAGCGTCACAACAACATCAACATCAACAGCAGCAGCATAGAAAAAAACCTGAACAATGCTGTTGTTTTTGTTTTTGTTGTTTTGTTGCTTTTGTTTTTTCCTTTAGCTATGCGAATTGCGCAAGTTTCACAGTTTGCTTAGTGGGCGTGTGGTTTTGTTGTGGTTACTGCAACAACAACAACAACAACAACAGGCACAGCAGCAACCAGCAATGTTAAAGAATACAACAACAAGCACAAATTAGCGCACAACTTTTGATTTCATTCAGCAAATTGCTTAATTTAGTTCGATTATGAATACAATAGACAAATTTGCCAAAAGCTGAAGCTTTAACTCGCTTTTTTTTAAATATCCATAAGATATTTGAGGGAAATCGTTAAAATATAAATATATCGATATGTAAGAGCATATAAAGCATCTATGTTTCATACAAGCATATTAATCTTTAATTTTACCAAATAATGAGTAAGAACTTTAGAAATGTGTTTGAAATCTGTTTGGAGTACAAAAGCCCAAATTTACATACATATATATTTAAAAAACCGATACTCTTTGGGAGCTTTTCCAGATCAAGTTTGTTTACCGTGAGCCAAGCGTAAATTTAAAGATAGAGCTGGTGACTACAGTATTTTTAGTTGACTTATTTGCTCAATCTGTCTATCAATCTGGGTATTTTTTGTAATTCGACGTATATTTTCAATGTAGTGTTAACGATATACCAAATATACCGTTCGGTATAATTCAACATTTTTTGCGATAAATTAATTTGGTATATTTCTAGAATATGGTTTTATTGAAGCGTTCTTTCTTATATCAAATGTAAATATTTCTTTGTCTCATTAAATGATGAACCATTTAAATATTTACAAAACTTTTAATTAAAAAAGATCAAAATTTAAATTGTTGTCATGAATGAATTAATCACTATCAATCTATAGAATCTAAATAATTCAACATGTAAAGTTTAAACATGAATCATTTTAATAAATGACTGCAATTGGAGCCACAAATTGTGATAACGTTCAAACTTATTTACATCAAAATTTTAACGGATGACGCAAAGCATTAAATACATTAAGCTGCACAAGTTATCGCAAAGGAAAGTAACAAGCTCAATTTGAAGAATATTGAATTGCTTTTGCTTTCAATCAGATTGAATTTAACTGCCAAATATGTGCTGGGAACGCGCAAACGCAGATTTCCAATTAACGCGTGTCGAATGCAATTTTACTAACCCCGAAATTGCACCATCAAAGTGGCAATAGCCTTAGCCAGGTGTGCTATCCCCCCTTCCCCCTTCCCACATCTCCTCCTCCTCCCCTCTATTGTAGACACGCACACTCTCCCCCATTGGCATTGGCAGCCACAGAAAGTCAATAAAAGGCGACTGGAACTGCGATTGCGATTGCGATTAGCGGTAAAAAGGAATACGCCGCAAATTGTTCAAGTGCTAACGTTGATTGGCCAAAATGCTATGCGACTGTTGGTGGATGTGGCTTACTAATGCTGAGCACAAAGCACACATCTACAGATACAATACAGAGATACAGATACAGATACAGGTACAACTAGAGTACAAAGACACGTTCGGCACATTAACATTAAGCAGCGGCTGCTGCTTAGCATGCAAATGTGTGTCGCCGCAAATAAGCGATAATTGATTGATTGAGCAATAAAACGAGGCAAACAGAGCATTTGAACTCAAAGCCGAAAAGCTGCGAAATGGTGAATACAAGAAAAGTAACTAGGATGGAAGAAAGTGAAAATTTAATGGGTCACGAGATGTGAGATCTTGTTTATAAATACAAAAAGGAACTACAATTCGAAAATACTTCGATTATATGTATTGTTCAATTAAATATATTTTATTATTTTGACTTTGCATACTGCGGAAAATAAGTAAGAAAGCTACAGTCGAGTGTACTCGACTATGAGATACCTGTTACCCATTTTCAACAAAACCAAAACATTGCCGTATTTCTCATAAGATATACCGAATTTACACCCCGAAATATACTTAAATACACCGTTATATTTGGTATATAGATATACTATTACACTCAAAATATACCATAGAGTACAAAATATGACAAACTGTCAAAATGCGAGATATCTCGCCTATGGGTAGCAGTCTTAAAAACAATGACAAAAACAAACTGTTTGAGAATAAGATTTAATTTGTTCGAAAACTAAGATATTTAAATGCCACATGTACAGGTTTTCCGTACATTTCTTATTTTATTTTCTTATTTATTCCAGCCCTGTTAGTTATTCATCTGCTGTGTTTCTGTATAAAACTTGTTTCAGAATATTCCATATTACCATAAGCCACATAATACCCAGTCATGTCATCTTTTTGAGATTTTCCATTCAAAACATTCACTACTATAAAGTAGCAAATGGAACATGCCAAAGAATGAAAGGAATCTCACTTTTTGAGATGAGATATTGTCATCAAATATAAGTTTCTTAACATATTATCATGATATTCATCGCAAAAATCATAGATCTTTTATATATCTCTTTGATGATTCTAGCCTAAATGCTGCATTCACTTAATAGCTGCTTAATGAATTATATAGCCAAAACAATCGTTGTACCTATAGCTGAAGCTTAAGGAACAGCAGCCAAAAAGATTGTTTGCATATGCACAGACATCAGAATGACAGATGGGAGAAAGAGTGTAAGTAAAGAGGGGTAAAAAGTTTTTTTTTTTTTTTTTTTTTATTATTACTTTGCTTTTATTTATTGAATCTTCTTCTAAATTTTGAGACTAACAATAAGTTTACGAATCTTAACATTAAAATTTAGCTAACAGTGTGTTAAAACTGCATTCTGGTTGCGCGTCCCTCAAGTCGGTCGCTGGGTAGGTAAGTCATTACGACGAAGACGTGATTGGTTGCTCAACCTTGTTAGACCTCTCGCCAGGTGGTTAGGGTGCAACAGTAGCTTGGTAAAGTACTTTTCCTTCTGTTCTGCGATCACTTCTTTGACTGGTAGGATGTTTAAGTCGCGTTGTATGTTTTCGGTGCGAACGTACCACGGTGCCCCGGTGATGGTTCTCAAGATCTTCGACTGAGCTCGCTGGACTATGTCAATATTACTATTGCTGGCATTCCCCCATAGTTGGGAGCCGTACATCCATATAGGTTTTAGTACCGAGTTATACAGCAGGACTTTATATTCAAGGCTAAGGGGAGACCGAGCGTTGATAAGCCAGTGAAGGCTGCTGGCTTTAAGCTTTAGGTGTGTTCTTTTGGCTTCGATGTGCCGGCGCCATGTGAGTCTTCTGTCGAGGTGTACTCCTAGATATGTCACTTCGTTTGCTTGCGGGAGTAGAGTGTTGTTTAATGTTAGCGGCGGACAGTTCTGCCTGTTCAGGGTGAATGTAACGTGCTTGCATTTTTGTTCGTTCACTCTAATTCGCCAATCTGATAGCCATTTTTCAATATCGATTATATGAAGAGCTAGCTGCGCAGTAGCTTGCCTCGGGCATTTTGAGCGGCTAAGAATAGCTGTATCATCAGCAAACGTAGATGTTGTAATTCGTGTGCCTGTCGGGATGTCTGCTGTGTAGAGGACGTATAGTGTTGGCCCTAGCACACTGCCTTGAGGAACTCCAGCTCCAACAGTGAAGTCATCAGATATAGCAGTGTTGCATCTCACAACAAATTTTCTGTCGTAAAGGTAAGACTCTAAAAGTTTATGGGTGTTGCTGGGGAGCATTGTCTTGATCTTGTACATTAGACCTTCTAGCCAGACTCTGTCAAATGCTTGAGAGACATCTAAAAATATGGCAGTACAGTACTCTCGTTTTTCGAACGCGTTCCGAATTTCTGATGTTATCCGGTTGACCTGCTCAATTGTTCCGTGCTTTTCACGAAACCCAAATTGATGTGAGGGGATTCCTTCCTGGAGTCTTAGGTATGTGTTTATCCGAATCAAAACGCATTTTTCAAAGAGTTTAGATAAGCATGAGAGTAGGCTTATAGGTCTATACGACGTGGGGATTGTGTGGTCTTTTCCCGGCTTTGCTATCATTATTATAATTGACTTTTTCCATCTCACTGGAAAGTAACCAAGTTTTGCAATGGCATTGAAGAGCTGGGTGATAGTGCAAACGGCGCAATATGGGAGCTCGATGATCATTTTGGGAGTTATGAGGTCGCAGCCCGGGGATTTTTTCGGATTCAGTTGATTTTTGATGATGCTAACGATTTCATTTGGGCGAAATTCGATTGGCTCACGTTGAAGCTGAGGCTCGTTAGAGAGAGTCGGGAGAGTAAACGCACTCGTGGCAGGATTTGGTTGGAATACATTTTTAAGGTGGTTGGCAAACGTGCTGGCTCTGTCTGCATCACTACGCGCCCAGCCCCCTGTGGGATTTCTAATAGGCATCACGGTTTCTTTCGGTGAGCTCAGAGTAGGGTGAGCTCTCCATAGTGAGTTTTTCGTACTAGAAGTACACAATTGCTCTATGTAGTGGCGTTGGACATATGCTTCTTCTTGCTGTAGAGCTTTAGTAAGTTCACGAGAGGCATGTCTTAAACGTTGCTTAGCAGATGGCGATCTGTGGAATTGCCACTCTCGACGTAAGCGTCGCTTTTCAAGGACGAGCTGCTCGATTTGTAGATTTGTCTTCTTTCGATTGCTTTGTGTATTTATGGTTTGAGGTGTTGAAGCTTGGGCTGCAGAGACAAGTACAGACTCCAGTGAATTAACAAAGTTGTCTACGTCGTCTTCATTGTTGAGATGGGGACTTAGCTCAATGTGTGAGCTAATATACTTTCTGTACTTAATCCAATTGGTGTTCTGTGAGGTCAATTTTAGTGATTGTTCCAATGTTCCTGGATGCCGGTGTAGAATAAACAGTATAGGCGAGTGGTCAGATGAAAGATCCGAAAGGCATTCGGCGCTTATCAGATTTTTTGGAATGTTTTTGGTAATCGCAAAGTCTATTAAATCGGTAAGGAGGGAGGGGTAAAAAGTGACAGAGAAAGAGAAGGAGAGCGACAGGCATGAACAAACGAAACGTTTATCTTCATTAAAGGAGGTAATTAATTTTGAAATCGAAAGAACAAGCGAGTGGCAAGTGGCAACTTGATTTATTTGGTTTATTGTGTGCGACGCAATGGCATTCAACCGTCTCCGAGTAGTGTAAAGGGTGGAGAGTGAGGACTGAAGACTGCAAAACAAAAACGAGATCGGAGAGGAATACGTCGCAGATTCAGTTCAGAAGCAGTTTAGTTGTCTGCAATATGCGAGGTGCATTTGAATAGTTTTGAATTGCAGTTGTGAAAGAAAGCAGAGATTGCGCATTGCACGCGACATTTCAATAATTCTGCTCTGATTCTTTGGCTAATTATGAGAGCAAATGTGCTCCCCATGTTTGGAGCCGAGTCTCCTGCAATGGGGTTAGGCGCTTGCTTCTGGGTAATTGTTAACGCCAACACGCAAACTGACAGCTGCGACAAGTACATGACATGTGCGGCTCTTTTGATCAACATGTAAACGCCGAGTGTGGGTCGCTCCAAGAGGGGAAGGGAATGATATGGCAAATTTACTACTAAATGAAACTATAGTACCAACCTTTTGTATCCTTGTTGCTGTAGTTTAGTGCCCGGGAGAAATGCTCATCGACCACGCTGGCCGTGTCTCCGGAATAGTTGGTGAATACAACGCAGGTGGCCGATAGATACTGTGCGTGTCCTTGACTGCTGGCGCCACCGACACCCACACCGATGACACCGCCTCCTCCGCCGCCACCGCCACTGCTGCTGCTGGTGTCCAGTGGCAGCTCCTTGGACATGGCGCCAGTGGCTGAGGAGACGCCCGTCGAAGGCGCACCGGCTGTGCCATGTAGCGAATGCGGGTGGGAGTGCGGATGACGCGGTGAATCCGGGCCAGAGGAGCAGGATGATTCGTTGTGATGATGCTGTTGGGAGCCCACTAGGCGCGCTGCAAAATAATTGTAAATGAAATGCATCTCATTATTGACAATGCTGGCGGATAAAAAAGAGAAGTAGGAGAGGTGCGAAGTTCATCGCATTGCTGCATGTTCTGAGTTGCATTTCCGTAATAAAATATGATATAAATTATTAAATGTTAACTCGTTGGAATGCCGTCGAGCAATCTGAAAAATGTGCAAATTAATTAGCTTGCTGGCTGCCCTCTCTCATGCGCACTCTCTCTGTCTCTCCCTCTCTCATGGCTTGCGCTCAGTCTCCACGCTATGTGTTGCTCTCGCTATCCCGCTCTTCACTGTGCCAAAACGGCAGCACATTCCAACCATGGTGAACAATCGATCTTCAATGCTGACAGCAGAAATGTGTGCATACAAACATACATACACACGCATATAAATGTGTTTTAGTTGGATTTGTTTGCTACTACAGCAAAATATAATAAATAAACTTATGCATTTGTGTATGACATACGCTAAACGACTAAATTGAATAATAATCAAACTACAATCTTTTAGTCAATTCATTTTCAAGGCGCATTCAAGTATCCCTGCAAGTGCACTCAATTGCAACGATGCAGCCCTACTTGAGATGCTAATCACCCTGTACTCTACTAGTTTTAAAGTGTTAGAAGTGTCAATCAAATTTTTGCTTCACTTGTGGCAACTCTTTGCACTTTTTGTATATTTATACCCGCTACCCGTAGGGTAGAAGGGTATTATAACTTTGTGCCGACAGGAAATGTATGTAACAGGTAGAAGGAGGCATCTCCGACCCTATAAAGTATATATATTCTTGATCAGCGTCAACAGCCGAGACGATCTAGCCATGTCCGTCTGTCCGTCTGTCTGTCTGTGTGTCTGTCCGTCTGTCCGTCTGTCCGTATGAAACACTGGATCTCAGAGACTATAAGAGATAGAGCTATAATTTTTTTTCGATAGCATTTTTTATATTTGCACGCAGATCAAGTTTGTTTCAAATTTTTGCCACGCCCACTTCCGCCCCCGCAAATCAAAAAAATCGAATTACAAGCGTAATTTTAAAGCACACTCGACTGTAGCTTTCTTACTTGTTTTTAATATTTTTGTATACAAGTCATTTTTCTTTTCCCTCTCTTTTTGTAAAATTTGTTATTATGTTGACAAGTACCAAATGCATCAAAAAATTATTTGCTGCAAAAGTTCTTGATAATAAACTAGTAACAACATTCTCCCTTAAAAAGCTAAGTATTAAAAACAAATTGCAATTTTTGCCAAGAATAGAACTTAAAGTTTTGAAATTATTTTTCTAGATTGTGAAGATTTTATTTGCATCTCTATTTTATGGGAAGTTCAATAAGGTCACCAAAAAAATGTAACATTATACAAAATCTAGTATGAATCTTCCTATTTCCATTTAGAACTCGGTATAAAATTCAAGAATAATAATGCAGTAAGTAAGAATGATTGGCGTGAGCAAAAGGTAAATTTTAATGGGCTTACATTTTAATAAGAATTAGTCTTCAAATGAAGTCTTATTGATTCAGGTGTGTCATGTATGCCAATTTCTAAAAATTAATTTGAAATTACATATTACAGTAGATTTTCATATAAGTTAAATAAATGAGTAACCCAAACACTAAACCTGAATGTGCCTGCAATGTACATTCTACCACGTATCGTGAGCGCCTCTAAAATACTTATATATTTGTATTTTGCATATAAAATAGTGTTTAGAAACTTAGCTTTCGTAGAAATCAAAATGACGAATAAATATTTTAGAAATTTTCGATCTTGAAAAATCATCATGACTCAAGAATTGAATTGAGTTTAGCACGTTCTTTTTTGTTGTTGTGAACTCACCTTCAGCTTCGCTGCGCGGCACGATGAGATCCTCTTCTTTGGTTTGATGCGTCCGACTGTGGATGCCGTGTCCGGCTCCAACGCCTGCCCCGCTCAGCACTGGGCTCATGCCCAGACCTCCGCTGGCCGCACTGCTGCCACCAGGCACCTGGCTGCCCAGTAATCCGCTGGCCGGGCCACTGCCGACGCCAACACCGCCAACGCCAACAGCGCCCAGCTGGAGGCCAGAGGTGGAGGCTTGATTCGCAACCGCGGCAACGGCAGCTGCCGCAGAGTTGTGAGCGGCAGCAACGGCGGCGGCGGCAGCATTGGCGCTCACCGAGGGTGGCAGAATGGGGCTGCAGGGCGAGTGGGAGCTGCCAGAGGCGCTCGATGAGGCGGCCAGCTGCACGCCCGAGGACGAGTACAGATCCTGGTTGAACTGGAAGAGACAAAAGAAGCCATTAGCAATGACTACAACTATGAATAGGAAAGTGGGCAGGCAGAAATGAGTTATGGCAACGTTGGTGCAAATTGAAAATGACACAATACGAGAATTTATGAGTTGATGGCAAATGCAGTGAGGCCATTAAATTTACGAGCGTTCGCATATTGTCACGCAGTTGCTCCGCAAATTGAACGAAAAACGGAGAGCGGAGACAGTAACTCATTTGGGGAAGAGGTCGTCAGAGTGGGGAAGGCATAACCGAAAGAAAGTCGTTCACAGGGCGATAATCACGCCGCAATCTCCCGAGCTTGGCGACGTGTCAAACATAATGCGGCGCTCGCAACGATTTACGACCGCCCAGCGACACCTTGTCGCTAACTCCCCCGCTCCCGCTTCAGTCCCCCTCCCTCTGCTGGAGGAGCTGCTCTGCTGGTCGTTAATGAGCCCATTAGCGCGAGCGTTCTATAAGTGGCCGATAACCCGACGACGCTGCTGTCTCTTGCCACATTTGCGAGCGCAAACGCTTCTAAATTTAAACCCCCCTTCTCTCCCTTGGTGTGTGTGTGTGTGCTGTGTGTGGAGGAGGCGCACGCCAATTATGACGCTGCCAGGGGTTAATAATGGGTTAACCAGCACGATCCATTTGAAAAGTGCAGCGAGCATCGACAGCACGCAGCATCGACCATGATTTATGTGCAACAACAATGCGTAGCGTGGGTGTTGCTTAGATACAGATACGCAGCCTCTGTCCTTCCTCCCTGTTCCCCTTTTGAGTTTTTGTCGACTCACTTAAGAGGTTGCGGCTTGTTTACAAAGTCTTAATTTGTTTAGTCCCAAGTGCGACGCAATCCCAATTAGAAAACGCCAACTCATTGCGAATAAACCAGCTGTATCTGCAGCTTGAACTATATCTTCATCTGCATCTGCGAATGTCAATCGGCTTAAGCACATAATCAATATGCTAGCGTGTCTCTCTCTCTCTGGGCTTATCAAGCGACACGATCGTTGGCTCCAAGTGCGGTAGCCGAAAGTGCGAAACAATGCGCAAGATACAAAAGTATCTGCAACGTTGAGATTGCAGTTTTGCTGTCGATGCTGTTATTAGCTGCAGCGATATTTCGATTATGCTGAACGATCAGTTCGCAAACTCACACGGCATAAATCACCAGACGAACCTGCGACACATCTTCGCCTCCTAACACTGTCCTGTCCCTCTTTTTCTCCCTTTTTTTTTTGTTAGTGTCTTCTTGGTACCTTGGGTTATCTGATCGCTGTGTTTCGTTTTGATGTGCTCGGCAAAGAACTAATGGCGATACACACAATAAATTAAGTGAAAGGGAATAGCAAAAAACAAAAAAGCAACAGAGAAGCAAAGTGTCGACGGGACGACAAAACTGTGAGGCAACCTGGTCGCAGTCTCAGGTTTTGGGATGCGATCGAAATAAACCGGTCACTGGTCAACGGTCAACGCAGGCTGCTTGCTGACTCAATCTGCGATTGGCCAGCAGAGGCAACCCTAAGGAAGAACTGAGGAACAGCAGTAGAGGAGCGTCGGGCGGCGATCTTGAGTTTATCTCGGCCTGTTTATGGTCATGCAAAAGCATAGAATCAGAATCGTGTCGTATCGGTTACTTACATAAAAGGCCAATTTCGATTTGGTGCCGCGGCCTTGTATAATTGGAACTTGCGACACAAGAATTTCTTTGTGCCACAGCGACAAGCACCACAGAAAGAGAGAGAGCAGTTGCAAACACAGTCACAGTCTCAGTCTCAGTCCTTGTCGCTGTCCCAAGTCAAGACCCAGATTCAGATGCACAGACAGAGTCAAGTTCGGTGGAGACCCAGAGAGTGAAACCCTTTTGGGCAACTGTGAAGCGCTTCTGGCATCGTGAGAACTTTTCTGTACTTGTCACAAAAAAATCACAGAAATCTTCGAAATCAATGTTTGGCAAAAAGCGCAAACAAAGCGACATTTGCTCGCCACAAATTCCTTTGAATCTTGCCAAAAAAGCAGAACAAGAAAAAAAAAGAAAACCAAACAAAAACGAAAAACGATTTGCGTTTTATCGTGAATTCTTATGATTTGTTACTCTGATTTAATTGTGCCTCATTTCGAAGGTAAACAAATTGCCCATGGAAACATTTCAGCTCCCTCGTCTCTCCATCTCGAGTTCATATTGTGCGTGTTTTGACTTTACACAATCGCATTTATTATGCACAAATAATTAACTATAATTAACTAAAAGTCACAATAGTATGCTATCTCAAATCCATCAATTTAACCGCGAATAAATTAAATATTTTGTGCATAATTTTAGTACTTTTTTAGTTCAAGGTGTTTTTGGAAGGTGAATTGGGACAGTTCTACGAATGTTTTTACAATTTGAGGAATACAAATATTCATAGAACTATTAAAATGTATCTTCCCAAATAACTTAAACTCTTGCAAGAGACCTTATATGTACTAAAAATCGAAATTGAACAATTGGTATTTTGTAACTATACTGAAAACTTACTTAAAATAACAAATACAGCGTATCTTCCCTAATAATTTGAACTCAGCCAAGAGGTTTTATATGTTCCAACAAACCAAAATTAACTATTGGTATTTGGATATGCTAAAAACTAACCCAATATAACCATTAAAATTCATCTTCTCAAACAATTTAATCACTTTATTTACGTTTTGTATTCTTTAAATTTGCATACTATTTATTTGTGACACTAAAATCTGAATTATTGGTATATTGTGTATACTGAAAACGATTTCAAATAATGAAAATCCTGCTAAAAAGATGTAAGTACATGTACCAGTTAATTACAGTTTCTTAAAAGAATATAATTGTGGCAGAATTATAGTTTTTATTAACTTTATTTATTTCAAAACTCAAAATGTGATCTTGCTTCTTCATTCTTTTTCTCACTACTTCTTTGTGTACATACTAATTTTCAGTGTCTCCATAAATATTTTAAGTGTGTACATATCATTTTAAGTGTGTACATATTTTTAAATGATAATCAAATAAACGTTAATATTCAAATAAAATAAAGTTTTGCGTCAATAATAATGTCAATGTTTTAAGAGTACAAATTCGAAATATGTTTAAATTTGCTATAATGATATTTTCAAAATACTTTTCTATGATTTAATGGGCGCATTCAGCGTGTTAAATAACTCTGTGGCCATAGAACGTATGAGAAATATTTTTAATTTGGTAAACAATGTTTAACCGTTGTGAGTTTTTTAAAAGGTATTATTTCAATTATTCAAGTATATCTAATTAAGAAAATATTGCATATTCATATATATTATTCCTATTTTTCAGATGTTCATTAGTAGTGCACTAAGGAATTATTGGTTAGGTGCATTAAGTACTATATAATTTGCATTGCTTGGTTGTCTATCGAAAAAGAGAAAGAGTTGTCAACTTACCCTCTCATATTGATAAAATGAACGACTTGGTCCTGCGCGCCCATACAGATATGGATAATAGGCACCGTACATAACTTCTGGGCAGGACACTGCCATCGTCGCAGTTGCAGTTGCTGTTGCAGTTGCAAGTTGCAGTCGCACTTAATTCCCAAAGTGTGTCGTTTAAAGCACAGATATACTAAGATACACGCACGCACACACACACAGACACACGAAGAGTTGCACAAACACAAAACTAAGTATTTATGTATGTATTAAGTTGCACAGTAATCACAGTTTTTCTCGTCAGCTTTTCCACAAAATTTTGCACAATGATCGCTGATGGAAATTGCAGCGCCTTCAGCACAATCCAAAGCAATTGCTATTCCAATTGCCGTTGTTGTTGTAGTTGTTGCAGTTGCTGCTTTTGGAATCGTTTACAGCACTTTGCAGCGGTTGCCAGTTGCAAGTTGCATTGCAATGGCCGCGCCTCCTCCTAGGCGTTAGCCTCAGAGCTGAGCTTTGGGCCACTGAAGTGAAGTGGAGTTGGATGGGATGAGGTGCAGCTGAATCCAAGTGGAGTGGAGTGGAGTGGAGTGGAGTGCAGTGGAGTAATTATAAAACCGGCTCAAACTGAAGTCTGAAGTTGCTGTTGGCGTGTTGCGTTTTGTTGTTACTGTTACTGTTGTATTTGTATTTTCTTTTTTGTATTTGCCGCACTCGCTTGGCAATGGCGAAGGCGAATTCCAGGAATGAAAACTCCGCTCGGCTAATTATATTTACATATTGTAAAACACCATCGCGTTTGTATCAAGAGCTTTAATTACTTTTCGTCTCTATTTTTTTTTTTGTTTCGATGTTGATGTTGATGTTGTAGTTGAAGCTGTTATTGTTTGCTTTTCTTTTTAACTTGTTTCGCTAGGCTTCCGTTTTTTCGTGCAAGCGTTTTTCTTTTGTTTGCTCCGCAAACTTCTTTCTTTGAATTTCCTTGGCTTTTTTTTTTGTTGTTTGCTGCTCTTCAACTTTCTTCACCCGCTTTGCTTTGCTTTGCTTCTATGCGCAGGCAATTGCAATTATCATTTCCACATTGTTGACTGCAGTTAGTCGTTGTTGTTATTGTTTGTTTGCTGCTATTGTTATTGTACTTGTTTTGTTGCCGTTTTTCTAGCATCCATTATTATTTGGCCACTCCCTTGCTTGAGTTTCCGTTGAATAATTGCAATCCCTGGAAGAAAAAGAAGAAGAAAATATGCCAATGAGAAAAAAGCATTAAAATTGCTGCTTGTGTCAAAATAAAAGTTTCTTCACGTAATTATAAATCGCATTTGTGTGCAAATGCACTTGCAAATTTATCTAGATATTATCTTTCTTTAAATTGGGATATAACAAATGCAGAATAAGAATATGACAAGTATAAAAACTATTTACGATGAATTCATTCATTTTAATTTCAGTTTAAATCGGATATTTTATTTACTGATTATTGCTTTTAAGAGTCATTAAAGGATTTAGTTATTGCATTTATTGTCATCAACAACATCATATTGAAAAATTCTTATTTTTTAATAAATGAAAACAATCTTATAAAAAACTAAAACACTGTCTTCCATATTTACATTATTTTTATAAATAAAAGTTGTTAAAATTTATCATACGTAAAGTTAATAATTTATGAAGCTTTTAAAGCTTTTGGGAACTCAGACGGCAATTGAAAAACTTTTATATTTATATGTACACATATATATTTATTTATATTTTTATATTCTCTGAATTTACTTGTACTATTGTGTTATATAAATAATAATATTACCTAATATGTTTACCTACTATTTAAAATAGAAAAACAAAGTTTAAGCTTCACTTATAATTTCCATAACAAAGTGCATATTTCTGTCCTTCTTCAACATTTGCCAAGTTAAGGTTTTTATCAATAATATTTTGCTATTAAGATAGTTGGCAAATAATAAAAAAGCCAGAATACTAATTAGTTTTCACTTCTTTAAAACTATTACTTGTCTTCAACATTAAGTTTGTTGTTTTAGAACGTGTGTCAGAATATTAATATTAAGAATATTTAATCTTAATATAAACCGTAAACAATATTAATTTCATATTTTGAAATGCTATTGTCTGCAATTTAAATATTGTTCTTTGAAATATTTGAAAGAAAGAAATTCATTTTAGAAATGTGTCTGAAATATTATTTATTATATTCATTTCGAACCGAAACGTAATTTTCATGAAATTCTTATTAATGAATTATGTGCAAATTGTATTCTACGTATATTGTAGACATTTTCATTATTATTTATTAAGTACTAGGTGTATCTTTGAGGTTGATTCAAATTGTTGTACTCACCATTTAGGGTTCATTAAATTCATAATCCAATTATTGCAATTTATTTTGTGTTTTGTTTTGATTTATGCACTTGAACAATAAGCAGGTATTTTATATATATTTATGAATATTGTATACTTGTATATATGGAGGCAAAAAACACTTTGCTTCGTTTTTGATTCACATATGGGTATATTTGAAGTGACAGTGACGGTTTAATGCCGTCGTAAAGACACGCGATTTGCTTTTCGCTTGCAGTTAATTTAAATAGTAATTAAATTTATAAGCGCCGGAATTTTCACGTGAATTTTTAAAATTTTAACGCTGCTTTTTATTATTGCTACGTTAGTGGGGAAGTGGGGAGGGGGGGATAACTCAGTGTCGTAGCAAGATCCGAAAGCGAAGCGTACACAAAAACATTTGCTCGCGCACTCAATGAAAATATTTTCGCTAAATCCACAAATGCCAAATTCCATAAATTCTTGCGAGTTGGCAGCGCGGCGAAGGTGGCGGCGGCGATGACAACAACAGCGGCGACGGCGATGGCGATGGCGGCGACTACGACGACAGCGACGGCGACTGTGACGACCGATGCTCACATTCACATTAGTTTACGTTACATACGCAGCATCACTAGAGCTTAAAGTGAAGGTGCAAGTGCATCGAGAGCAACGGCGGCGGCGGCGGCGACAAAGGCGATTGCCGATGGCGGATTATATTTTAATTGCCAACGCATATACACTGAAAATGAACTGCACTTGCTGCGATCGCTCACTTCGACTGGGACTGAGAAGGCGAATACGAATACGAATAAGAATACGCGAGCGTAAGGCGATGCGGAGAAACCGCCGCTGCCGCTCAATTGGAAGGGAGAAAACAAACTGGCTGCCTGCTGCCTTCTGCTGCCGTTTGCTTGTCGTTGTTGCAGTCGCGACAGCAGCTGCGGCGCAGCAGAAGCGCAAACAAAATGGCATTTTGTGCACATGCCATCTCGCTCGCCGCAAGCGCTAAGAGTCTTGAATAGAGCGAGACAACTGGTGTGCGCTCAGCGTAAGCACTCAGCGACGCCCACTTTGTTAATGTGTTAGTGCTTGTGTGTGTATGGCATTTATATGCAGTGGTTGTTGTTGCCAAAGCTGTTGTTATTGTTGGTGCGCGGTGTCTGGACTAACGATGCCACGGTGTGAAAATAAAATGGAGTGCGTCTCAATTGTGTCTTGAAGTAGACGGACTCACAGTTCGAAATATTTGCTTCTGCCCTGTTCTCCTCTCTTTTCCTCTGCTTCGGTTCATTCTGTTCTACTCTTTGCTGTACTGTGCTGTTCTGTTCTTTGGTGTGTTGAGCTGAGCTGAGCCTTTCTGTTACGGCCTGTCCTCTACGGCTTGTCGCACTGTTGTCTGATTTTAAAGTTCGTTTCCCGATACTCGCGTTGTATGCGCTGGAGCGCTGTGCAACACGTACACGCACACAGATTGAAAGGAATTTGTATTCGCATTCGTCCTTTTGTTTGACCGAAAAGTATTTGCCAACTGTGTCAACAGTGTTCCACTTGGACACAACGTGACGTATACGTTAACGTACTTGTTCTCGTACTCGCACTCGTACTCGTTTTCGTATTGATAATAATCTGATTGAGGCTGAATACAATTTATTGTGCTTTCTTTGTTGACAAGGTGTGTGCGCAGCGGACACTTGTGCGATAAGTTCAATTCGACAACGACAACGACTACTCGAGTATGTCAACGATTCCCAGTGAATCTTCAAGCATGTCTCTGCCTCTGCTTCTCTGGATGAAGTATTACCATGACTGCCTGTTATACTCACACAACATAATGAACTCTTAATCAGTGTCTGACACATTGAACATTGCGAAGAAGCGAAAGGACTCGTATTAATTAAAACAATTGATTGTCGAATTGTTTGTGATTTTCCTTATTCTTTAAATGTATACATTTTTTGCAAGTCATCAGTTTTTCTTCCTGTGGGATGCCCGACCGTTTTTACTGTGTTTCGTCAAGTGCTAAAAGTCTGTCTAAGTAGTTGGCACCTAATTTAATTTTATAAATATTCACGTTTCAAGGAAAGTTATTAAATCAAATCTAATACTTTCTGACTATCGCAGATAATTTAAACAGAAGTATATATAACAGACAACCAATAATATAAAAATTTTGATTGTTTTCCTATTTCGAAAATTTCTCTCATAAGAAAAATAATTATGTTCTTATATGGATTGTATAAACCAATAGAGAGAATATTTTTATAAAGCAAGTTTAGGAAAATAAAATGTATATTTGCTGCGTCGGTTTCACTAAGAGAATAGTAATATATATATTTCGCTAAAACAATTTTCCAAAAATTAAGGCCGACTAACAAAACATCCCAATATAACTTTCATTACATTAAGAGATAACTAAATAATTTGAAGATAAATAAAATAAAAAAATAAGTAGAAAATGTGTTACAAGGTAAAAATTTAAATTGGCTGTTTTTTAAATTTGACAGTTGTACAAGTTTCAGATACCAAAGCTGAGAAATATATACCAAAAAACAGCTGATACCTGATTCATAAAAGGACAAATTGCCTTACAACATTTATCTAATAAAATGATTTGAGTACCCAAATGCTGCTGAGCTTAAATAATGTGTTAATCCTAATTTGCTGTCAATTGAACTTTATTTCCAGTTTCCTCCATTATATTATTATATACATAAAGGGTATTACCCATTACCATCTGAATAAAAACACACAAAAAGCAATTACTAAACACACTTGCAAAGATTTATTTGATACGGTATTAAACAATTTGACTTCTAAACAGTCTTTACATTTCTCGTTGTTAAACAACTTTGCAGTATGTAAGTCTTAAGGAAAGAGCTCCAACATAAAGTAGGGGGAGTGAAGGATCTACACAAATAAAGATTTTGCTGAGAGTTGGCATAGGGTCACAGTTTGGAAAGTTAAGAGGAAACAATAAAAAGAATTTGTTTGTTTGCGAATTTAATTCAATTAAATATCGTTTTTGCGTTTCTGAGCGGGCACATTTAAGGCGTTAACCGTTTGGGATCACGTGGGAACATAGAAGTCTTCCTAATGTTGTCCAAGCCAAGATACAACATGACGACGCGCTCCATGCCAATACCACCGCCAGCGTGTGGTGGACATCCGTAGCGGAAGGATTCAATGTAAGCGGCAATTTTCGAAGTGTCTGCAATAAGCAACAAAGATTCGATTAAGCATCAAGTTGGGCAAGTTTAGGAAACTATTTGACTTACCAATGCCATGGTGCTTAGCACGCTCAATTAAGTACTCGGGATCGTGGATACGCTGAGCGCCCGACAAAATCTCTTCACCACGCATAAACATATCGTATGAGTTGGAATAGACTGGATTGTTGGGATCGGGCATCGTATAGAATGGTCGTATCGCCAATGGGAACTTGTCGAGGATGTAGAAGTCAGTGTCGTACTTGGCTTTCACCAAGCGGCCCAACAATTTCTCGTTTGGAGTTGACAAATCCTCCTCGTCACCAGTTTCCACACCAGCCTCGCGCAGCATAGCAACACCTTCAGCGAACTGCAGTATCAGTGGTGGCTCCAAAAACTTAAATGCATCCACTTTGTACTGTTGGCCAACAGCCTCGATCTCGCGACTATACTTATCGCGCAGTCCCTTGAAGATGGCTGTAAACGTGTTGCCAATGGTATGCAGCACCTCGTGATAGTGATATTTGAATGCCATCTCCAAGTCGAGACCAACGAACTCGGTTAAATGCCTGTGCGTATTTGAATCCTCAGCACGGAACACAGCTCCCACTGTGAACACCTTGTCGAAGTCAGCAGCGATGGCCATTTGCTTGTACAGCTGTGGAGACTGCGCCAGATAGGCAGAATCTGCAAAACAATTAGATTAATACATGTTGAGCTTGCGAATTTGCCGAAGGTCAGACTCACCCTTGAAGTAGCTGACGGTGAAGACGTTGGCACCACCTTCACTGGCAGCGGAAATGATCTTGGGCGTGTGAATCTCGGTGAAACCCTGGTCGGTAAGAATATCGCGGAACAGTCGGCAAACGCCAGCCTCTAGGCGAAAGATGGCCTGATTCGCTGGGGTTCTCAAGTCAAGCACACGATTATCCAACCTAGTGTCCTGGTTGACGCGTATATTAAGGCCCTCCGCGTCATCGGGATTCTCTGGCCTCGACGCATCCTCAATCTGCAGGGGCAGCTGAGCCTTTGCCTGCGAGATGACAAAGATTTGTTCGACAGACAGCTCAACTAGCTGTTCTGTGCAAGACTCAATCTTGTTGGCTACCGCCACGGGTTTCGCTTGAATATCAATGATGCTCTCCTTGGGTATGCTGCAAGCACGTAAAATGAATTAGTCTCGAATTTAATTTATTGTCAGCAAAAGTTGCACTTACTTGCCGGCAAACTTGACCATCTGTTTGGAAATGACATCGCCCACGGCCAGAATGCACTGCACAGAGCTGCTCTGCTGGCGTAGAATGAGGAAGCACTGTTTGCCCTTGGCACGCGAGGTATGCACACGTCCACGCACCCAGACCAGACCCTTGCCCACATGCTGGCTCAGCTCGGGCACCAAGACGAACTCGCGTTCGCTGCGCTTATCTTTCGATTGTATCATCTCGGAGAGACCGTAACGACCTGCAGCATTATCTGCTGCATTGTCGCCGGCCGCTTGGTCGGCAATGGCAGCGGCATTCTCGGCTTTCTGCTCAGCTTTCTGTGTGCGCAGAGAGATAAAGTTGAAATTAATAGCCATACTACTGATAACATTAGAAATATAAAGAGAGAGAAAATAAAAAAGAGGCCACGTCTACAAATCAACTTGCCTTCGCTGCTTTCGCTTGCTTCTTAGCTCCCTTCTTGGATACCGGCTCCTGCCCCGAAGCGGCATTCGCACTGGCTACGTTCTCCTTTTCCTCGACCATATTGGAATGCACAAAATCGGCTGTAAAATCGAATGTGTTTATTATTCTAACACACTCTGATAAGCAACAGGCAAGAGAAACGAGGGGAACACACGCATCCGGCACTCTCAAAAACTATTGCGTCACTAACACACGCACACACACATGTATAGAATACAAATATATATGGATACTCGTAGACTATATAAATAGAAGTTTGCACATTTAGACTCTGCAATACAATTAAACTCGGCTGCAGCTGAATTGATTCTGCAGTTCAGTCAACTCCACGTAGAAATTGTCATTCCATATGGAGTGGGGGCTCTCGTTCTCTTTGTCTGCTGCGGCACACACTCACACACCTAACCTAAACGTGTAACCCTTTATTCACAATAAGCGCATTGGTTGCCCTTCACTTATTGATTTTTTGTGCATTCGAAATGCGCTTACCAGTTATTTTTCGCCTCTTTTATTTAATACACAAACGAAATTACACGAGTTCGCGGAACTATTGCAGCAGCAGCATGCTCGGTGCAGTGCATTCGATATAAATGAGTTGATTTGTGTATTCTTATCGATAGTTGGCCTATCGATGTCAGTTACAAGTGTTTATGAAGGCTGTGCTACGATAAAATGTACCAAAATTTAATATAGGCATACAAATGCAAGTGCAATATCATTTACTGATCGAATAAAATTTACAGAATCATATAAATTAATTTAATGAACAATAATAAATATTTTCTTCAAATTTATTGTATGCAATTTCAAATGAGCTGCGTACCAGGCGTATAACGATATATCGACTGCACGACCGCCAAATAATATCGATGGCATATTACATCTCAAAGAAAGAGACACAGTTTTCCAGAAAAGTCACTTGGTAAAGAGATAAAAATAATTGTTTGTTTTGAGTTTTTGTGCACTTCAGAAGGTAAGATTTTGCAATTAATACGCTATATTTGGAGCACTCTCGCTTTTAAGAGGTAGTGAAGTGTGGCGCAGGTTGTAATTCTTGTTCTTCCCCAATTAATTACTTAAGTGGTCCGATAAGAGTGAGTCACCAGTCTTTAATTTCCCTTGCCTAAAACAACGGTATAATTCGATGTTAATATGCATATGCATCTAGTGAATTGACGAATATAAAATGTCACGCGTACAATTTCACACTTGCAAATGTGTACATAAGTTATTTATCTCCATTCGAGTATTTGTATACATATGTATGTCTGTTTGTACGCGTCAGCCCAACTGTATCATTCAACCATACATACGTCATGTTTACCCAACAAACCACGCATATCGCGCGACTCATATGTTATATCTTATCTCCGCTATGAAAACATTCCAATACAAAACTCAACCTGTTAGTTTCGTTTTGGATTTAAATTTTATTATTTATCTTAACAAATACAAATATGATAAGCATTCATTTGGTTAAACTCTTGCTTCTTTTCTAGGTAAATTACCATTTATAGTGTTTGTTGGGTTACCCAAAACTATAAGCTAAGGACAACGAAATGCACGGTAAGATTCCAATGCACCGACTGTACTAATAAATTGTTTTCTCTGGGTTTTTGGGTCTATTGCAGTCAAATACTTATTCAGTGGTCTCTTGTAGCTATCTGTAGGAGCAGATCGTTCAGTTCAGTTGAGCTTAAGAGACAAAATCAACAACAGCACCAATATGTCGTGGCAAAGTGTCCCTCAATATCCTCAATATCAAGGTTTACTTTATTTTGACTTATAATTTGATTGAACATAACTTTAAAGATATAGCTTCTTGTTTTGTTACGTTTCGCATGCTTTTGTTAAGACGCTTTTTTTGTTACATATTTGCATTAATTATTTCTACCATATTACTGTTTTGCTTGCTCTCAACGGTCTCTTATCACTTAAGTATGCGGAATAATTGAGTCATAATTCTACATTTGTAAGCAAAAACAGAGCTTGTGTTTCTCAAGTCTGCTCTAAGTACTGTATTTTATATTATATAGTTTTTTTTTTTTATTAATTTTAAATAATCTAACTGGGAATGCATTTAGCATCGATTCTTAGATTTTTCATTTGTTTTGAAACCGGATTTAGACCGGTCGAATATTTGCATTGACATTCATTTATATAAGTAACATGTTCTGTACGAAAAAATTTCGACTACTCGTGTCATTAGTGTTCTCACCTTTGACTAGTACACATCTTGAGATAATAACACAACAATGGAGGCTGCAGCTGTAGAGAAAGAAAATAAAGAGAGTAAGTTACAGTGACAGTGATTGCATATCTAGGAAGTACATGTAAACAATGATCAATATAATACGTGACTGAACCTTAAATCGATTAAAATTAGTTTTTTTTTCTGAGAAAACTTGCATTTCTATCTAAACTCTCGCTTTCGCCAAAACCGGTTTGATTGGATCATCAAAAATTTAACGAAGCAGCATATTTATTAACTCGAGCGTAGAATGCCAGACAAAAATGTATCAAGATTCATTTCAGCGAAAATTAAAAAATACTCTTGCTTAATAATAAGGTCACTTTCCTGGAAAATCTCGTATTATGCTATAAGTATACGTGTATGTAGAACAAATGTTTCCAGCGAATAGAAAAAAAAATATACATGTTATAACAATTCAGAATTTATTTGTATTTTTTTTAAAGTTTAACAAACTCTCTAGCTTGACAATGTGTAATTAAGGCTTGTAATGTTAGTGTTTCACGATTTTCAATTTTTGTAAAGTGCGAGAGTCATCTATTATTTGATTTCAATAAGATTCTCAAGCTGTGTACTAGTCTCATTAGTCATTTTAAGTTTTAGGACTTGGTGATAATTGGTAGATGTTTTTATATTCTATTTTCCATCTAAATACATTCATGTTTTAGTCCGTTGGAATGCATGAGTTAAGTTATAGACATAAGAAGCTAACCTTTGTCATCTCCCGCAGATCCCAATCAGCAGTACAACTATGGCGGCGGCTATCCGCCGCAAGGGGGCGGCTACCCGCCGCAAGTTGGCGGTTATCCACCACAAGGAGGCTATGGCGGTGGCCCACCGCAAGGCTATCCGCCCTATGGCCAGGGCGGCGGTCAAGCCTATCCACAGGGAGGTTACGGCCAGGATCCGTATGGTCAAGGCCCACCACCCGGTGGCTATGCACCTCAGCCCGGCTTCGTTCAACCACCTCCATCGGCTGGCTATGGGGCCTACGATGATCCCGAGCAACCAAAGAACTTCTCATTCGACGATCAGAGTATTCGACGTGGTTTCATACGCAAAGTCTATATTATTCTAATGGTATGTCTTCAAAGCTTATTTGGCTATTTTAATGCTAATGTTAATGATTGCCATTGCAGGGTCAACTGGTCGTTACTTTTGGAGCTGTTGCGCTGTTCGTTTTCCACGAAGGAACTAGAAAATTCGCTGCTAGGAATCAGTGGCTGTTTTGGGTTGCTCTGGCCGTCTTGCTTGTGACAATGATCTGCATGGCTTGCTGCGAGAGTGTGCGACGCCAAACACCGACGAACTTCATATTCTTAGGGTTATTCACAATAGCGCAATCATTCCTTTTAGGCGTTTCAGCCAGTCGCTTTGCTCCTACAGAGGTAAGTCCTGTTTTCTGATCTGTCTTGATCTTAGTAGATCATTTTGAATTCTTTTTTTTGATTGCAGGTACTAATGGCAGTGGGAATAACGGCTGCTGTTTGTCTCGCCTTGACGCTTTTCGCAATGCAAACAAAGGTGGACTTCACCATGATGGGCGGCATATTGTTGGCTTGCATGGTTGTCTTTATGATCTTTGGAATCGTTGCCATCTTCTTTAAGGGAAAAATCATAACGCTTGTCTATGCATCGTTGGGGGCCTTGCTGTTCTCCGTGTATCTCATATACGATACGCAGTTGATGATGGGCGGCGACCATAAGTATTCCATTAGTCCCGAGGAGTACATCTTTGCTGCTCTGAATCTCTACTTGGATGTGGTCAACATCTTCATATACATTCTAACAATTATTGGGGCTTCGCGGGACTAAACCCGCGCCCAAAGACCCCCCATATATACGTTTATTTAATGGCAAAAATCGAAATCGAAAATCAGAAAGAATCTAGCTTATTAATATTGCTCTTTACTCAAGTTAAACATGTATTACTCATAACCACATAATCTCAATTGCGAGTCGAAGAAAGCGTTTACGATGTCCTGTGTGCAGCTGGAGATTCTTTGTTGGTTATGACAATAATCATTATTTAATACAGCTCTTTCGTTGCGTTGCTATTTTCCTTATTCCTTATAAGAGTGTAGAGAGTAATAAGCTTAAGGTGAAATGTATACAAAATTGTCACATTGTTATGCATACGAATGCACTAATGTTTTATGTTGATTAACTTGATTTGTTATGTTCTTCAAAATTGTTCTTATGACTTCTGTATACCTGATAATAATTGATGATCCAAACCAAATACTACCACATACATCCGTACTACAAACATGCAAACAACTAAAACTGAATAACAGCATAAATAAATGAAAGTATGCATTATACGAATTATTTACTATATACAATATACATACATATATATATCGAAAAAGGACACGCAGCAGTTTGTCGCCTGCAGTTATTAAGCAATTAATATGTCAAATACATACGTAAAGTGCAGACGTATCAGGAATCCCTCAATAATTAAATATACATACTTATTGTGCAACGTCACTGTGGTAAAAAGTCAACAATAAAGCAAATCTATTTATTTATTGAATAAATCACAAACTGAACTGAATCTCGCTCTCGCTGTGAATCAACTGTGAGTGAACGATGCTGGTGAGGGTGATGCAAGGCAAAGTATGTGGTTTCTTTAGTCGGCCTTTGTAGGTCTTCCCCTTTGGGGCGTTGGCGTCTGCTGGTTGCTTGCTTCGCTTCGATTCAGTTGGGAGTAAGCTAGCAAAGTTGCAAGAGTCAACAGTCAACTGTTGCCAGCGTTGGATTAGTTAACAGTCACAGTCGCAGGCACAAGCACAAAAAGATAGTTGTACTTGTAGTTGTATTTATAAACACGTATCATTATCATACGAGTATTGAGGTTACTTTCTTATCTGACGATAAGTGTGAGACTACCAAATATTTGGAACTTGCGGCTATTCCCACCTAGTATTTGTGTCCAGCTCTGCCAGTTTTATTCGGTAGCTTCCAGCAGTGCGTGTGATTTAAAGCGACTCGACTTCGAGCACAATAAAAGCAAAAAAGGAAAAAAGAAAGCTATAAAATGTATCAATACCAGCAAGGTGAGTTGTAAAAAAGAGTGCTGCAGATAAGATAAATTCAAAATATACAACTTTGTTGTATTACTGTATATAGAGCAGAGATATGGTAGCTTATGCATATATAGGTTTTTAGGACTGTTTTGATGAACTTCCTTATTGCAAACTCACCTCATAAATTCCACAAATTACAAACCTTTTTCCAAGTTATTTGCTGATATTCTACACATTCATATATATTTCAACATTATCCCTATCAATAACCATTCGATAAGAGAAAAGTGAATCACATTGTAGTTTACATAATGTACGTAGTATCACATCGTATGTATATAGAGCACAGGTGCGTCGTATCTGAGTCTGCAGTGACGCGTTATCAGGAGTCACCAATACCAGTAGGAGTTGCATGCATACAAGTATAAGCACACTCATATACCCTACCTCACTCTTTGCTCCAAGCTCGTTATCAATGTGATTTCATTGTGGTCGTGGCGATAGCAAGCGGCTAATCTGCAGGCAAGTGAAAGAGGTTTCAGGCAATTCCCATTAGCCAAACGACTCAGACTCAGACACCTAGACTAAAAATAGCGGAAAACAATTCGAGAAGAACGAAAAGCCATGAGCAACACACATTTTCAATACGGTTAAGCTCTTTTATTGCCCACCAGCAATTTCCCTTTCACTAAACTCAACACTTGTCTCTTTGCAGGTGACAACAATGGCGTCTATGGAGACCCCGAGGCGGACAAGAGTTTCGCCTTTGACGATCAAAGCATTCGCAAAGGATTCATTCGCAAGGTTTACCTCATTCTGATGGTGAGTGTGGCGTATACTTAATAAATCCAGAAAGTCCCTTAATTAAGCTATTCTCTTTCAGACGCAACTGCTCATCACCTTTGGCATCGTTTGTGTGTTCACCTTCTCCAAGGGATCCCAAGAATGGGTCCAACGAAACCCAGCGATCGTCTGGATTGCGCTGGTAATACTTCTATTTATACTAATCCTCCGATATCCCTATAATACTATTTCTTTACGACTGCAGGCTGTGCTTATAGTAACCATGATCAGCATGGCTTGCTGCGAGGCTCCGCGTCGGAAAACACCGATCAACTTCATCTTTCTGTTCCTCTTCACGCTGGCCGAAGCCTTCCTTCTGGGCATGATTGCCGGCCAATACGAAGCCAAGGAAGTGATGATGGCCGTTGGCATCACGGCTGCCGTCAGCCTGGGATTAACGCTCTTCGCCCTGCAGACCAAGTGGGATTTTACAATGTGCGGTGGTGTGTTGGTCGCTTGCCTGGTGGTCTTCGTTATCTTTGGCATCATTGCCATCATTGTTCCCGGCGTGATCATTGGCCTCGTCTACGCCTCCCTCGGAGCAATTCTCTTCTCCGTTTACCTGGTCTACGATACCCAGCTGATGATGGGCGGCAATCACAAGTACTCCATCAGTCCCGAGGAATACGTCTTTGCCGCACTCAATCTGTATCTGGATATCGTCAACATTTTCATGTACATCCTCACCATCATTGGGCTGTCGCGCAACTAAATTAGTATTCTAATAGATGCTAAGACTAGTCTAGTATACGCTTAGTAATAGCGTAATCTGTAGATCGTAGTCTGAAGGTGTCAATTGTTGTCGCACCGTCTAGAAATATTTATTATTATATAACCTAAACTGAGATTACGTGTTTCTGGTATCTGCTTTTTTACTGTGTTGTCCAAGAAATACTCTAACAAGTGACCAGCAAACGACGACTGTATTTGTTCAATGTTCACATGTTCCCAGCCAGAGATTCAATCTGACTGCAGTTGGATTTGCGATGCATCTCATTGCGACCCTGCTCCACGCAGCGGTGTCCAATTAATTAAAACACACACGAAAGGCCGTAATGTAATTATGTCCAATTGAGATTGGGCCGTGTGGCGTAGCATGGCATGGCATGGAGGATGGAGGATGGCGGATGGAGAAGACGCCTCCATTTCTGGGCTGGAAGTGCCACAAGGCCCCTCGCATCGATCAGTTGTGCGCGCATCTGAATCGGGTGCAGAACTATCGCGGGGTGAGCCATGGATTTCGATGAAGTACTTAAGGAGGTAGGCGCATTCGGTCTCTATCAGAAGATCATCATCTGCTCCGTGCTGCTGCCGGCTGCGTTGCCCTGCGCCTTTCACGCCTACAGGTTTGCTTTGCTCCACCTGCAGCATTTTGCACAATTCTCCCCTGCCAGCAATTCTTTCTGCTTTCGCAGTCAGCTGTTCATTGCAGCCACACCTCAACATTGGTGTCGCATACCAGAGCTTGAGCCATGGACTCAGGATTACATACAGCTTGTAAAGAATCTCAGCATTCCGCGGAACAAACACGGTGACTTTGCGGAGTGCTCGATGTTTGCTCGCAACTACAGTGAAATGGTGCGTCAATCCTAAATAATCTATGTACATATATAGTTATTATACTATGTGAGTCAGTTAGTGAGTTTTGATAAACGTCTAAAACGTATCCACCCCGATTGGAAAGTGTAAATGAATCACAATCAAATACTATCTTTGAGTAGTTTGTCCCCTTGAAATAAATAACTGGGTTCTTAAGATAACGCATCGATTGGCATATTTAATCAAGTGCAGCATTTCAACAATGCCGCTCGTTATTCAGCATGACACTTTGTTCTGTGTGATTTTTAAATAATATTCAATAGTCGGACTACTCAACACAAATCTAACGCATTCTAAAATTAAATGTGTGCCAGTGCTGCCCAGCACAGTAGAGAATAAAGCAGTGTATACAGAACTGCAAGTAAGCAGTGTGCAAGTGCAAGCAAGCAGTATAAAAGCAGTTCAACATGACAATTTAAATACCACAATAATTTTAAGGCAATGAATTAGCAATTTCATTTTTGTCTAGCATCTTTATTTTATTGCTTGAATGCCTCAATAATTTGAATTATCAATTAAGTGACTTTTAACTATATTTTATTTGTTTTGATCGATACTTGGTAGGTGCGATATCTGGAGTACCGCACACCCTACGAGCTGCAGCGAGAGCAATCTTCTAAGCTGTTAAGATTGGATCAGGACGCTGTGGTGCCCTGTCAGCATGGCTGGCACTACGACAAATCCATGTATCCCAGTACAGTTGTTCAGGAGGTGCGTTCACACTTGCTCCGCAATTCACTTCTTTACCATCTATACAATCTTTTCTTACAGTGGAATTTGGTCTGCGATAAAAGTTACTATGTAACATTGGCATTGGTGCTCTTTGGACTGGGCGGTCTTATTGGGAACTATGTGTTTGGATATTTGGTGGATCTGTGGGGTCGACGTCCCTCCTTCTATGCATATCTATTGCTGGAAATTATTGCCTGTGCAGCCAGTGCCTTCGCCTGGAACTATTACTCTTGGTTGGGTCTGCGCTTTGTTGTGGGTCTCACTGTGCCGGCCATTCTTGCCAGTCCATACGTCCTAGCCATTGAGCTTGTGGGTCCCGAGCGTCGGGTCTTTTGCACCATAGTGTCCAACATTGCCTACTCGCTGGGTCTGGTACTGCTAGCGGTGAGTGTTATATTGCCATGGAATAACAAGACCTTCTTCCTAAAAGGTTTAAGGTTGATCAGTAATACCTTAAACTATATGGATGATCAGCTACATCAGTCGATAAAATATCCATGTCCGTCTGTCGTCTTATTGAAAATCTCTTTCATTGGCACTAAAAAATGCTATCAAATATAATGGCAAATGGTATTAGTATATAGAAGGCTTAATACTTGATCAGATTTCAGCCAAAAAAAGTTTTGGATAGATATTATTGTGTTTTCTAAATATTATATTTCTATTGGATTGATTGCTCTTTTTCTATTGAGATGTTTAAAAATAAACAGCTGCTATCTTTAAGTCGAGTACTAACAATTTCAAAACTTCTTTCCAAAGGGCGTCGTTTACTTGGTACGCGACTGGCGCTATCTAACCCTGGCTGTTTCCCTGCCGCTCCTCATGCTCTTCTCCTGCTTCTTTGTGTTGCCCGAGTCACCGCGTTGGCTGATTGCTGTGGGACAACCGAAGCGAGCTGCCAGGATTCTCAAAGTTATGGCGCGTGTGAATGGAGTCCATGTCACACGCGACTTTATGGAACGTCTCTATGAACGATTGCACATCAAGCAGCCGACGGAGACAGTGCACTATGGCATACTGGATCTCTTCCGCGGCACCAACATGCGCAGAAAGACGCTTATTGTGACGCTGATTTGGTTTGCCAACACCAGCGTATATGTGGGACTCAGTTACTATGCTCCGGCACTTGGCGGGGACGAGATTTGGAACTTTTTTCTGGCTGGTGCTGTTGAGTTGCCCACGTATTTGTTGCTCTGGCCAGGGCTAAGCTACTTTGGACGCCGTTGGATTCTGTTTATTTCGATGTTAGTTGGTGGCGTTGCCTGTGTAGCGACTCTGCTGTATCAGCAGCAGGCGGATGTGATGTTGCTTCTATACTGCATTGGAAAAATGGGCATTTCATCGGCATTCGTTGTGTTGCCGCTGCTTGCATCCGAGTTATATCCGACCGTAGTTCGGGGTCTTGGCATGAGCTTCAGTTCCGTGGTAGCCATGACTGGGCCCATAATTATACCCATAATTAACCATATGGTGAGTAAAAGAGCCCTAGCTCTCCCATCAATTAACTTTTTTCGCTCTTTTGTTCTTTGCAGGGTCAACAAATGCTAGTGTTGCCGCTGATTGTGATGGGAGCATTGCTCATTGTTGGCGGTTTCGCAAGTCTTTTTCTGCCCGAAACACGAGGCAAGAATCTGCCTCAGACGTTAGAGGAAGGGGAGGCGGTTCCACTGAGCTTTCTGCTCTGTTGCTGTGTGGAGAGTGAGCCAAAAAATCGTCAGTCCCAAAACAAAGGTTTGGGAAGAAATCGAATGCCTGAAGAAGCCGCAAAAGTCTACCACCGAGTCGGTGTAGGAGGACCTGCAGCATGCAAAATTGTCTGTAGCATTTGTAAAAAAGAAATGAGGACTCTGTAATAAATATTTACCATGTTATACTAACCATATCTGTCTAGAACTTTTGGTAAAGGAAGTATTTGGGATCTCAGCATAGTTTATCGCGGCCTAGAAGTATACTACAAAATATTTTGCAAAATTATTCATCCCCAAAGTATGTGATAGAAAAAAGTAATAGTGTCCGTTGTGTCCAAATTGAAGAAGTTGTTTTTATGTGAATTGTTAACAGCTGAATAAACCTTTGTTTTGCATGTTGATATATTTAGCATTAAGTTATTTTAAAATGTCAGTTGTGTTTCTAAAGGTTAATAAGATATTAATATTTTGGTTTTTATACCATCTTGTTGATATCAACATTAAATTGATATGAACTCTCTGCTGAGATGCCCTGAATACCAATTGAGAGTGTCACATGTTGATACACATTATACAATTTTCTTAAATGAAAGTATTATTACTTTTATTAGTAGAGTATAAAGACAAACAACTTGATTCAAATCTTTTTTAGTGAAATTGTTGATCGTAAGCATTTATTACTTACAGACTATTCGTACGTAAAAATGTGTGTGAAACTATTCCTCACTACGTAAACTGTCATTCAAACAAGTCTACTTATCAATAATCTCTCATGCATACTATACATGCATATATTTTTCGAAATATGTGTGTAAATTTGTAAATATATTTCAATATGAGTTTCTTTGTTTATTTGTGTATTACACATACATTAATACATACATACATACATAGAGCGTATTCAGCAAGCATGAGACAAACTGTTGAGTTCAAAGTCCACTGAGTAGACGCAGCGCGTGAACGATTGTAAAATTGTATGAGTAGTTGTAAAAATGCATTCACTTTATCAAAGCAATCGGAGCGCCAGAGCACAACAAAGTGGAGAAGAAAGAAGGTTGCGGAAGTGAGGGCAACTTACAAAGCTGACAGTGGGACAGGTATTAATATACTAGGTATTCAAATTGAATTAACACATACATACATATGTACATAGAATGTGTGCCTATAGTTTTGCACACATTTAAACATTATATTATGTATGTTATGGGCTTATATTAATCTGCTGGGCAATCAAACAAAAGAGAATACCAGCGTAGTATTTTTGTTCACACACACTAGATATACATATGTACATATACATAGTATACACAAATATACTATGAAAGAATGAATAGACATTTTGGCAACTGAACAAAGAAGTTCCGTGAAGGAAACCCTGGCAATGCATTGTGATGCCTTGAAGACGACAAGCAACAGAGTGCATTTTATACTATATTCAATCGTACTTATAATATTTGGGTTATGACCATTTACATTATTTTAAGTATAATTTACAGGGCTGTAAATGTGTATCCGTATTTTCCAAATATAAACTACTCCATCCTATTATTGGACTTGAGCATGAAAGCAACCATTTTGTAAGAAACAAATGGCCTGTGTATTTTGAAAGTGTTTCATTTACATTACATTAAAACACACCTTAATGTGTATGGAAGTGTCTATAGAGTTTACGTACATACAACTTGTGCGTAAGTATGTATGTATTCCACTGAGAAACAATGATCAAAACAAACAAGAAAAACTGCCTCAACCGGGCAGATAAACGAGCGACAACAAAATACAAACAGAAAAGGCAGCACCAGATGTCTGTTGACAGCGACTCGAAAGAAACCCATGTGCATTTCAAATACATACTTGTATGTTTATACATACAAGCACGCATACATAGTCAAATGTAGGTAATAAATATTTATGTGCATACTTGTATGTGTAGTGGAAGATACAGTAAATTCAGTGTTGCCTTTGTGACGCCTTCGCAATTGATTAAAACTACAGAGCGCCCGGCATCGACCATCGACCACAAAACGAAGCGTGGCGTCGTTTTACGCTCCGAGCGTCGGCGTCGGTGTCAACGTCGTGTCGGGCCTCATTTTGGTAGACGCTGTGCTGCGTTCAGTGCGATCGCAGACATTGTGCAAAACGGTTCGCATAGGCTGAGCGTTTTAGTGATCGAATCGGTCGGACTGGAATTGGAAATTGGAAGTGTTGGAGTAGCTGTAGATCTTGCTGTTGTTGTAACTGTGTCAAGCCAATTTTAAATACATTTAAAAGGGCGTCATAATCATAAAGCGATTATTGCGAAGTGAAAAATTAATCAATTTATACATAGAACACAAACGGCATTGAGGTAGGTCGCTTTTTGCCATCGTTACAGTAACACAGTTACTCAACTTTTGCTTGCTGTGTGTTGTGTGTTGTAATAATAATCCCAAGGCTTCGTACACTATCAGTCTCAATGTCTTAAGGGCCGTCTAATCGTGCCACGTCTACCAAATCTAACTAAATTATGACTATGCAGTCCAGTGTGTCTCACAAATCAAATTATTGGTTATTGTGGCGCGTGTTCGTTGCTGATTTTGCAGTCAATTTGCTATCAGCAGTGGTGCGAACTGAACTGTTTTGAACTTATTAAGTGCCCAAGTGCTAATTGATAATATGTACCTATATACAGCTAAACGGATCGACTATGTATGGGTGCTAATCTTGATATATAGCTGCCGCCCGCCATCACAATTTAAGACGCATTTCTTTTAGAAATATTGTTTTGATTCCGCTTTTTATTTAGGTTCATACTCTTGTAGATAACGACAAAAATATATAGGTACATATGTACATTAATAAATTGCATACTTATCACTTCAGTGGAGGCCTTCGAGAATGAATTCTTTTAAGTCAACATTACACATTTACCAAGCACTTGATAGATAAGATTCTCTAAAGAGTTTTCATTAATTAAATATTTACCTACTTGTTTGTGCCCGAAACGGAATGATCCCGAAACTCCAGCACATATAGAATTAATTTAAAGCGATTGTCCGACGCCATTATCACTAAGAACGAGACACACCTAGAAACAAGCAAAGAACAACATTCACGTAGTATATAAATTCTCGTATATAATATACAATTTATACGACTTGACGACACGCACTAGCCCACTAAAATTTCAATTTGAAACAACAACAAAACAAATCATTTCTGATATATTTTTAGCTTTATCAATTTGCGTTTTCTACGGAGGCTCGACATCTTTGTTTGCGCTCTTCTCCTCCCATCGATTCTATACATACATACATACTACGACAGCAGCTATGGATAGCGTCAGATCGTTTTTTGCTAACCCAAACAAAGACAACAATATCGGCAATCAACAAAATGGCGCTCAGGGACGCTGGAACAACTGGAATAGGAACATGCAGGCTCACACAGATCCCGGTTCGGTGAATTCCACCATCAGGAACCCAACTAGTAACGATGCCAAGCGCAAGGACAGTGATAATTACTTCTACATAATGTAAGTATACCATCAGTAAAATGCTGTTGAGGTTAAGGAGAGAAATTAGGGATTAAAGGTTCAGCATCAATGTTTTCTAAAAAAGAAATATATTTTGTCATATTATATTATCTCATTGTTATTTCTAAGGGAACAAAGAAACTGTCAGTTTTCTATAGATACCCTAAACAATAATAATTGGTAAAATAACCATGAAATTGACTAAAACTTTTAGAGATAGCTTATCTATAATATTAGCGTACTAAACTTGTTTACCTTTCGCCTGTCGTTAGCCATACAAGTTTGGTATAATAATAAGTTATTTTGATTTCTTATCAGCACAAAATGTAATTTTTTGGTTGCTAAAAGGCGATAAAGACACAATAAGTGTGGGTAAACGTAAACAATTCGAGTTAAAAGCGAGTATTATTTAACATATTAATTGGTTAGCAATTGAAGCAAGCTTTCAAACGTTCTCTAATGCGAGTACTTTTGATAAACCAGTTTCCAACTAATATATCACATTGTTATTGCCTTGAATAATACCAGTATTGTTTCATACCAGCAGCTTTAGGCTCGAATAAGTTTGAATCAGAAGCAAAAGCTTTGAAGCGGAGCTTTCAAGCTGCATATCTGAATAGTATAGAGTACGGAGGAACGAGAGAGAGACGCATAAGTAGCGTGTGAGAGAGTGAGAGAAATAATCAGCATTAAGGGGGCTGTTGGCCGTCATGAATCCCACTTCAGTATCGAATTAGCTGCCAAGAGCGTCACGCGGTAAAGCGGTAAAACCCCATATTTAGAATGTGCGGGGCGGGTTCTGCCCAAAAATAAACACAACTTGGGCATTTACTGGTTATAAGTGCGTGATTCAGTCGCTCAATTGAAACAGTTGCAGTTGACCAACGGGCAGGATTACTTGCAGTAAGCATTTGGGTAAGAAATCGCAATCTCAAGAACACCAATTGTTTGACTAGCGTAGCGAATTGAAAGTGAATGTGAATGTTTCATTCTATAAAATAAAAACAACTCTATATAAAGCTCTCTCTTAACTAACAATTTCCCCTTTACTTTCCTTTCCCTTACAGGTGGCGAGCTTGAGGACAACCCGGCAGAAGCAGCTGGTAAAACAACAGCAGAGCCATAGCATTAAGTTTACGTCTAAAGTGACCTGCAGCGGATTTGTGCACACATCTTATTAGAGACATCGGAAGCTGTAACCGACGTGCTTTTTTTTTGCCGCGTTGCATCATCTCCATACCCGGTGTTTAGTGATATTAGTTATTTATTTAAGTATACAATCTGATTTATTTACACAAACATTCAACTTGATTTGATACCACATTACGTATACGTATTGTCTGATCGAAACTGGCATTCTACTTGCATTGTACTGGAGTATAATCCTTGAAGCCCATATATGGACCCGTTTACAGTTATTGGCTTGATTTACTGGCTGATCTGCATGATATTATTTGGACCCATGATGTTCTTTGTCTGCGTTTACCTACCCGAAGTGCCAGTGCGATATGTGAAGAGTCTAAGGCAGTATACATAGGCCTTATACACACACACACACACACTCGTTCTCTGCTTAATTTTGTATACCACTACATATAGTCAAGTATATAGGTACTCATTTGATACACAATTTATACTGATACTGATACTGATGTACTCCTATAATCAACATACCATTGAACTCTCTACAATAAATACGCTCATGTGGAATATACTCAGAACTTGTGAACTTATCTCTCTGTCATTCTCTTCGATTGTTGCTTTCAAGGTTCCATCTACGATCTATTTTAATGAAAGGTGCGAAGTTCTCGTTTGACCCCAGTCACGGCCTTCTATCGACCAGCCGCTAAGCTGCGAGTTACTCAATTGTGTTACGAGTCAAGCGAGCGTTGAACTTCAGCTTGTTAAGTTTGTTGAGATTTAAGAAAATGAAAACTGGTGTAATAGCTTTTAATTGTAGGGGTGTGTGGTAATAAGTTTTACCAGATTATTTAAAACTTGTGGAGGAAGTTATGACTTCAAATTACTTGTAGTAATAGGATAAAGACTATTTTCAGAGTGATTATTTATAACAATAGGTTAACAATGAAAAAGAGGAATTAAAAGCTAGAAGAAATCACTAAGTTATAGGGGAAGTGACGACTTTAAATTTCGAGTAGCAATTGTTAGATAATTTGAAATTTATATTTCGCATTTAATGAATGTTTGTTTCTGGCAAATTAACAGTGAGACTCCCATAACTTTTTTTTTTTAAATGATATACAAAGTAAATTAAAGTATTGAGAAGAGGAAACCAAAGATAGAAAACTATCAAAAGTATGGATAATAACTAAGAGTATTAAGACAACTTATGGCAACTTCTATGTATGCTACTTCCTGAATGGAACCTAAAGCAGAAGAAGTAAATATTGTCTTATGTTGAACCGGGTTTGATGACTTCCATTGAATTTTGACTTTGCCAAATCGATATGCAAATGGAGCTTAGTGCGTGTTAGGGTCGAGCATTAGCAAATTTCTATAGTAACTCAAACAAACAAAGTCAGTGAGAACATTGAAATGAACAGTAAGCAAGGCGTATTCTATTTCACAATTACATAAAGTTTAGACTGGGATATAGAAAACACAAAAATTCTTTCAGTTAATATCAGTGAAAGCATATATCTAACCAAAATAACACAGTGCAGTTAAACAAACAGCAGCAAACTCAAAAGAATTTTAAGCACTTTACAATCGGGAAGAAGAAATCAGCTTCGAGATGCAGGCAGCACCAAAAACCAAAGAGGGCAAACACAAGAAGGTAAGAAATCACAGTAAGTCCGACGAATTATGCAACAATGTGAGGAACAAAGTGAAACACAGCAAAAATAATAAGAACAAAAGCACGATTGCAAATTTGAGACCGTATCCAAGTGATACACTGAACGTCCGTTCTCGTCAAGAGCTGACAGCGTTGTGCTTGTGCTGAAGCCATGGCGAATCCTCGAAGGTTTCTGGCCTTCGTTTTCGGGATTCTATTTAAAAATTCGCGATTACTTTTTAATAAGTTTGCTGAAACGTAGCGTAGCCAAAGTTATTGGCGCCCTGATGGAACTTTGTCACGAAACATAATTTGCAATTTGGCCAAGAAGGCAACTCTGAGCCTCCAAAAAAAAAAAAAAATCAGAAAGTCTGCCAAGAGTCAAGTATGGGAAGGGGGGCACGGGGGCAAGGGAGGCAGGCGAGTGCCTTGTTGGCATGTGCGTGCCGCTGAAATAGATGATGGCACTACCAGTTTATAGACACGGTAGATGCAACTTCATCTATATCATCGTATACCCCCTACTTAAGTGCTCGACTAGCCGGCTAGCCAGGCTAAGGCCATTGGCAAGCTGGCAAATTGGGATATTGGGTGTCGATAGCAATCAATGTCGCCTTACGAATTTTACGAAGTTGCCCCTAAAAATGTTTATAAATCAGTCAGGGATATGACTCTCTGCTCACCTTTGTGTTGGCCATAAAAATGAATGGGTATTTATATAACTGTATCTGACGCTTACACGTCTTCCAATTGGGTTTGAGTTCGCTACACTGATAACAAATTTGAGTTGAAATTATTTTGCATTATTTTATTTTAATTGAAGAAACTTTATTTGAATTTTAAAAACAGAGTTAGGATACTCCTGAGGCTGTCTATTCGATATTTAGAAATAATGGGGATTTCAAAAATATTGTAACTTTAATTTTTCAATATTTATTCAATCATATTCTTCATGAAGTCCATTTATATTTTAAACTAATAAAGTTTATTATTTGTATGCTATTTGAATTTAAAAATATAGACTATGAGGTATTTTAATTACATCTGTAAAATATTATATTAATTGCATTCTAATACTTGAGGTTTAAAATAGAATAAGACTTCATTACCCTAGGCATCTTCTAAAGGGACATTCTTTTCAACTAAAAGGCCTTTGTACCCCATTTTCTATAGTTTTCAGCGAAATTTCACCCACACATAAAAGTTCCGCACCGTTAGGTGTGCATTCAAAAGAGTTTTCACTGTAGTAAGTTCTCTTCATTCGCCTTCTTCTTCATTGGCGTGCTTTGCAAAGCTACTCTTTGATTTGTTGCCAGTGTATTTGGGTTGTCAACTGCTCCACACTCACTTGCACATGAACGAACTTTAATCGAGTTGTGTGCAATTTGTTTATTTACGCGCCCAACTCTAGCCTGAGCCGGAAATGTCAACACCCCTCGGAATCCATTGAATCCTCGCTACGAGTACTCGCATCACATCCTCACTTATGACGTGTGCTCCTAGGACGAAAGTTCTTTCGTTTCTGTTTTTTTGTTTGTTATTGTTGCTTTAGCAAAGCGAAAGTTTCGTCAAACGTTGAGCGTTGATAGTTGAACGTTATGAGGTTCGTTTGCAGTCATTATTCAAAGAGCTCGGAATCGTTGGCAGTGTTCTCTCGAGGCTGTACTAGCCTAGGTCTCAGTTGTGTTGCGCTTTCCAAAGGGTTCACGTCTCCATCTAACGAAGATATATAGAAGAATATATACATATATATATAATCGAAATAGTATTGTAATTATTTGTGATTATCGCAGAGGGAAAAAATAGATTGACAAGATGTGGAAGCTTGCTAACAAAGCGATGGCGGTATATGAGTATTCACTGTAGCTGTAAACATACTGTACTATCTGATCTATCCGTTTTACTAGTACTAGATGTTGCTTTAATCCGCAAGTAGAACTCTCTTACATCTGTGTGCATCTGTGTAAATGTATCTGTATGCGTGTGGGTAGAAAAACAACAACAACAAAAACAGCAACAAGCCAAACAAACTTGTAAATACAAAAAAATAGTTCAAGTTCTTCGCTAATTTCTAAATTCCTGTAAATACAAAACAAATTTAATTTTCATTTTGCGCCTATCCAATTATACTATTGTAGATCAACTCATTTGTGTATATAATATATAAATATATACATACGTGTACAATAAAAATACTTAAGTAGATTTATCCACATCACATCCAAGAGATCTCTCAGCTGTCTGCTCCGCACTCGATCGTTTAGCGTATACACAGTGCAGTTTTTTATTTAGTTACTCGCTAAATGTCTGAGGCTGCACCTGTTCCCTCCACCGATGAGGGGAGGCCAAAGGACGACGAGGCTAGCCCTTGTCCCGAAAGTGCTGATGATCTGCCTGTGATGGAGCAACAGCAACTTGATGAGGTAACTGCCTTTGTCATCAAGAATGTCAGTATCGAGCAGTCTTTTCGCTTGCCAAAAGACAGTCCCAAAGTCCGGCACTCTGCTCTTTTGGCAAGCGTCCTTTAAGGGGACTGTCAAATGATTATCAGACTTGAAATTACAAGAAGTTTGCATGCTGCAGGAATTCTGATTTAATTGTAGATGAAAAACAATACAAAAATAAAAAAAATAAACTAAAACAATCACCACAAAAAAAACCAAGGCACATTTTGCAAATCTATTCGAACAATTGATGCATGATATATTCCCCATAAAGTATCCTAGCACTGCTATGCCAAATGTCCTCGCAGGTAAGTTTTTGACCACTTTTGCCTTGTATCCTGCTCCCCAGCCAAATGTACACTAGTTCCAACAATCTTGCATACACACCGCCAGTTAATCATTGCTCCTGGATTATCCCTGTTGTAATGCCTATTTTCTGCTATAACTAGACTAGGTCATCGAAGCTTAAGAATGAAGGAGGCGGCGGAGGTGATGCCGATGATTTTGATGCCTGGATGAAATCGCGTCAATTGATCAAACCCGATGATCAACTGGATCTAACCGAAGCGGAATTGGGCGAGGAAGTCACCAAAGTACTGACACCAACCAACACAAATGTGATTCGCAATTTGGTTGTGTTTAGCTTCAAGGAGGGCGAATTTGTGCCTGCCCCATTGCCGGGAAATACGGTGACCCTAATCAGCTTTCCGGGTAATTCGCTGCACGTTGATTCCGAGGAAGCGCGCTTGCAGATTGAGGAGTCCGATGAAATCAATTATCCGCTGCCTATGCCCAATTATTCCGTTGTGGAACAGCGCGAATCTGTACTCGATGGTGAGGAGGAAGGCGAGGGTGAAGGCGAGGGTGATGGCGAAGATGATAAGAGCCAAGCAGGTGGTAAGCAAGGTGGTGGTGAAGAAGAAGAAGGCGAAGAAGAGGAGGATGAGGAGGGCAAACAGACCGAGGGTGATCAAGGTGGTACTGAAAACGAGCCTGGCGGTGACGATGAGGATGCTCCAGCTGGTGGACAACAAGCTGCAGCAGCCCCTGGCAAAAAACGCAAGCTTATCAATCAGTTTAATTATTGCGAACGTGCTACACTAACATATTGCAATCCCAAGCGGGTAAGTGCATTTAGGCACATGCTCTAGAACTCTATTTAATTGGGATATTTTTTTTCAGAGTGTGGATACGCAAACCATTCCGCCACCGCGATCACAGTTCGGAGGCACTGTGCTGCAATGGATCATCTACGACTCGTACCAGGAAGACTTTGAGGAGCAGCAAAAGATAAGCGGACGCACGTCTGTTGTCCGAGGACGTTCTACTAAGAAGTCTATTAAGAAGAAGACGGCTCTCGCAGAGATGCTCAATCGCAAGTATCTGCGTTGCTGGCAGATTCTGGAGCGGATGATCAATCAGAATATCTACGATGATATTGGCAACGACTATCGCTACTGGGAGGATCCGGCTGATGAGTTTCGCGAAGGCGAGGGAAATCTGTTGCCTCTGTGGAAATTTCAATACGAGAAGACTAAAAAAATGAATGTTACCGAGATTGTCTTTAATCCGGCCTATTATGATTTGTTCGCTGTGTGCTTCGGGTCGCGTGAGTGCAAATTCCTAGTGTATAACACTTTTTACTAGAACTATCGGTTTCCCCTGCAGATGACTTCCTGAAGCAACCCAATGAGGGCTATCTCTGTCTGTTTACGGTGAAGAACCCTTCCTTTCCCGATTACATTAGTAAGTTACCTCGATACTACTATACTACTGTACTACTACTAGATATATAACAAACTTCTTCTATTTATTTAGTTCAAACCGATTGTGGTGTCATGTGCTGCGACATTCACCCGAGCTATCCTTTCCTAATCGTGCTGGGACTGTATGATGGCAATGTCTGCGTCTATGATTTGCGCGATGGCTGCAAGGAGCCCATGTATGTTTCTCAGGGCGTCAATTGTAAACACGGCGAGTGCGTCTGGCAAATCCGATGGGGACCCGATATGAGCGATGGTGAAATTAATTTCTTTTCGGTCTCATCTGATGGTTGCGTCTTTCAATGGATTCTAATGCAAAATAAATTGTGGGTTACCACCATAATTACGCTATATCTGGAAAATGAAGTGGCTGATGGCCCGGATGGCACTCGAGTGGTTCTGAAGACTGGCGGCTCCTGTTTGCAGTTCCATCCAACGGATAATACGGTGTTTCTGGTTGGCACCGAATGCGGTTTCATTTACAAATGCAGCACACTGTTTAGCTCCAAGTATCTGATGACCTATAGTGCACACAATATGTCCGTCTATCGCATCGACTTTAATCGCTTCGATTCGAATATTTTCGTCTCCTGTAGCGGAGATTGGCGTGTCAAAGTCTGGGAGGATATGCGTCCCGATCCACTCTTCATATTCGACTTGGGCTCCGCTGTGGGTGATATTAAATGGGCTCCATATTCCAGCACAGTCTTTGCTGCAGTCACCACGGAGGGCAAAGTGCATGTCTTTGATCTGAATGTTAATAAATATAAGCCCATCTGTGTCCAGGCTGTTGTGCCCAAAAGGAAGAACAAGCTCACACGCATCGCCTTCAATGAGAAACTACACTTCATTGTCGTAGGCGATGAGAAGTAAGTTCCGAGTGCTAAGTTTATTGAGAGTTTTAGCTAATCTTTCTATTTACCAGGGGCGTTACCACCTCCCTCAAGCTGTCCCCCAATCTCCGTGTGATGGTGAAGCCCCCGAAAAAGCAGCTCTATCTTGACCAAACCACACTTCAAAACTCTAAGCTGGAGAAACTTCTCTCCCTCGTCCGGGAGCTACCAGAGGGCGCAGTTGTAAAGGACACAGCGACAACGGTTCGCAGCTAGAAATTCTAAAAGTAGTTGATTATAATATATTATTGTTATTCGATAAGTTGGCAATCTAAAATAAGTACCAATAGTACAGAGGTTTTTATTTCACATTTTTATGTAGATTTGTAGTTCCGAGAACGTTGCTTAGTTGTAAAATACTTAAAGATCTATAGAGCTAAAGAGCTACTTATCCAGGCGAACTGCCAACATAAATGTAAAAACAACAAAAGGAACTCATAACCTCAACGATTACACATAGTATAGTACAGAAAGGAAATTTGGGGAATACAGGGAGTATATATGTCTTTTACTTAATGGCCCAAAATTGTGTTATAAGGAAATACTAAAGATTTAACTAATCCTCTTCGTCATCAATGGCAATTTCTTCCGATTTCACCTTAATGTGTTTGGCTTCGAGATACTCTAAGACATTGTTTGGACACATAATGCTTCTGCCCAGGAAAAGCACCGTCGACATTGGGTGCAGGTAGTCCGAGGAGAACGTGCCCGCCTTCCAGCCAAAGAAGCCACTGGCTCGGACTTCATTGCCGTTGATTTCGTAGGGCAGCAGATTAACGCCCACCTGATTGACTTTGGAGAATTGCACTCGAAAGTAGTGGCCATCGGTAGCCTTTATCCAGTAGAAACCCTCGTGATCCACAGTTGGTTTGCTCTGTGATTTTTTCATGGCATTCGAGCGTTCCAAATCTTGCACATTGAAGCTGATATCAATGTCGTAGGCATCGGGCGAAAGTTGATTTGTCTCAATTGCACTTTTCAGCGCGTAGTTATCAAGCCAATATCGTATGCCCACGTTCTCGAACTCATCGAGCACATGGTTGAAGGTGGTCTTAAGTTTGTCCAGACAACAGGGTGGAGTATGTTTCCCCAGATAATAGTAGAACGGACGATTGTTGTAAACTGAGCCAATGCACGATTTGGTGGTACGTTCGCAGCCGAAGAGATCGATGTCTGTGACCAGAGGCAGAGAGAAGTTCGAGGAGGAAAACTGCGCATCGAATACTGGACTGTGTGGCTGCCAGTTGCCCTCGCGCGCCGAGGTTTTGCCACCAATCCTGTGTGTCCGACGGACTAATCGTTTGATCTGCAGTTTCTTATACATCTCACGGAACTGGCGACGTCGCAGCTCCATTCGTCTCTGCTTCGTATGGAAGGAAGCAAAGAGACGACGACCCTCCATAAAGGATTGCGGAAAGACGCTCGTCGACAGGTTCGCGATCTTTGCCTGCATGTAGAGCATTTCCGGAAACGGCAATGCAAAGGGCTCCGGCATCGAGCTGAGCACCGCAACATCTAACAAAATCGCATGTTTCTGCAGAAACTGCAAAGTAATGTAATAGGTTATTTCTATTTCTGTTATGGATTATTTCTAGGCTTACCAAATCGCAATGCGTGCTGTCGTTACGTGCCTCTAGCTCCATTGTCCAGTTAGGCAGGTCCAAGTTAAGCTTGGCACAGCTACTGTACGACTTCAGATTCCCAGCGAATGGCACCAACAGTAAATGCCGCACAATCTCCTCCGGCGCAACTGTTACTCGCTGCACTTGTGGCTGTTGTTGCTGCTGCGATTGTGATTGCGACTGTGGCTCCTTTTTGCCCACTTCGTGTATGCGGGATTTCGTGTTAATCTCACGTAGAATCTTCTGTAGCAGATTCTTGCTGCTTACGCGCACACTGTCCGGCATTAGCAAAGCATATTTGGTGCGTATGGCGGCTAGAGGATTGAGTTGTTCCCGCGTCTGACGCACATCGAAAGCCAAACTCATAAAGCGCACTGTCTGCTCCTCGCCGTTAGTTAGATTCCGCTTGAAAGAAACTGGTGGATAAGCGTACTCTGGAGAACCCTCCTGCAGCACCAGTATGGGCATGTTGGGAATAACATCGAGTATGCTAAAAATCAAGAAACAAAAGAGTGAATATATTGCATACTTTTAGGCTGCTGCCTCACTTAAGACATTCTTCAGAAGTATACTTTTTGTAGCATACTTTTAGGTTGCCGCTTTGAATTACCTCTCTATGCTGGGTCGCAAATCCTGCTCGAAGTTGTAATGTCCATAGAATACAATTGTTATGGACTTGCGTATATGTTTGTTGGCATTGCGTGCTTTATCTTTTGGCGAAAGCTTCACTCCATGTACTCCATCTGCTCTTGGCTGTGGGTCTTCGCCTCCGCCGGAAAGTGCACGACTTATGCGCCGCCAAAGCAAAGTATTCCATGTGTAATATAAGAATATCATATTTGCCAGTATAAAACCAAGCAACAGCAATTTGACCAGACGCATTCGATACACTTTCATAATGATGAATGTGTGGATGCTGCCTATGACAAAAACTACAGGTTGTTCCAGGTGTGCGGGACTGTCTCTCTAGCTGCGGCTATCAACATTTATCGAATCGCTGTTTCCAGAGCCAATTTACATACACTTTTACATGCCGCTGGCATGGCAAATGCATTTTTCCTTAATTTTATCTCACTTTTGTTTTTATTCACAATTCCTTGCTGCTTCCTGTTTGCTTACTGACACTTTTTTCCAGCCCCCAAAAGCTGCATCAACCGAAAACAGCTGATTGAGAGCTGTGAAAGCTACGCGGTTTGTTCACGCACTAAGCACATATCCTTCGAAAGCTGTCGCAGAGCTTTTCTGCAAAACATATTTCAAATTATGTATACACACACACTCACAACAACTATATTTATCTGTATGCAGGGATGCAAGTTCAACCCTCTTTATGGTAACTTTGTAACGTATCCAAGTTTTTAGTTGTCATTTTTCGCATAATTCGCATAAAAAATCTGTTTGTTTTTCGTCTAGAAATTAATGCATTATTCACATAAAATAATGCTATTAATAAATTCTACTGTATAGTGCAATATTTTTTAATCTTATCATAAGATTTTTGGCCTTAATCATATATCTCATCAATAAGAACTTAGGTCTTGAATTAAATGTTCTTGAACATTTTCTAATAATGAGATTTTAATGTTTTTAACGCATTTATGAGACAAAAATTCGTAATACTAAAACCAAAATACTTTTATTTAATTTGAAAATATTTGTAATATGATTTATATACTGTTATAAAATATTGTATGAATTATTATCATTAAACAAAAATTTGGAAAGCATTTGAGCGATAACATTTATTTATTCTATTTTGAAATAATTTCAGATTTTCCATCAATTACACAATACAAATATAATGCATTTTGGCACAGAATATCATTTATAATATTATCAATATGAGCTTGGTTTTACAATAACTGTGTTGATTATTAAGAATATATCTATTTTAAAAACGTTCACACATACATTTATCACAATACCTGTTTACTTTGAGATACTTTTATACATTGAAGAAGCAATTCGAAATATGTATCGAAGAGTACTTGCAATCGGTATAATTTACATCAACATATAAAAGCGGACATAAAAATGTAATTGGTTTTCCAATCGGCATCTCCAACACTTTGTTCGATTGTTTAATAAATATTTGTACTTGAAATAATTTTGATGATCCATCGCGTAATCATTCTGCAGCGTACTACTTGCCCATGCCGGCAAAGAGCAAAGGAAATGGCACCTCATCATTGTTGAGAAGTGGCGGAGTTGGAGCACGTGCCTCTGCCTCGGTGGTGCTGTTTAGCCAGAAAGTGGTAACGGTGCCTTTACCCTTGAGCTCCACATCGCCGCGTTGTTCCAATTGAAAGGTGCCAAACTTGTCTAGAATACCCTTTGTTGCCGATGAAACGTGAATTTTGCCCGCTTCAAAGGAATGAACAATTAAAATATATACATAATGTTAATATTTTAAGTCATACGCATTCCTGTGGTCTCCAAGCGGGAAGCAGTGTTAACCGTGTCCCCAAAGAGGCAATAATGCGGCATCTTTTTGCCAACGACGCCGGCACAAACAGATCCTGAGTGCATGCCAATGCGGATTTGTATCTTGTAGTCCGGTTTGTGCCTTAGATTAAAAGAGTAGACTGCTTGAAGTATGTCTAGGGCCATCAAAGCAATTTCCCGAGCATGTTTATCGCCATTAGGCTCCGGTAAACCAGACACTACCAGATAGGCATCCCCAATAGTTTCCACCTAAAAAGGAAGGGAGATTCAATTTTAGTTATTTAGTTGTAGTAATACATTCGTCACTCACCTTGTAGACATCGTAGAAGCCAATAATGCGATCAAATGTGCTGTAGAGATCGTTAAGAAAGTTGACCACATCCATTGGTGTGCTGCGTGCGCAGAGCTCAGTGAAGCCCACAATATCGCTAAAGTAGATGGTCACACTGCTAAACTCTTCCGGTTCCACAAGATCTCCGGCCATCAGTTGCTGGGCGACAGGACGAGGCAGAATTTGATAGAGCAGCTCCTCGGTGCGTTGCTTTTCCAAGCTAAGTTGCCTAGTTTTCTCCTCCACGAGACTTTCCAAGTTGTTGGCATAATGCTCCATCCGATTGAGCAAATCATCCATGAGATTCTCACAAAAGCCCCTGAAAGTAGGCATGTTATACATATTATACTACGAACAATCACAAAGTAAGAAACCAAAGCAAATTAGTTTACATTTTGTATAAGAAAATAACTTAGAAAATATGTAATGAAATATCCAAAAGTGCTTTGATTTAATTTGATTATAAAATTGTAAAATAAATCAAATAAACCTAAATAAAATATAACAAATAAAAGTACGGGTAAAGTTAGGCGAAAACTGTCACTCACTTCATGATGGTGCGTATGTTGCTTCTTATTGTGGAAAAATCCGGACGCTCCTCTTGGTTGTCAGCCCAGCACTTTTCCATTAGCATCAATAAGTCAGGTGGACATTCCCGTTCACGTATAAGCGGCCGGAAAGGCGGATACTCACATTGGCGCACCTTGTGTAGAATAGTGTGCACATCCATGCCCTGCTGACGTGCCTCCTGATAAGGACCTCCTCGATTAACAATCTCCTCCAGTATAATGCCAAAGGAGTAAACATCGCCGCGCTGTGTGGCCGGGCAGCCTGGTATCGAAGTCATTGGCAACAGTTCCGGTGCAATCCAAAATAGCTCTGAAAGATCAGAACGAAATGAGTGTCAGTCCGAAATAAACGGAATCCTGATTGCCTAAATAATGTTCGGTTGGTTGACTTTCAACCCCCATTCTACTTACTGACGTAGTAGTTCTGATCCCGCACAAAATCCGAGGGAGTCGTCAGCGTGTTAAGGCCAAAGTCGGAGATCTTCAACACGAAGCGTCCATCGATGAGACAGTTACAGGAGCGCAGCTTGCCGTGAGCAACGACATCGCTGTTGTGCAGATAGCTCATGCCCTTGACAATGTCGTGGATGAGGGACATGCGAAAGTTCCAGTCCAGTTCGATGGCCTCATTCTCGAGTACATCCTTCAAGCTGCCCCGCGAGCAGTACTCGGTGAGGATTAGGACCGTGGGTCGCGGCAAATCAATGCAGGCGCCCACAAAGCGCACCGTGTTCTCATGACTCACGTCCCGCGCCTGCTTGATCTCCCAGAGCAACGTTGAGGTGACTTCCACCTTCTTCACATTCACCTTTTTGATGGCCACGCGTTCGCCCTTGAGCTGTCCAATTGTGGTGTAAACCTGCGGTGGCAACGAGGCAAAACTTGCGATGGAAGCACGCCCTGAGTGTATGCCAAACTGTTGCAGCGATATGTTCTCCACATCCAGGCGCTGCAGCCCTCCCTTGGAACCGAACATGCCGCCCATCTCGATAAGCACATCATCGGGTCGGACGCGCCAGGACATGTTGTGCAGCTCCTTGCCGAGCTTCATTTGTCTTGGGGCAGAGAGTTAAGACAGCTAAGTAGAGTGCGAAATGGAAATAATTACAACTTACTTTTGCAACAGACAGATGACCAGGAGAACGAGTCCCAGAAATAAAGCTAATCCGACAATTGAATACATGACTGTTGTCTCTGTAAAATGAATATTTAAAAATGTTATATCTATAATATTTGTGGAATATTATTTTTAACTAAGCATCAACTTTCAATCCTAGAATAAGAGCTTCAATCTTACATCAACAATAATTAAACATTAATTTAAACAATCTAAAATGTTGTCTAATAACTATTTTCCGAAATGATAACGTTTTACATCTTTAAATAAGCTTATATTTTGCACTTACCGTTTCCATGGCAGCCTGGCGCATTGCCCAAGAACCCACAGGGCGGAACATCTGGCGGAGGCTCCTCACGACCACCTGGCCAATGGATTTTCTTGCCATGCACAGCGGCATATTTTCTACAAGTTAGACAAAAGACGTTAAGTGTCTTGGCTCATCAACCAACCAGAAATATATACCGATGGAGTCCGTAATAATGTGCCACAACGGAGAATTTGCCATTAATGGGATCCAAGTCGAGTATGGAGTAATCCGCATCGCGATCGCCATTGTCATCGATGCGAACATGCCCGGTAATGCCATGGAAAGTGCGATTCCACATGCGACGTGTGATGTTCACACCATCCCGAATGTCGCCACCCTCCGTCAAGGTCTCATTCAGTGCCATGCCAAGCAGATAGACTCCATCGTAGAAAGCCCCGATGAAGAAATTGACCTCCTCTCCTTCGCCAAATGTATAGTTGTATTCGGACAATGCATTCTCCCGGACATTGTCCGCAAAGTCCTGGAAAGTGGGGCTGGTTGGCTGCAGGAGTGAGACTCTTAGCAGTGCCTCATATGCCTTGCGTGCCCGCATATCATTATCGTCTCCCATCTCCCAGTCCTTGTCGCCCCAGTAGGCACTCTGGAATATCTCCACATCGAGGAACACCCACTCACCGTTGGTCATGCCCAGACTGTGCGCTGCCAGCATAAACTTGCGCACTAAAACGCCACGCACAGATAATATTACAACTGTTGGAAAAAGAAAAAGTTAAGACAGTGCTAAAGATAGTCTATATATAATATCGAAGATTACCTCGCGCATACATGCTCGCATCCTTGAGATAGTTCTCGTAAATCTCCTCCGCGTTGCCATTCAGTTCCCGCACAAAGCTCAACAGTCCCTCTTGACGCAATCCATATTCCAGATTCTTGCCAACAGTCAGTGAGAATAGCTCAGATCTGTCCACTAAGAGAGCCACATGCTTCCACTTGAATTGTCGGAAAACACTGGCAAAGACCAACTTAAGCCTACACTGGCAATAGGACATTCGAGTTAAAGTCGGATACTTGGATTTATCTTTAAACATGCCCTGCAAACAAATTCGGTGCGTATGAAATAATTGGCAACGCAGTTCACAATTTTTCGTAGATTAATCAAAGCTTTTAGGACGAGATAAATGCATATTAAATACCCGCTACCCACTTTGAATAAAAGCAAAATATTGCGGTTTTATTCTCAAAATATACCGAAATAATATACCACAAAAATACTTTAAAACAAGTAAGAAAGCTATAAAAAATAAATAATAATACTGTAATAAAAATACTACAATATACTAAAAATATACCAAATGGTATATTTAGTATAACGATATGGTACTAACATTCAAAATATACCATAGACGGCATAATATACCAGATTGTCGGCCAAAGCATCTGAGACCCCTAGTAAGTAGTCGTTTTAGCCCATACAAAAGTATTTCTTTAATAACTTCCACAATTTTTATCTGATCGCAACCAAAACCAGAAATCATAAATAGTATTGTTATTATTATATACACCAATATTCGCAGCTTTAGCTTTAAAATTACGCTTGTTATTCGATTTTTTTGATTTGCGGGGCGGAAGTGGGTGTGGCGAAAATTTCAAACAAACTTGATCTGCGTGCAAACATAACAAATGCTATCGAAAAAAAATTATAACTCTATCTCTTATAGTCTCTGAGATCCAGTGTTTCATACAGACAGACGGACAGACGGACAGACAGACAGACAGACGGACATGGCTAGATCGTCTCGGCTGTTGACGCTGATCAAGAATATATATACTTTATAGGGTCGGAGATGCCTCCTTCTACCTGTTACATACATTTCCTGCCGGCACAAAGTTATAATACCCTTCTACCCTATGGGTAGCGGGTATAAATATGCCCAACGGTATATTTGATATATTTCTATGGTACTATACTCTATATACTTTACTATACTATAGAGTACAAAATATTCCAGATTATCAGCCAAAGCACATAATACACCTAGTAAGTAGACGTATTTGTCTTACAAAATATTTCTTGAATAACTTCGACAATTTTTATCTGATCGCAACCAAATCAGGAATCACAAAGACTATAGTTATTATTGTATATGCCATAATTCACGACACTCGCTTTAAAATTTACCCTAGTTATTCGATTTTTGCCAATTTGCAGGGGCGGAAGGGAGCGTTGCAAAAATTTCAAACAAACTTCATTTACTTTCAAACATAGTAATTCTGTCGTAAAAAAATTATAGCTCTATCTTTTATAGTCTCTGAGATCTAAGTATTCATACGAACAGACGGACCGACGGACATGATCGCCTCGGCTGTTGATGCTGATCAAGAATATATACACTTTATGGGGTCGGAGAGGCCTAAAGTTGTAATACCCTTTTACCCTATGGGTAGCGGGTATAAAAAGGTTTTCATACATCGATATAGATTATAACATTAACTAATTACAATGTATCCACAATATCAATTTTTCTTGTTGTGTTTTAAGCTTAATTTGTATTAAAATTGCATACATTTATGATCAGTGCATTTTGCAAATCAATAGTATTTCAAACTGCAATTGTAATTGTGAATATAATCCTTTATTATCCGTCATCTTCTCCTTTGGGCAGATCTTAGATCCTATTTAGCTTTGTTTGTTTATTTTATGTCTATAAATTGTGAAGACACTTACCGTGCTCTCATTCTTCCACTTGTGTATTCGACCCAGCATGCCTGAGGTGACGGTTAGTTCACCCTCGGAAGATGGTGGCTTTAGAAAACGATATGGAAATGAATGAAACGCTGTATAGTAAAAGTATTTTCCTGGATAAACTCGAATTTCATAGAGACCTTGTGGAAGCTCTCGAGCTCAAAGTCAGATTTAATTGTTAATGTCAAAGGAGCAAGCGAACGTGGAGAAATGAAATGTGATTGCCTGCAGCAATGGGGCGAGAGATTAGTTAGCTACTAAGCATCAAGCAGAGTACATAATTGAAAGCCACGTGCTGTGCTCTTTGGTGGGTTGGGGATTGTGTAGCGTGACCACGGAGGTCAAGTCGTACGTGCTAGATACTCTCAGAGGATGTATTGGGACAATCGGTTTCCCGCGCTGCAGCTAGATGCCAAACTCACCTGATCTCCCATGCCCGTTATAATGGGAGTATTCCAATAGGCAGCTAGTCGAGCTACAGGTTCCAGGGCAAAGGCGCAGGCGGGTCCGATAAACGCGATGACATCGTCCTTGAAGTGCATGTCCGCAGCAAGTCCTGGCGCCTTGGCTCCCGAGCACGAAGGGTAACTGTCACGGTTGCGAATAAAGAGATAATCAGTTAAGACACTGAAAATACAAAACAATTTGTGCAAAACACGCTTTAAATGCATTGCCTCCCCCTCGAAGAGGAGAGAGGAAGCAGGGGATTAGGCTCGGAGAGCTCAAGAATGCGGCAATGAAATTTGAGTAATTAAATGACTCGTGCTGCACGCAACAAGTGCGACCGTCAGAGTGATGATAATAAAGAAGAAGCCAAGGGGAATTGTAGCAAAGATTCAATTGGTAAACACACAGCACTTACCTCGCCTTCTTTTTGACCAGCCTGATGTTGTGAGGACTAAGAAAACGTCTGTTAATCTGATCCAAGGCCAAGTCCACTGCCGGTCCGCAGCGCTCCAGGTCAAAAGGTGAATCTATTACGTGAATCTAGATTGAGTCACAGTTCCTGCTTCCCCAGGTTTTGTCTCACTTACCCAAATGGGAAGCCATTAGAACACCAACGTTATAGACGCGCATTTCACTAATGTCAATTTCATTGAAAGTAACAGTCATATTTTTGGGTTCTTTCATCCGTTCAAACACTTTAAAGTCGATGCTGTCATTGAAGTGGCCATTAAAGTTGCCATTGCTGGATCGAGCCTGATGATTGCTACTCTCCACGGCCAAATCCCTGGCCTCCCAAGACTTTATGTCGATCCGCTTGGCACCTTGATGCAAGCTAGATCCAGTTGAAGCCACTAGCAAGCTGATAGTCAGGCTGATATTGATCAATATCATTTTCGATTCCTTGTAGGTTGTAATCCAAATTAAATTTTATGTAGCATGCTTTTGGGCGAGCACAAAAAAAAATTAATGGCGGCGCCATATTGGCGTAAAATTAATCGCACAGAACTTTTTAATTCAAAAAATGAAGAAAAAAAAAATGAATTAAAATACAAACTCAATAACTCAACAGCGAAATGCAAAATTAATTTAAATTCAAATCACATTTACAATATTGAGACGCAAATGATGCCTCAGTTGCTATTTAAGGCTGCTCGGCGATATTAAAGTAAATAAGGGAGCCTTCTTTATCTACAAAAATCACAAATCAATGCTTTAATTGTTCACTTTGAGTATTAATTTTGATGACTTTAAAGTTCACTTTTGTCACACTTAACAATTTGAAATTCCAAGAAAGTTGAGTTTTTCACGATTATAATAAGAAAACTGCGACCGAACAGCGAAAGCCGCGATTATCGAATGAGCCAGTGGCAAGTGACAGAACCTTTTATATATGGACGATGCTCGGCATCAGGATGGTCTAGAAGGCATCGACACGAGCGCGCCAGCCAATGGCAAGCTTTCGCTTGAGTGAATCGCCTGTGGATGAAATGGCGCACATCGTTGGAGCCGAATTTGAAGCCGGCATCGTCAATTAAAATGCGAATGTCTAAGGTTAGGCGAACACAATGTCAACGGCAAACGTCTCAGTCAGCTTTCACTTGTTGCTATTACAATGTTACGATGTTGACTTTTCCTGTTATTATTGTTGTTGTTGTTGTTGTTGTTGTTGTTGTTGCAATGCTCCATTTGAATTTAAACTGTTTGTCAGTATGTTCCATTGCTGAAAAGGACCAACCGTCTACTGCGAACAAGTCGCGTGCCGCCAACAATTAATTCAATTCCTCTCCTCTCTTCCTACCGTTCTCTCCGTGGAACAGCGAATTGGGGTGTCGATGGGATTTGTGCCGGAGATTTCGCCAAACAAACAATAACTGTGTTTGCTTGAACTGAGTTAATGGAACAATGCACTATGGAAAAATTGCTATATCTCGAAAAAAAACTTACCTTCGAAATATCTATTTTTTATATATCTATTTAAAATACAATCTTGTTTGTGAATTTATTTTTATTTACCAAAGTTTGTTTTCAATATCTTTATTTTTTCTATATCAAATTTAAGTAACATAATTTTCTTTATTTTTAATTTTATATGGTAATTTATTATTGTTGATACCCCAGGATTATTATGACATCTCACTAATTGACTAAAAATCCATCTTGTGTATTTAAGGGATATTTTTTAATTGTTATACGTTCTTAAAAACTATTTTTGTCATTTAAGGATTATTCGTCATAAACACTCCGATCTCGAACAAGTTTTACAACATATCTTGTAGTTTGACTAGTCGAAATTAATTTAATTAAAAAAATGTTCATTCGTTTATTAGAGTATATTATTTAAATAGGCGATTACACATGCAACAGTTTTTTTTAGTATATATCGATATAAGCAATAGCGACAATAATTGTGATACCATTTAGACGACATGATGGCAACTCTGCCGGTAGGGACAAGCAAAAATATTTTTAGGTGGTAAATATACCAACTTATTGGGACTTATAATTTTTTGGTTTATTCGACAGCTTATCTTATTTTTTATAAACTTTATTTGTGCTTTTAAAATAAAACTAGCTGAATTTCAAAGAAAATTCCTTACAATATAATTTTTTTATCAATAATAAAAAATTTAAAATAGCATCGATAAAGCAAAAATCATCGATAGCACCGATAAATCCGCCGATGATTTTGCAGCTCTAGCGGCAATGACAAGTACAATTTGCTAGTAACAAACATTCGGTCAGCCGCTTGATTTTTTAACAAAACTTTTGCACTTAATTTTTATAAAAAATGGTAAGTAAAATTCTGCTACACACAAATTGTTGTGTTCAATCTATATGTGTATATTATTAAGACATAGGAACTCATGCGCTTCGTGTTGTGCACACAATTTGCTTTATCACCATCACAATTGTATTTTGCAGGCGCGTCGTTATGATTCCCGCACCACGATCTTCTCTCCTGAGGGCCGTCTCTACCAGGTGGAGTACGCCATGGAGGCCATTTCCCATGCCGGTACATGTCTGGGTATTTTGGCCGAAGACGGCATTGTGCTCGCAGCCGAATGCCGCAGCACGAACAAATTACTTGACAACGCTATTCCATCTGAAAAGATTTACCGGCTGAATGAGTAAGTAAAAGGAATGACCGCCATTGTTGTTAGAATTTTGGTTAATAGCAAATTGTGCACTTATAGAAACATGGTTTGTTCGGTCGCGGGCATCACATCCGACGCCAATGTGTTAACCTCTGAGCTGCGTTTAATTGCTCAACGTTACCAATTTAGCTACGGCGAAGTGATCCCATGTGAACAGCTTGTCTCACATTTATGTGACATTAAACAGGCATATACTCAGTATGGTGGCAAGCGACCCTTTGGCGTTTCGCTCTTATACATGGGTTGGGACAGCAAGTATGGCTATCAGCTCTATCAATCAGATCCCAGTGGCAATTATGGTGGCTGGAAGGCCACTTGCATTGGCAACAACTTTGGTGCTGCTATTTCTATGCTTAAACAGGAGTTGGCAGACAAAGAGAACATCAAATTGGAAGAAGCCAAGGATTTGGCCGTTAAAGTGCTAAGCAAAACTCTGGATACCACAAAACTGACTCCAGAGAAGGTCGAAATGGCCACGCTGCAGCGCATCAACAATAGCACCGTTTACAGTGTGCTCGAAAAACCCGATGTAGAGAAACTGATCGAGAAGTACAATAAGTTGGAGGCGGAAGCTGAAGCCGCCAAGAAGGAGAAGCAGGCCCAGCAGTCAAAATCCTAAACAGCAACTTTATACACATTAATCTAAACTTGGAATGATTTCTTTAAATGTATGAAATAAAATTTCGAAATTGGGGTAAACATTGAAATAAAGGGGGTGATTCAAAAGAGATGTGGCAACATTGACAATAAGTTGGCAGCGCTCTTCGTAAATTCCGTAGCTTTCTACAAAATTTTTTTTCTTTCAGAAAGCAGATGTTAATATGAAAAATTCAAAATGTATAATACATTTGATCCTTTCATAAATATAATGTGTAAGTTCTCAGTGGGTTCTGTGGCTAACACCTCATCTAAAGCAAACTTATATTATGAAAATACCAGTCATGCTTTTTCAGTATTTATTGAGCTTCAGAATGCTGTCACTTACCTGTCTTTGTTTTACCTTCATTCTTATGGAAAACTGCCATTATACATTTTCGCACTTTTTATAAAAGCCGTCAATTGATGACGGAAACTTAATCTGTGGAAAGAAGACAGCTGGATGATGCAAAATAAATTTACTAGTAGTAATATGTTTCTTAAAAACATCAAATTTAGGTCTTATTTAAAATGACGCGCCTTTTCACATGCGCTTTTTAAATTTTGCGTAATATATCTAGAAGTGTAACCATATGGCTATTCACGGTATTTTGGTTTGGTATAACGCATCGGTGTTAAAAAGAATATTTCAAAACGTTACTCTGGTCACACAGTGACAAATAAAACAGCTTTAAGAAAGCACTTTTAAGAAACAAAAAATAGATGTAAATGTAAAAGTATTTAATAATCGCGCTCGCTTATTGGAAAACAATTGGAAAATATTCCATATATTTGAATACGAATTAAATAAACGTAAGCGTAAAAAGATTTTCTTTCCTACGCAGCAGTAGATCATCATTGAGCGCGCGTGTGTGTTAGTGTATATGTGTGCGTGCGTGTGCCACAGAAAGTGGCAATCAGGCAGCACAGCAGCAGCAATTGCTGAAGTGTACAGCATATAATACATACATATGTATTTATAAATTATTTGATATTGTTAATTTATGCAATAATCAAAGGTGCATATGTGCATGAGTGAAAGAAATGGCAATATATATCTCAATGTTGTCAATATAGTGAAAAGTTGTGTAGAAGCAGCGGCGGCAACAGCAGCGACATCGACATCCGCAGTAGCCGTCAACGTTAACGTATAAAAAAGCAAAAGAAAATGAGGAAAATGAAATAACACAAAAAAAAGAGCTGCGCTGTAGCGAGTAAAGTAGAAGAAGAAACGCGAAACACAAGCAAAGAAAAATCGAAATAATAAAATACATACATACATACATGTACGTATGAGCTGTATGTATGTATGGGTGTATCATAAAATTGTGCTTGTATGCGCAGTGCAAGTGTATATGTGTAAGTGTGTGTGTGAGTGAAACGTATAAATAAAATTCAGCCAAATGCAGAAGCCAACAACAAAATGGATAATAAAACTACACAGTTGGATTTTAAATTACTGGTAATTAAATAATGTTTCCTATAAAACGAAATGCCCTGCCCCAAGCCTTCTCCCCGTTCCACTCGTTTATATTCAAGTATACATTCGTAACACGCATAATACGCACTACATCGCACACATACCTACATACTTTTGAGTTTGTATTGGTGTAAGTCTACATTCCGTGTGCGACTATCAAATGAGAGTGGCAAAACAACGTGTAATGCGTAGGCAAAGAAGAGAGCGGCTGCGGCAAAGGCAGAGGAAGATAGAGAAGGAGGAGAGAGATAACAAATGGAAGTGAAGTACAGTGTGCACTGGCAGTTTAATTTCAGCTGTTGTACTCGCATTTATTGTAAGCAATGTTGTGTTATGGAATTTTGTCTTATTTTGCTCTTGTCTAATCGATTGTAAAAACTATTTTTGAACAGCAGTTTGCAAATGTTACCAATATAAGACCGGCTACTTTTCAGGAAAAAAAAACAAAACAAATATAAACATGAAAATATTGATTGACGATTGGTTGTTACATTAGGCTTCATATAAATCATATGATGTAGCTTGGCTTTTTGGGCAGCTGTTTATTTGAATCTTCGTTGGTATAACCTTCCCGCCCCAAACAATCAGTTCTTGCACAATACCCGTGCTGACACATACACACACGCAACCATGGTCGTCTTGTGCTTGTAATTGTGTATGAACTTCCGCGCCGTTGTGTTATGTGCCCTTGCTCTCCACCTCCATCTCCCATCCCCTACATTGTACACTCTCCTACACCCACCTTCTAACCTCTAGCACTCCCTTTCCTTATTCCCCACACCAATGCTACATAATGGCATTCTTCTCTTTTATTTTTATTTTGTTTCTTTTTTTTCTAAAATGAATTGTAGTTTTGTTTTCCTCTCCCCTTTCCTTAGTCTACAAGCGACTCAGAAAGCTTTGCTTCTCCCACTTTCGACCCATTTCATCATTGTTCTTGTTCTTCTTGTTATTGTTATTGCAATAGTTGTGGGGCTGGCTATTATTCACTTTTGTTTTGTTTTCCTCGTTATTTTGAGAAAATATTTATTTTTATTTTTATTAGTTTATAACAACATTACATTACTTGAATGCACAGACACACGAACACACACACACAGGCACATTCATTTAAATGTATGTGTGTGTATGTACATAAATACTACGAATACTACGAAATCCAACTTGTGCGCGCTACTCCGACTACAACTACAATAAAAAAAAAAATAAGAACAACAACAACCTCAATTCAAACTGAGCACAAAGAGAGTGAGAGAGAGCTCATGAATTTGTTTGTGTTTGTATTTTCGTTGGTGTTTGTGTGAGGGGGAGAACGAATGGACGAGCAAAGCACAAATGAAGAATTGTAAACAGCGTGCACAGTGGTACACAATAGACTGCTATCAGGAACATTCAATTTATTTTGTTTTTCTTCCGTTCTGGTTGGAATGCACTTTAGCGGAGAGATGCTGGCTGATACCAATTGGGTAACTGTCAAACTAGCAAACAAGTGTCCAATGGAATTAAATTGCAATTCAGTCTTGCTTCTTACTTATTGTTGATCTTGTTGTTTTCATTAATTCAGCCTTTGAGCGTTTCAATTAAAACTTTCATCGCCCCTAATTGAGTTTACGACATGCACGAAGCGTAACTTTAAGTAGTAGAAGGAGCACAGCTATAATTTCATTTCAAACAAGTTAAATTATATTTAAGTTTTTTCGTTATATATATTAAAAATTTAGAGGGCTGCCAAAATTTAAAAATTGCTAAAAATTTAATTCAATGTTTCAAAAAATATTGCAAATATTTAAAATTAAAATAAAATAAATATATTTATATAAAGTTAAAGTCGAATTTGAAAAATGTTGCTCTAATCTAAATAAGTCAGTTGAAGAATTAGCATTTCATTAATCAAGAAGATAGACAAATGAGTATTAGTTGGCTCGAAGTAAAACTTTAAAAATTGACATCAATGTAGACGTATTTCGTAAGTTTTGCAATTCCGCTTGCAAGTCCAGTTTTGAAATTAATGAGCGCATCGGTTCTTTAAGCACAGTGAGCCACTGTACATGCAAATGCGTGTGTTTGTATGAGTTTTTATTATATAGCTAGTTTTGTTTCGCTTGTGCCAATTTCATTAATAAAAGAGGACAACGTAAATGCTATTTTTATTTGATTAGTAAAATCTACATACATACACGCACACACACATAGACGGGCACATGCCGTGCACTTGCTTGTGTGAGCGTGAATGTGTTGGTGTGAGCTAGTACACGTTGCATGAGCACACAAAATGTAAAACATAAATTTGCTAAAAATGCAGCGGCAATTCTTGCCCCACTTGCTACAGCTGCAACGTTTACAGTTTGGCAACCTAAATATGTACTATGTGTAGGTAAACAAATACCTTTAAACGTGTGTGCATATATGAACGTGTGTATGTATATATGTTCATTTGTTTATGTGCGTATGTGTGTGGATACCGCTCTCACTCTCTCCATGCTTTGCTTTATCGCTGTGTTTGTGCGTGTCTGCGTGTTGAACAGGTACATAACAATATTAAAACGAACTAGCTGAAAGAAGCAACTAAGTCCAATAAATCAAGACGAACTGCATTAGTATTGAAAATACATGTGTACATAGATAATCGTTTATTGAATACCCTATAGAAGATTCCATTAGCTTTATGAATATTTATGACCTAGAGATGGGTTGCGGCACGAGACGATTTGACATATCTGATAAGGTATAGGGGACTTATTTATGACCTCGAATTGGAACAATCTGAAACTTTGATGAAGGTGTAAATTAGTTCGTTATTCTCTTAAAAATTCTTCAGAGTATTATTATTATTCTAATTAAATTTTTTGTATAATATTTAATTAATCTAAAGAAACCACATTACTTGTATTATAAGAGATACTGATATTCCTTGTTGTTTTCTAAGAAAAAAAAACAGCAGAACATTCAATGGGAAACCCCACAACTTAGTGCTGATTATGCTTACGCTTAAATATACAATTATTAGCGCGCTTTTTATTTACCTAAGAAAAAAATTGTTGAATTGATATTGACAGATCGAGAACCAACAATTCGGCAATTGGCGTTGAGTCAGCAATCAGCTGTTCCGTTGTAAATAAACATCGAAAGACAACAAGAAATAATTTTTAATTCAATGCGAATGACGGTTGAATTATGGCATTCCTCGTCATAATAATTATTCTTGCTTACCTGTTCTGTTCATTATTTATATCTATTTGTGTCGCCATTGAGCGCGGCATCGAAAGATATCTTTTAATGCGATTCAAAGTGCGATGACTTCATCGCAAGTTGAAAGCTATCTTTTATTTTTGAATTAATTGCTAATTTAAACCATAATTATTGTGAAAAGTTCAAAAAACCGTTAACAGCTGTTAAAAGGAGGCATTTTTTTTAATCAACTCCAAGCCCATTCAATGATTATGGCTTAGCTCGTTCGAAATCATTAAATGAATATTCTATTGTAAAATACCTTAATTATGTTTGAATTTTGGACACAATTTCCTTCTTTATTGTCATAATTTATTTGTTATTTTAATGATTCAGTCCAGACGCGATATGAACCTAAACTATTCCTAGGATATAAACATAGATATTTGTGGTGTCAATTTATTATGTTGCGCTTCAAGGCTCGTTACGACTTACATAAATACGATAAAAGGAAACAAAGAAATAAAAGCCCATAAATTTTAAATAAAACAAAGAACAAAATTCGTGCATTCGTTCGTACCCTTTGTTTTGCGACATAGAAACTTCAAGCCTTTAAGCTTTTGTATATAATTTATCTGTATTTATATATAGCAAAGCATTTACAAGAAGAGCAATATATACGTATATATGTCTATATTACTTTGTGTATGCATCAGTTTGTGTTGTTGCTGTGCTCAATTTAGTTGCAGAGTTATTTTAAGCATATTTACAAGTGTATTTATTTGTATGTTTTGTTAGCCAAGAACAATTTTGAGCATCTACAAATAATTAATTGCCTCTCAGTCGATTGTTGTAAAATGTATTAATGGGCTATAAAAAACTTGTTTAACCAGAAGTTAATTTGCTTTTAAGTTAATTGTGCATGGGCGACGAATTTTTAATACTTTTCCTGTCAGATCTTTAACCCATTTCCAAATTTTAATAATAATATCAGGCTTTTCATTTATATTAAATAAATGACAAATATAAACTTACTTCGTAATGTTTGTTTGAAAAGATTCAACAAGCAAACATGCTGCAACCCATTTATCAAATGTATTTAAGAAAAGCTTAGTCGATTAGGGAGCATTAGGAATGTTTTGCTTTTACTTAATTTCAAATGAAATAATTACTTAAATGCTTTATCGCCAAATAACTCATAGACATAAAAGAATGACATTTTAATTAAAGCTCAAACATAATGTTACTAGCTGTATATAAATACATACGTATTCACGCGAGCACACACACACACATACACACAAATATAAAATATGTGTATTTATCTAATTAATATCGTATTTAACTTTTCCTTTGCATTGCTTGCGCTCTGCTTCACATCACACAACATATGTACACACATAGATAAATCTAGATATGCGTGTATTTACGTAGCACACACATTCCCTCACACACTCACTATTTATTTATCCCTCTCTTTGTTTCGCTCCGTCATTCTCTCGAATTAGTGTAACGCATAAACGCACACAAACACACGTGGAAATACCGCCACCAATGTTATCTCTAATCTAGACTTACAACAACATTTAGTGCCGTAGGGATTTGTCACCCAAATTGCTGCTAAATAACAGTTTTGGGTTAGGACAAACAAATTAATTTTAACGATAGGATAGTTTTAACAATTAGGTATTTATGAATTATATTAATTTCAATGTTAGTTATTGCAATTAAATTTAGTATGTAATTAATAAAAGGGGAAAACTTGTTTGCCAACTTTAACTGATATTAAATTCTTGCTACGTTACCAGTTTTTATTGCAACATAAAAAGCATTGCTCAATATATTGCAAGGAGATAAATTTTAAATAGATGTTTTGCAAACGATTTAAAGACGCTAAATATTTATTAGCAGTACCTCGTTAACATTTTGACCCCAAATGTTTTTTTTTGTTGTTGTTGTTTTAAGAATTTCTCTTGTTTTATTCATGTCGTTCGTAATTAGTTCTCCCAAATGGATAAACATCATATTAATTTTATGCTTCTGCTAAAAGAATGAAATATTTGAGAATTGCCAGCGGGGCCAATGTTGTGTTGTTCAGTGCCGTTGCCCCCATCCCGTTCTACTCATTTGCCTCTCTCTTACTCTCTTTCGCTGTGTCGCTCTTTCCCCCTCTCACTCGCCTAGGTCTTTGTGTATGCATCTCTCTTTCCGGCTCTCTGAAAACAATGTCAGCTAGTGGGTGGGTTGTGGGAGAGCAGAGCTTGGAGAGCGCCATCGATGTTTTTACAACTACAACTACATAAAGTGTTGACTCGCTGCTTTAACTTACACACTCACAAAAGGCAAACGCATACGAACGAACGCACACAGATAGACGAATACATATGTACGATGTAGATGGCAACATTGTGGAATGGGGGAAAAGTAGCACAAATTGTGCGCTGTTTTAATTTCTTTGCCTTCCCCGCTCTATCTCTCGCTCTTTCTTCCTCTCGCAGCTGCGGCAGCGAGCGCTTTATTATTTTATGTCAATATACATACATATATATGTGTGTATGTGTTTGTGTATATGTATTCATGTATATATATGTATGTGCAGCTTGTTTTTATTTTTCCTGCTATATCTTATACACTTTTCGCCTTTGCCATCTACGCTGCGCGTTGTGTGCTAATCGTTTGCGTCAGCAGCGCAGTCGCTGTCTCTGTCGCCGCGCTGTCTACTCGCGATTCCATTGACGCCGAAGTCGACGCCAGCTGTGCTATGTTGTATGCTGAGCGCGCGCGCTCTCTTGGCGCTCTAATTGCATTAAATTGTTTGGAAAATCATAATCAGTAATTGCATTTGATGACAGTTCTTTCGAGTGCACGTGTAAATGTTAACTTTGTTCAATTACATGCCTCCTCCTCACACCTCTTTATTTATTATTGTATTTTTGTATGTTAATTTACATAAACCATTTGTCACTCTAATTGGATCTTTACTTAACTCTACCAATTTGGTAGCACGTGGTCCGTCGCGCAGGGCTGCCATACGATTCCAGCCTCTGCCTCTGCCTCTTTCCATGTCTTTCTGTCTCCTTCTCTGTCTCTCTTTCTCCTGCTACCCCATTCGTTGTGGTTGTGTGGGTCGAACAGGAAATGTGGAGCCACCTAGCGGAAGTTGGTCATTTATTACGCGAAACTTTAATGCATAATTAAATATGTACCTACTATAGATGTATGTGTGTAGTACTGTATATAACACATTGTACATGTGTCTAAGATGACTAACTAACGGCAGTCGACTTGTTTTACGCTTAAAACAAGTATTAAAATTTAGTATGCTTGACTGTTAGATACCCTACTGACATTTGAAGATGGGTAAACCATCTGAGAGAAAGATTTGCCCTATTGTAAATTGCTTCATATTCGAAAATAATGGACTTAAGATCTAATATGTCTTTGCTTAATAGCCACTTAATACGAATTCAAATTTAAAATAAGCAATATGAATTTAAGCAAATACATATAAAATAAAACTAATTTGAGTAATATATTATTAAATTGCGTTCTTAAAGAGTACAATCACCGCAACCAATAAATATCTCTGGAATAATGACAAGCATACAAGTCACACCTAGAATATAATTATCCCATCTATCTAATTGTTCTAATGGCCTCTGATTTTGATTGTTTGCAGGTGGATCAGTCAGTGAATCTACTGGATAGCCTGAATGCGGCGTCGCGGTGCGATGCAATCAAATTTCTGCTGCAAAAGCTTAAGTGCAAATATCCAGAGGCCTGCGACCGAGTCGTCAGGAATCTGTACAGTCACAAACCCAATGATAATGGAGCCTCGGACTCGACGGAGTCAGCGCAGCTAGCGAAAAGCAAGCAGTTGCAGCTGCTGCTGCTTGACCCCAAAAAGGAGGCGAAGAAGGAAAAGTTGGAGCCGGATGGAACGAAGCAGATCATCAAGAGAGAGAACGAGCACGATGAAGCATCCGCGATCGATTTGAATCAAAACTTTGAGAAAATTCTCTGCAAAGAGGAGTTTATGTGCCTCGACGAGGAGGATGATTTCCTCGATGATGATGATGCCGCTGATGGCGATGCTGATGCCGACGCCGACGCCAATACCGAGAACTCGTCTTCCATAAGCAAACGCCTGCACTTTAATCGCAATGCCAACGTCGGCTTGAGTGTCAGCGGCTCCAGTGGGAGCAGCAACAATGTGGATGCTGCGATCGCCAGTGCAGCTGTTAATCCGGCGCTCACCAGCGATCCCCTCGATCTGATACCCTCAGTGGGAGCCAGTGGCGTGGTGAAGCGAAAATATGTTGCCACATTCGATGAGGAGGAACTGGAGGAAGGCGAAGATGAAGATGATGATGATGATGAGGCCAATGAAATTGATAACGAGAGCAATAGCAACAGGTGTGAGCAGCTGATGCTCCGACGCCAGCGAAAGCTAATGCGCTCCACAGCGTTGGTCAAACGGAAACGAACCAACAATGTCATCAGCAGCATGGATGCCATGGTCAAGCCTGTGACACGCTCCCGCCTGGGCGAGGGTTATGTGTTCCACGAGGATACGCAGTACACGTTACGCTATCATCACAGCAGCGGGGAGTTCAGTGAACGAGCGTTCAAGGCGCAGTTCCGGGTGCTGTTGCGATTGGCGTTGAGTCAGCATCACAAGCCCTTCCTTAAGCAGTTCTACGACAACTTTGTGGTCACCGGCCGGCTGCTGGGCACAACTCCCTCGACTCGAGTGTTGCAGGAGCTGCGCGAGCAGCGCTTGGACGAGTGGCGGCGGCAACGCGAACGGCGACAATTGGCCAGGGATGCCGCTGAAGCGGCAGCAGCTGCTGCTGTGGCTGCTGCGGCGGCCGCAGCGATGTTGAAGCAAGAGCAGGAGGAGGCAGCCGAAGCGGAGGCGGAGGAAGAGGCACGTAAACAGCTGAAGCTGAAGAGCGAACCACTGGACCAAGAAATGGAAGTGCCGCATCAGCAACAGCATCATCAGCAGCAGCAGCCGCAGCAGCAGGTGGAGAATCAAAGGCCACGCCAGCTGTTATCGCTAGCGTTTGAGGACTCGGAACTGGAGTCAGAGACGGAGTCACAGCTGTCATCGGCGGCACAGGAGATTATGAAGTTCGAGGAGTTCATCGACGAAGGTGTAGGCGCTGGTCGTCTCATTGATGGGCTTGAAATGGAGCCGGAAATTGACGAGATGCTGGCCAGTGCCGGCAGCGGATTGGGCAGCGTAACGGGCACTGGCAGCGGGAACAGTAACAGCAACAGCAGCGCTGTCCATGACAATGGCATTGCGTCGCTGCTGATGGACACCAGTCATGGAACGCAGCTTCATTCACATCATCTGTAAGTGAATGCAATTGCAGAAGTTTGTTCTTTTTAACTAATGTGTTTCCCTCTTTTTTGGCTTGCAGCAACAGTAGCAGCAGCAGCAGCAATGTCGCTGCTGGCAACCTTGTGATCAACGGCCTTACGTCAAGCAATATCAACAACAACAACAACACTTGCAACAAGAGCAACAATGTGCTAAGCCAGCAACTGGCGTCGGAACATCTGGGCGCCAAGCAGGCGGCGGTAACATCGCAATCGCAGCCACAAACTCCGAATTCGGCGCCGACTGCGAGTCAACTGCAATCCCAGTCACAACAGCAATTGTCCATGCCGATGAGATCTGCGTATGGACACGAAGGTGTTGCCATGTCAGCCACAGCGCAGCTAATGTCGGGCACAGAGATTCAGCTACAGAATGATAATCACAATCACTACAACTCAAGCAACAATCCGCTCTCCATGATGGGCGGCATGATGCAAATGCAGCAGCAGCAGCAAGCAACAACATCAGCAACAGCAGCAGCAACAGTTTTCACAGCATCCACATGCACAAATGCTGAACAATCATCAGTCACATCTGCATCCGCATGCGCAGCATTCTCAACAGCAGCCGCCTCATCTGTCATCTTCTTCGGCCATGGGACAGCTGAACTCATCGCTGGAGCTGGACGACAATGAGTTGTCGGGCGACGAGGATGACGATGAGCTGGACAATGAGCTGGACGAAATGGATGCGGCCAAGCAGCAGCTAATCGATGGTGGCAGCAGCAGCAGCACCTCGTTGCAAGCGCCTCCTTCGCAGCTTGGTGGCGCACACACGCCTGGCAGTAAAAAGGACAAACCCAGCTACAGTTGTCTGCTGTGTCCCAAGTCGTATAGGAAACGCAAATCGCTGCTGGATCACTACAAGATACATCCCGGCTATTGTCACGACTGTGGACAGCCCAACGGCAACACTCTTGAGGTAAACTATTTACTCGATGAATTATAGTTCGAATTGTGATATTAAAATTGTCATAATTGCAGGAAATCATTCAGCATAATCGCACGATGCACGTGAAGGAGTTTCCGTTTGTGTGCGAAACCTGCGGCGAGTCGTATTCGCGACGACAGCAGTTCCATGCGCACGTGGAGTCGCACAAGAAGGATTTCAAAAGTGAGTCGGATGTGAATGTAAATTTCAACCAAAAGCCACAACAGAGGCAACAACCAGGCGGAAGGACATTCATTACGTTGATATTCATTTGCTGTTGAACAATTCAATTAATATGCTATCTTTTGTTGTCTATTTGCAGTCTATCCTTGTGGCGAGTGCGGGCTGAAGCTGTCGCAGAAGAAACTGCAGCAGCACTTCGAGGAGACGGGCCACAAGGCTGACGGCGCCATCTGTGAAGTGTGCGGCGCCGAGTTTCCCACAAAGAATGCGCTCTATCAGCACATAATACGCGAGCATAAGCGCGACAATTTCTTTGAGTGCCACATTTGCCATAATCGCTTCACGCTCAAGGCCAATCTGGAGCGGCACGTCCAGCTGCACACGGAGGTGAAGCGCACCTATGTCTGCGATCTGTGCGGCTCGTCGTATTTCACATATCCTGCGCTCAAGGAGCACTACAGCAACGCCCACGTCGATGTCTCCGAGTGCAAGTGCACGCTGTGCGGCAAACGCTTTGGCTCCGCCAAGTCACTGCAGCGTCACTTGCCATCGCACTCCGAGGAGCGGCCGCACTGCTGCAACCACTGCGATCAAGTAAGTTTTATTGCGTATACGCAATGTGATCATTGACTAATCGCAATTCTGTTGTGCAGACCTTCAAGTGGAAGACGCATTTGGTGCGCCACAAACAGACCATGCATGGCAATCAGCCACCGCCTCCGAAGAAGGGCAAGCAGCGTTTCCCCAAAGCCAACGATGATGGTAATACAGAATACAGAATTCCCAATTCGATGCACATAATTCATTCAATGACTGTTTTAGATATGTTGCCGCTGCCCGATATGCCGGGTCCACCGCCGGTGAAGGCCACCAAAAAGTCAGCTGGCAGCAAGGCCAAATCTCAGGCATCTGCCGCAGCAGCAGCAGCTGCATCGCAGCAGGGTCCAGGCAAGGGAGTTGGCATGGGTGCGACGCCAACGCCGCCGCCACCGTTGTCAACGACGCCGGGTTGCTCGCAGCAGGATCCGTTTAATGCCGCCATGGTGAGCAGCAACAGCTCGCAATCGTCGACGGCATCGACGTCACAGCACTCGGTATCGACGAGCGAATCTCAGCAGAATTCCATGTACAATCAGAGCTTTAGTGCCGACAAATTGCAACAGCCAACGCAGGCGCAGCAGCAACAGCAACAGAATGCGCTGCATCAACAGCAGACATCAGCAGCAGCAACAGCAGCATCATGCAACGCCTACGCCGCCGCCAACGTTGCAGCAACAGGTGCCACCACCGCCACAACAACAACAGCAGCAGCCGCAGCAACAACAGCAACGCAGCCGCATCATCGCCATACGCCGCATACGCCAAACAACAGTACGCCGGAGCTGCATATGCAGCGAATGAACAGTTTTGGCGGACCGGAGAGTCAGTTCCACTTTGAGCCCACTGGCAATCCAGCAGCCAGCTATCAGCAGCACCAGATGATCAATCAGTATCAGCAACAGCATCAACAGCAGCACAGCAGCAGCAGTCACAACAACAGCAGGCACAGCAGCAGCATTTGCGCAGTCACACGCCACAGAGCCCACACTCGCATCCACATCCACATCCGCATCCCCATCCACACCCGCATCCGCATCAGGCGCAGCAAATGCAACAGCAGCAACACTTTAGCTCACCACACCACATGCCACCCATGCACCACCAACACCAGCTGCTGATGCAGCAGCATCGGCACAGTCACTCACCTCAGCATCAGCACTCGCGTCTGCAGTCGCCACAGCCGCAGCCATCGCCATCAGCCGGAGCAACTGGGCCGCAACAGCAATTCATGCAGCAGCAGCAGCAACAACAACAACAAACGCCAACTGATTCGTGGGGCAACATGGGCTTTGGTGGCGCACCGAACAATCAGCCGGTTGAGCTCAAGGACAACAAGTTCTACATTGTTGACTCGACCGAGTTTCTGGGGCTTCCAATGAATGTCGGCGCCAATGCGCCGCCTTCGCAGCAGCACAGCAAGCGGGCGTCGTTAATAAAGCGCAGCAACAACAGCAGCAGGTTCAGCAGCAACAGCAACCACAACAACAGCAGCAGCAGCCACAAGATCCAGCGTTGACTGGTGATTTATTAAACTTCCAACACATGTGGCCACAGCAACAACAACAGCAGCAGCAACAACAGCAGCAGCAGCAGCAACAGGCAGCAGCAGCGCAACAGACGCAGGCGAATCAAGTCGGGCCAGGGGATGCTCATAATTACAACAATATTGGCAGCATTCTCACGAATCTCATTGACACGAATCCCACGCCCATGGAGTACAACTTTGATTTAATGCAGCAACAGCAACCAACGCCACAGCAACAAGCAACAACAACAGCAGCAGCAGCAGTCGCAACAACAGCAGCAGCAAGCAGCGCAACAACATCACAATGCCAGCGGTGCCTATGCAGGTGGATTGATGAGGCACACAGCCGCTGGCAACGTGTACGGAGGCGGAGTCTCCTACGAGCAGCATCACAATCACAACCACAGCGCATTGAGCGAGCAACTGGTCAGCGAACAGCAGAAGCACAACAGCTTTCAGCCATACCATGGCCATCCGCATGCCCATGGACTCCAGCAGCCGTTGCATTCGCTAGCAGCCGCCTCCCACTTGCTGCCACCTGCTCCACCACATGGCAATGTGTACGAGCGTGGAGTGGCACCGCCAGTGGGCATCGGAGTTGGAGTGGGCGTGGGTGGCTATCCGATGTTGGGCGACGATGCAAAGTCAGTGCTGCCGCCGATCAATGACTATATGCATCATATGCAACAGCAGCAACCCGATCTAATCTACTATCCAGTGAAGAACGATTGACAACCAAAGTAGCCGGCGCTGGGTGGTGCCCCAGGAGTAGGAGCAGGAGGAGTAGGAGCAGGAGGGCATCACCATCAGCACCACCACTTCGCGCATAATCATAATCATAATCACACGCGCTGGTGGCCAGCACCAGCAGCAGGTATAGGCGCCAAGAGAGGCGATGTTTTTCATTGAAAAGCATTAATTAATAATAAGCAACAAAGCAAAATGTTGTTTAGTTGAAGAAGATGGGAAAGCACTATTTTCTATTTTTTAGTACGATGTGCTTGTGTAGATATCAAAAGATGATGATTCTAATTAGATAAGATTATAAATATTATACATACACACCCATATATATATAGGGTATATATATATTATTTACACTGGAACGCAACGTTGAGCAATAATTTGAAGATTGGGGCTTCATTGCTCAGTTAATTTCCAATCCGACCGACGCTATTGATACACGTGTATACAAAACAACAACAGCAACTAACAAACAAACAAACAAAAGAAACTAACAAAATATTTAATAATAGTAACGCAAAGAAAACACCACAACAACAACAGCAACAACAATAAGAACATGACGACAGACATATACATACATACATGCATATATACATAGTAGCGTTTAAGAAAACCAAAAAAGAAAAACTAAAAAAAAAAACGAAAAAAGGAATAAATTATGTAATAATATGTAGCCTGTAAGCCTGTACTAACAAACAATGGCAGACCACAACATCAGCATCAGCAACAACAACCACAACAACAACCACAGCAACCAAACAAGCAACTTTCGAACAAATTTTTGCAAGTTAATTTTATGCTTATTTAACTTAATAATGAATGAGAGATGATCGTGAATGTGAATGAGTATGAGTAAATGAGAACACAAATACGTACGTTGATATATAATATATAGAAATCAAAGCAACATTATATATATATATACGCATACGGTATAAGTCGCAAGAATCCCCCAAACCCAATTGTAGATTTGATTTTTTTAAAGAATTGCGAACAACACGAAAGCTGTTGGGTAAACCATATCATGAGGCCCTTTGCCGTCAAATACACATAATATTAATTATTAACAATATATATCAATATATATATATACAGTTTGATGTATGTATTATTTGAATTTTAAAATAGTGCTTGTTATTTTATATTTAGTTGAACAATCAATGATTATACCATACAAAATACAATGCATACATACACAACTTATTTCATTTTACATTTTTTTTTAATTGTATGCCCCATTTTTTGTTAGATTAGTGCCTAAGTCTTCTAGTTGATATGTGTATATCATCATGTATACTCCTCCCTCAATTTGTGGCTTTTTACACCCAAAAACAAAACTTGCATGCCCCTCTATCCCCTTATCTGTTTCCATATGAGGAATACTTCTGTGTCCCTCATATGATTGTTTTCTCTCTTTGGGCATTTTTCTTTTTGCCATCCGGAGCATTAAAAGTCTCCTTGCTTCCAAAACGCAACTAAACGACAATGTGTTTATTGGTATGTATGTATTTCCTTAACCCACAACACTTCAGAGACCACTTAAGTTACATCATATATATACATACATATATATATGAACTATATATAATATATAGCGTTGTTCTTGTTTTACAAAAAAATTGTGTATTCAATTCAGCTAAGAAAACATTAAATAAGTGAAAGTTTAAAACGATACAAGTGTAAGGCTACTTTTATGAACAAACAAAAAGCAACCAACAACTACATTAAATTAGATTTGTATTCTGGATACAAAAATAAGCAAAAAACAACAAACAAACAAAACAAAAAAACACAAAAATATAAATAAAATTTGTATATTTAATAAAAATAGCAAAATAAAAATAAATAAAATTCTTTTAAAAAAAAATTCCGTTGACTTCTTTTTTTTTTACAATTATACTTTTTGTAACATATTTATTTGCACTTTTCCATAAGACATAAACAACTAACATTTCAATTAACGCCACCAATAAGATTAACCACACGATTCTTATAGCGTTTGGAAATATCCTTTTCGATGTACGTCTGCAGAGTCCGCGTTTGAGCAATCAGCTCTTCCAGGACGGGATTCAATTGCTGACGCTGCTCTCGCAATTCGACAGCTCGCTTCTTCATCAGCTCTTGGGTTTGACGCACCTTATCCACGGCTTTGGTCATCTGCTGCAGTTTACTGGCCAGCAGATCGGCATATTTGGGGGAATGCTTCAGTTGGAACAGATGACGTATCTGCTCATCGGAGCTCTGTTGAATGATTCTCTCAACATCGGCCAAAATCTTGCCTATGCTCTCGCTGTCATGCGTCGCAATGTTGTCCATAAGAGAGAACATGATATTGCTGGAGGACTCCAAGTGATTGAGTTCGTAGAGACGCATACGCAGGAACGCCTCCAGCTCGTAGGTTTCATCAAGGAAGCGATCCCGATAGCTGGGCGAGTCCAGCAAGGTATAAGCCTGATCACCTGCAGAATTAATGAGTTAATTTCATGCACTTCAATAACAATGTGACCTCTACCTTTGGCAGTGCCGCCATCCATGCCGGTGCCTTCGACAACGATGCCATACTCCTCAACGGGTATGTCGAAATTGATTTCCACCGCATCCGTCGGTGCACTCTCAATGCCCCAATCGATGTTGCCGCCATCGTTCTCTTGCAGATCACCAAAATCAATGATTTCCGCCGACACTGTTGACGATGTGCCTCCATTGTCATCGGTTCCGAAATCGATTTCATTGTTTTCGCTGCCCTTCGACGAGCTGCCGCTGCTCAAGTTCAATCTGAGCTCGGGCTCCTCGATGGCCAGCGGCGCCTCTTTGTGTATGTACTGATAGACCGTTGTGTTGCCATGCTCGACTAAATGCCGAAGGATTGGCAGACATTGGCTCTGTCCACTGACCTCGGCATACAGATCAATGCCAGCCTGCAGACGGCCAATATCCTGCAAGGATTTCTTGTACAATTCCGGCAGACCAGCGAGCACTTCGATAAACTCTGCATGCAGATTGTCGCCCTTCACTCCCAGTTGCTCCAACAAAGCAGCGTGCTCGGCCAGCAGCTGCGCCTCTGGCTTCTGGAGATCATGTGCTCGCTTCAGGCACTCATCAGTCTGCTGCTCCAGCTTGGTCATCTGTTTGCGCACACCCGGGATTTCGTAGTTTACATTGCGCACGTAGATCTGCGCCGTTTCGGCCAGATAAGTGGCGTTCTTCTCGTAGAGACGACTGACCTCCTGCCAGTCTTTCATGCGCTGGCTGCCGTAGGTACCAAACACGCTCTTTGTATCCTTCTCCGTCTGCTTGAGTATCTCGATAATCTCCTTGACATGCAGATAGTTTATATCTACGAAAAATAAGAATATTAAACAATGCAAAGAGTTGATACAAAGTGGAACACTTACTAGATCCTGAGAGCAGCTTAATCAGTTGATCATTGGCTGGCATATCCTGCAGCGCATTGCTTATCTTTGAATGTATGTCTTTAATTGGAGCCTGCACATTCTTTGGCACGATGCGTCTGCTTATTAGCCAATCCTGCAGCTTCAGCGTGTGGATGTCTATGGGTATCTCGGATTCCTGGTTTTGTGAATATGGAAACGAAAATATTTAGTTAGCCACAGGCGGCCACAGGTCGTATGGTTGTTTGTATTTATTTTTTGTTGTTGCAATTTGAAATTGTTTTATTTCATTAAACTTACATTCATTTCGACGTTGTTGACGTTGCTGTTTGTGTCAAATAATCATTTTAACTATGAGATTACTTGCGATATTTGGACTATCGTGTGATGACGTCACAATTTGTTGTGGAACTATTAATCGATGTGTAAATTAAGCACAGTTATCGATAAGTGACAACTGGGGCGAAATAAATAAAAATATTGGTTTCTATATTTTAAATGTTATCCAGCAATTATTTATTTTTTCACCAACATTTTTTTTAAATTTGTTATTAAACAAATTTCTTAACTTTTTTTTTTGAAAATCTATTTCATATACATTTATTTATTCATGCATCTCTGCTGCACAAATTTATTCCTATCTAAGGAAAATATGCGTAAACAATACAGGTTAACAACCAGAAGCTATATTTATACAACTAAACTACAAAAAGATAATGATATACAAACAAAAGGCAGAGGTAACTAACGCATTTTTAAAACATCGTTGAAATATTTGGAATGGCGGCCGTCGTATCAGGATCTTCCCTGAACATTTGCGACACCTGGGCACTGGGTAGCACCTTTTGAGAGCTGCCCGTTTTGGTTTTGCGCCAATGATCCCATTCGTTTGGATGCATACGCTTTTTATGGGAATGCATATTGGCGTTCGAGTTGAATGTTCGCGGACAAAATGGGCATTTGTACAGCGGCTCTCCAGTGTGCTGGGCCATGTGCTCCTGCAAATTCGATGGCATTAATAAAAATCGCTTGGAGTGCAGTATATGCTTACCTTGAGGCTAATATCCTTTTTAAAGGTCTTGCCACACTGTTCGCAGGTGTAAATTGTATTCGAATGTGAATACCGCTTGTGGCCGATAAGAGCTCGCGAATTCTTACAGCTCTTTCCGCACTCTGAGCAAATAAACGATTTGCCTTCATCGTTGTGGCGTCTCAGATGCTGCTTTAAGTTGTCCTCATCCTTGAGCCAGCTCTCACAATCCGGTCGCGGACACTTAATACGCGGCCCACTCTCCTCAAAATGCAGTCGAACGTGCTTCTCAAAGACGGCTTTATCTTTGATCTCCTTGCCACAAACATGACAGATATTCGATGCCTTGCGATGCTGCATGCTAATGTGCACCTGCATGTGGTATTCAGTAGCAAAACTGGACCGGATGTGGTATATTAATTAATGTGGAGGACAGTTTAAGCCTTCTTCTACTCACGCGTTGTGCTTGGGGCACTGTGGACAGATGAATTTGCGTTCATTGGCTGGAACATGGGACCCTTTGTGCAGTTCCAGATGATTGCGCCGCGAGAAACGTTTGCCACATTCATCGCACTGAAAGTCGCATTCGTCGTCGGGCACGTGATGCACCAGCCAATGGGCTCGCAATACACTTGAATTCGCAAACACTTTGCCACAGTCTTTGCACCTATGGAAAAACATATAATAAGGACATCTTAAAACAAATTATAATATTTTTAACATACTTAATATATTCGGGATTTTCGTGACGTCGAGCATGCTCAACGATTAAGCAGCGCTTATTCAGTTTGCGTCCACAACATTTGATGTAGGGCCGCTCGTCCGGATGCTTATCCTTGAAATGATCTCGAATGCCATCAAAATCGTCGGCGAGGAAAATGCAAAGCTCACAGCCCATGACAACATAGCGTTTTATCAGCTCCTCGTCCTCCTTGCAGAACGGAGGCCACTGCTGTTTCTTGAATGTCCTTTTGGCAATGGGCCTACGCTTCTCTAGGTTCTTGGGCTGCGAGGATTTCTTTACTTTGGTCGTCTTTAGTTTGTCCATGGTTTCCGTTTCTCGTTTACGTTTCAGTCCGCTGCGGGTTACAATAAGATCCACATCATCGATATCATTGATGAATTCACTTGGCGATAATCTTTCCAATTTGATTTCCTTTTGATCATTGACATCCGCATCTGCCTCCTCATACGTTGCCATCTCAAGATCTAGTTCATCCAGAGGATTCACATTCAGCTGGGTGCCGCGGCATTCGCTATTGCCATCCACGGTCAGTTCATTAGCTGGTAACATGATTTCCTCTGGCCACGATGCAGTCATCAGATCTGGATCGGGATCTTGCTTGAATTTTGGAGCGTTGGCGTAAATAAGCTGAGCCTCTTGTATTGATACATAGAACTGATGAAACTCCGAAACCTGAGTCCAACACACATTGCACACCACTTTTGACATCGGATCGTTTGGCATCACCTGATATATGGATATGGCTAATTGGTGTGCATGTAATTTGTAATCCAGTTAGGTAGGCTTACCTCAAACCAAAAGTGTTGGCGCAGAACTTCGGCAACGTTGGGCACATTGTTATCCACTGCTGCTGCTGCATCGCCAAAGATTTGGAGATACATCTGGGAGCCACAACCACGCAAGCAGAGTCGACAGATCTGTGGCTCCATCGTTTATTCTGCAAATGCGACTCTTAACAATGTGTTGAGCTACACACGGCGGTAGCCAGTTAACAGCTTAGCCTATTTTATTTTAATATTTGGCAAAATATTAATAACTAATTCTGTTGTGTGACGGAAATTGATAACATATCGATGCATCGATGGCTCTCAAGATACTTCACGATACCTATCGCCGCACTATACATATATCGATGTGCATCTAGAACTAGTATCGATAGGTTGCTTTTGAGAAGTGAAAGATAGACATGAAAGAAAAATAAATAAAAAATAATAATAAATAGCTTGTCAGAATGAAGGTAAGCAATTGTTTTAAAAGCAGAAAACAGTATGCTAATAGTTCTATAATTAGCGGATAAGTGAAAAGAAATTGGAGGCCTTCACAGTCGGCACGTTTTCTAAACGTCAATTGGTAAGCAATGAAAACCGGGTGTGAATTTTATTTATCAATCAATTCTTGCAGTCCAAAAAAGAATTGGAGGAGCAAAAGAAGAAAGAAGATGAAGCTGCTGCGGCACATGTAAGTAACGTACATGTTATTTATATTTATTGAAATTTGTTTTAATGTTATGTTTCCATTACATTCAGGCCTTTAAGGAGTTTGTGGAGACGTTCCAAGAGGCACCAACAGCGTCCTCTAAAGTGTGGGTTAAGGCTGGCACCTATGATGCGGGCTCCCGGCGAGAGGATAAGAGCGAAAAGGGCAAACTGTATAAACCTGGCTCTAAGCTGGTAGAGAAGAGCGCTTCCGAGAAGGCAGAGGAATATGCCAAGTTGTTGGCCTCTGATCTCAAGAAGGATGCACCCACATTGAAAAAAAAGAATCAGGAGAAGAAAAAGAGTAACTTGGAGCTGTTTAAAGAGGAGCTGAGACAGTAAGTTCTTTAATTAATGCTGTTCTAAGGAGCACTTACTAAACGTCGTCTCTAAAGAATACAGGAAGAGCGTGAGGAACGCCACAAGTATAAGCACATGGCTGTGGCGAATCCACCAGCATCGCAACAGCAACCGCAACAACAGCAGCAGCAACAACAAGCCACGAGTAGCTCTCAACAATCGAGCTCTTCTCGTGGTGATGCAGGTGGCTCTTTTGACACTGGTGATCCGAATACAACCAATTTGTACTTGGGCAACTTGAGTCCCAAGATCTCGGAACAGCAACTAATGGAAATCTTCGGCCGCTATGGACCGCTGGCCAGCATCAAGATTATGTGGCCACGTTCCGAAGAGGAAAAGCAACGCGGTCGCAATTGTGGCTTCGTAGCATACATGAGCCGTAAGGATGCAGAACGTGCGCTGCGCACTCTTAACGGTCGCTATATCATGGGCTACGAGATGCGTCTGGGTTGGGGCAAAACTGTGCCCATTATGAACACACCAATCTTTGCACCCCAAGCGTTGCTGGAGCTGACATTGCCACCGCCTTCATCGGGTTTACCGTTCAATGCTCAGCCACCGCCAAGCGAAGCGAATACTTTGCCTAAAAAGAACTACAAGGATTACGAGTCCATTGAGGAGAAGGAGAATATGGAGCGGGTAAAGAACTTTTGCTATTGTGCAATTTATCAAAGTGTATAATACATTTTATTTATTTATTTAGGTGCTAGCCAAATCCGTTGTTAAAGTCTTTATTCCCACAGAGAAGTATGTTTGTTGTTAGTTCTTTAGATGACTTTCGAATTAAATTGCAATACTTGCATTGCAGATCCGTGCTGAACATAATACATCGCATGATTGAGTTTGTTATTCGCGAGGGTCCAATGTTTGAGGCCCTGATCATGAGCCGCGAAATGGAGAATCCCCTATTCTCGTTTCTCTTTGACAACGAGAGTCCAGCACACATTTACTATCGTTGGAAGCTCTTCTCGTTGCTGCAGGGAGACACACCGAGCGAGTGGCGTGAGCAGCAGTTCCGAATGTTCAAGGGTGGCCCAGTGTGGAAGCCGCCTGTGGCCAATTTCTATACTCAAGGCATGCCCGATGAGCTGGTCATTGATCCAGATGCGCCTGTAGTGCACAAGGGCGCCTTGTCTAATGCGTAAGCTCTTTTCATTATTGTTATTTTTATTTGTATATGTTAAACTCGATCTCTCTCGTAGCCAACGTGATCGTCTAGAGGACTTGATACGCCATTTGACACCTGAGCGTTCACGTATTGGTGACGCCATGATCTTTTGCATTGAGCATGCTGACGCTGCTGACGAGATTTGCGAATGCATTGCAGAGTCTCTGGCCAATTCAAAGACAGTAGCTTCCAAAAAGATAGCTCGTTTGTATCTCGTCTCCGATATACTTCACAATTGCACTGTGAAAGTATCAAACGCTTCGTTCTTCCGCAAATCGTAAGTAATTTATCTATGATGTCAACTCGTTTACCAACTGCCTTGTATTTGAAGCGTGGAGAAGCAATTGCTGGACATTTTTGAGAGCCTTCACACTTACTATCTGGCCATTGAAAGTCGCCTGAAGGCGGAGGGCTTCAAAACAAGGGTATGCAACATAATACGAACCTGGGAGGAATGGACCATCTATCCAAAGGAATTCTTAACACAATTGCGTAGTGTATTCTTGGGGCGACAAGTAAGTGAAGATTCATCATTATTTACAAGGAATCGCTTCTTATGCTCTCAATTAGTTTGCATTGCAGTCAAATTCCCCACCCCAAGCAGAGGAATCACGCTCGGAGGAAGCTTTAGACGAAGACATCGACGGTGCTCCATTGTCGGGCGATGACAAAGACGACGAAGATCTGGATGGCGTGCCACTTGATGGCGCTGCTCTACTAAAGAGCGCACTTAAATTGGTGCTGCCAGATTCCGCAGCCGCTGCCCAACAACGTGGAACACCTAAGCAAGAGCAGTACCATGATGAAATCGATGGTGTTCCTTGTAAGCTTGCAATTCATAATTAACACATAGCTTCTGATAATCAAATGTTGATTCGTTTTTAGTGGATGAAGATCTTGATGGCATCCCTATGGACCAGGCGACGAAACAAGCGGACAAGTTGCAGGCTAAAATGCCTGGATTTATTCCTTCCAAATGGGAAACGGTTGATCCGCAACAAGTCGAAGCTCAAGCCATAACCACCAGCAAATGGGATACATTGGATCCACCAGATCCACCAAAATTCTTTAGTTCCGACGAGGAAAGCGATGATGATGATAGCTCACAAAAATACAGCGACGAAAAGCGTCAAAAACTGCGGGAAATTGAGGTGAAAGTTATGCAGTACCAAGATGAATTGGAATCGGGAAAACGTCGCCTCGAATCTGGGTGGACACTGACCGAACAGGTTGAATACTATCGCAAGCGCTTGCTCAAACAGGTAGCACAACCAACCAGCCCACGCATTAATTCCTTGTGCAGCAATTTCAATGCGTATTTCCTCTTTTAATTGCAGACTTCGCCCTCAGAGTCTGTCGACTCGCCGCTGAGTTACATGCACTCAAAATCAAGAAGCTCACAGCGCAGCGAGAGTCCTGATAACAAGTACTCCAGTGGTGCACACTACGCCAGCAGCTCTCGCTCCAGTCCCAGTCTGAGTCGCAGCAGTCGCAAGCGTTCTCATTCACCATACAGCGGAGGCGAGAGCAGTCGCAGCGGCAGATCTGGCAAACGGAATCGCTCACGCAGCCAATCGGATTCGCCAAAGCGTTACACGGAACGCTCATCACGCACCTCGCTCCTTCGCAGATCTCCCTCGCCAGCAACGTCATCCGGCTACAGTGCACGCTCGAATAGAAGAGCCAGCCCATCGCCACCCCGTCATCGTGTCGAGAAACACAAGCACAAGCATCGCCACTAAGGAGTTTAGACGTAGTTCAGCTGTTTCGATATATATATATATTCAGGAAATTCATTTAGTGTGAGCAGCCATGAGTCTTACAAAATAATGGCAAATGATTTGTGCTGGAAATAAATAAAAAATCGTATGGGAATGGCCAAAATTGATGTTGTGGGATTTTAGTCTTAAGTGGCCTTCAACGACGCCTCATGTTTGTACACCTCAATGACATCCTCGATGATCTCCCACTGATTCTCCCTGGTAAAGTCCTTAACCAGTGGCTTATACCACATGCAAGCCTCATCGGATTCATCAGTTAGTGGCACCTGCACACCATAAGTCTGCAGTGCCAAGGAGAGGCAACCGATGGCCACGTGTGTGGGCTTGTATTTGAGGATGTTGGGACTGTGATGGAAGTCCTGCAAGTAGGAGGCGGCAGTCTTGGCAATTGGCACTGAGTTCCATACATCGGCGCCCACCCAATCCTGAAGTGTCTTCATGTAGTAGAGTAAATACTGCATAAAAGAGAAAGTGTCTCGTTAACGTTTTGGGGGTGAGAGGCAGAGTGTGTTTACTTTGTGTGCTAGCTCAATGTTGAGATCGAAGCTGAGAGTACGCGTGATGAGCAGTTCGGCTTGGACAATGGCGTCCCTCATAGCCCAGTACTCATCATTTAGATCCAGAGGAGCACTGCCGCGGTTCAAAGTGCTGTATGCCACGTTGATGACATCGCGAATTTTCACTGTATCATCGTCTTTGATCTTCCCAGCCAGATACAGTGATGAGGCGGCAATCAGCTGCAAATGCTCGACAAGATTAGCCCAAAATGAGTTAAGGAATAACAATGTTAAACTTACGAACTCGTCATAATCACTGGCTTTGACCTCTTTGAAGAAGCGATGATAAACAATGGCAGCACATGCAGCAGTCAGTGGCTTCATCTTTAGCTTGGCAGCACACTCGAAGATGTAAAGCGGCACTAGGCCAGGTTTAGTGGACTTGCTAGATATATAAGGGAATAATATTGGAGTATAGAATCACAGATTTGTAAATGAAACTCACCGATAGTCAATGGGCTTCATATTTTGGGCTTTGCTTGTTTCCACGTGCTGCTGCAACGACATGACATCCAAAACGTTTTTCATATTTTGAGATTTTCACTTGAATTGATGTACGACGATGGAATTGGAATTGTAATATTGTAATTGAATTGATGAATCTGCGAGGATGGTTAAAAAGAGTTGAGAGTGCAGAGCAGAGCAGTGAGTTCGTTGCCACTTCTTATAAACAGAGACACAGTCCGAATGACACACAAACAAGAACAGAAGAGAAGAAAAAACGAAACACATACAAATGCACATGTAATTGGACGAAGTAATGTTCAAATCGGTTTCAGAGTTCGATCAGCTGTCCGCAAGTGGACTTCGTTAAGCACTGCAGACGATGCAAACAACAAACACGAGGAAAACTCGAGATGGCGACACAAACGATAAAAACCCGAAACCGGTTCGGTTGATTGGACAGTGGACAATATTGGTGTTTTTACCTACTTGCACAGTGGCAACGACGACGAGATGGGATCAAAAAGAGCCAACAAGAAATTTCGTTTTTGTCGTATTACAGATAAATGTTTATTTATTTATATTATTATACGTATATATATGTGTATGTATATGTACTTAATTTAGAAGGTAATTATATATGGGCGCAGGGGAGGGGAGGGAGGCTTTGTTAGGATCGACCATTCATTATTCAAGACAATGCTCGCTTTGCCCAAATCCAATTTATCTAAAGAACCAACTAAATGAGCTTCTGCCAATTGTGTGAATAACATTGTTAAGGAAAAGTGCGAAAACTGTCGCCGCATAGAGCAACATTAAAACGAACAATGTAAAATCCCAGTTCATAATTATCATCATCATCATCATGAGTTGAGAGAAGGCGGCACAGACAGACTCACACTATGTTAATGATTACATTGTAATTGTAAAGATCAATATGGACTACGTTTTAAAAATAGATGCGAACAGCCTCCTCGGCATTCTGTTCGACGGGACAGTAGGGACACTTGAGGATGTGCCCATTGCTGAGCTTGTGCAAGGCATCGTTCGAAATGACATGACCACATGTCAGTTTCTTCGGTGGATTATCCTCGGTGGTCTGCTGTCGCAGGATGGGGCAAGCGAATAGCGAATGAAACCGAAACTCTGGCTGCAAATCAATTTCGATGGGCAGCTCATCACAGCCATTCCACATGCCCAGCACCTGGCGCGACTGCATCACCTGCTTGATGTTCAACAGCGCTGGCAGCGCCGTGCATCCAGCATTGACCACAACAGATAGTGCCGAGTTTTTGCTAATGCCGAGCAGCTGGCAAGCATCCTTGAGGAAAGTGAACGATAGCTCAGTCCACATGTCCTGCGACAGAAAGATCCTATACGGTGTATTCTCCAGGCCTCCAGGCAAATAGATAAAACTAGCCATCAAATTGGCAATTTCATTCTCATAGCGCACGGCAAACTTTTGAAAATTCGTCCTCGCATAGAGAATGGCCTCGTTCTGTGACTTCAGACCATTGGACACCAGCTGCATGAAGCGCATGCGATGCAATCGGAACTCGATGAGCGAGTGCCGCTCCATCAGCTGACTGGAGTGACGCACGGCCCATTCAAGAGCATCTCCCAGTTCACGCTTCTGTATCTGATTCCAAATGTTGTAGATTTCGGCGAAATCACGTTCCGAGTCGAACACATCCTGGGCATGATCCTCGCTCATTTTGCACTCCTTGATGAGAGTGCGAGCCACTTCATCCATGCCCTGGCGGCAGTAATGTTTGGCAATCGCTTTATTCAGCAGCATTAGGTTATCTTCATCCTGTAGAGCGTCCACACGCATTGTGGAACTAAAATCGGAGCTATAGTTGCGATCAATGGCTTTGCCAATCTTTGACACCGAACCATGCAACTCTCGGTGCTCCGTTGATAGCTTCTGCACGCGTTCGTTGCATTTGGAGATCGCCTCTCGAATGATTTCCATTTGACGATCTGTGAGACGTTGTGGTGCCGATGGTTCTGTCTCGACCTGCATGTTGATGCCATCGCCCATGGGATCATCAGAGCTGCTGTTGCCGCTGCCACTCACATTGTCGGTGGCATTAATCTGCGTCCCAGTATTTAGAGTAGTCACAACCATTTGCTCAGCATTGCCCAGCACATTAACCAGCTCGGACATTAGCGACGCAATATCACCGATTTCGGCCGCAGAGTTTTCGTGGAGCTGCTCCAGCTTGGTGACCACCCGATCAAGTTCCTTCTCAACAGACGCACATGCTTCGTTGTCCATGATGATGCCCGACTCCGTCTGCGGATCAACAGTAAATTTTGATAATTTGGAGCGACGCCAGTCAACAGCGCGCATCAGCAGGTTTTGCAGCCAAGGACAACTGTAAAGCGTTTTGAATTCAGTTTTTCAGTTCCGAATTTCACTTTAGCGTCCAATGTTGAAAATTAATTATAATTATTTGGCTAATTCCGTTTTGCGTTTTCTTTTTCCTTTATTTAGGCTTCGTCTACAATAACAACATAAAGAAGAGCACCATCACTACCAGGGTTGCCTTGCAACTCTCACACATAACAATCGACGTTTATTTTTTCTTTACGCATGGCGACAACTCTTAACACAGTGAGCAGCTGTTTTTCGTCGAAACACGACGCAAATTAACATTTACACGTACATATGCTTGTGAATGTATATGTGCAGACAGATGTAAGTGTGAATTGCACTTACCTCCGTAGAAATCGATTGTGTACTATAATATGAGATTAATTTGCTTAATATATTTTATAATTAAATGTAAATTCGTAACATTAGTAAGTACAGAGCACGAATTAGCATTTAAGCCGGGAGATGTCAGCTCAGCGTATAGTGATGCCAAATCATCTGTTCGTTTTCGATACTCTCGAGCTTTTCTTTGGGTTAGTTAGGCGATAGTATCTTAGAAATTGTAAAAGGTAATTTTGTCGCAATTAAAAACAACGTGCACAAAAACATGCCTTTTATTTATTGCTGAACTGGACAGTAGTCCTCCTATTTAGAGCGACTAATGACAGTTTCTATTTTCTTTCCCTTTATTTATAAATATTAATTAAAACTTGAAAATACTAAAAATATACAATGTTGCAGATGCCAGGGATCCGTTACCACTAAAAATACGAAAATATTAAATCACAGTTGACGTTTTGCAGCACTGATAACCTGTTTCGATAAGTTGTGGAGGCAAGGCAATTAATTTGATTAGTCTATTGATTTTTCGACTACACTTGATAACGACAAACTTCTAGTTTGAATTTAGTAATTAAGATTTTACGAAATATTTAATCAAAACTAAGGTGAATATTGTAACAAATTAAATATGCCAACGAGTTTATAGTGCAAAAATAGTTAAAGTGGTTGCGGTTAACAAAAATATTGCGCAAATGGAACGTAATAATTCAAGCGTTACAAATTTATGTGTATTTATAAATAAATGATAAAAATATTTGTGATCTGTTCGACATTGAATTGTTACAATGCCACCAAATGTCTCTAAAAATAACGGCAGCCAGTGATGTATGTATGCTGGACAGTGAGTGTCATCTCTTGACCACACCAATAAATATATACAAAGCATATTTTCGGAAAATGTTTGCAAGCAAGCATGCAAGTAAAAGAAAAAATAAAAATAATTGCAGACGAGTAAATACAATAGAAAGAAATATATATTATATATTGCACACTTTCACCAGTCAGTTCGCTCGAAAGTGAAATGAAAATTGCCTGCCGACAAAACAACACCAAATTAAACACACACACACACATACTGAGCATGAAAGATGAAAACAAACAATAACAAAAGCACTTGCACTGTACTCACACATGCATAAATATGTACATTTGAATATGTATGAATATTGCTAAGAAGCACCCAGCATGAGGATGATCAGCGCGTGCGCTTTTACCCCTGACGCACAAAGGAGAGGGGTAGAAAGAAGAGAGTGTTGGTCTGTTGCAAATTATTTTGTCGTATTCATTATATTTTAGTTTCAGCCAACTGGCAATAAATGCGGCAAAAATAACAGACTAATGCTCAAATTATGAACGACTGTGGCCCCTTAGGAGCCACGAGCAGCGAACAGCGCCTCGTTGTCATAGCCCCCGTTCCCCCGGTTTACCCCTCTTCACGAACATCGCGACGTCGTTGCTGCTGCTGTTTTTAAAAATTTGCTAATAGTTTCAAAAATTTTGCTTGGCCAGTTCGGAAACAACATTGGATCTTTGCGTAAGCAGTCGTCGTTCTCAGAGTGCCGAAAGAATCGCCAACTAAACAAAAAAAAAAAAAAAAATCATAATTCAAAAGAAAGACAAGCACTAATATATTAAATTTATTTTTATTATTTGTTGTTTTTAGTTGCATTTGTTTGTTAATTTTTATCGATTTGATTTTATGTATTTGTTTACTTATGAGATCGTAAATTGTCCGACTTGAAATGCATTATTTATGGTTTACGGCAAAAGAAAAAAGCAAAAAGAATTATTAGATGTGACGGGCAAAAAAGACTGAAAAGTGTGAGCGCTAAAAATAAAATAATCGGGACCGCTATTTATGTAATAAAACTTTTGTTGTCAGCAGAAAAACGAAATATAACAAATATTCCAATCAAGTGACTTAATATCTGTAATTGTGATCGTGTGCAGTGATGTGTAGTGATCTGGAATAGTTCCAGACTATTTACATAGTACATATATGATTGTGTACGATTGTCACATCGAAATTGTACCGTTTTCATAAGTGTAGCGTTTATGCTAAAAGTGTGCTAAAGATTTAGAAAATACGCGTTTATCTTAATTTTATTAAATATATATGTACCATTAAAAAGACAAAATTAAAATAAAAATGTACATATTTTAAAAAATATGTATATACACTCGGTGAAAAATAAAGATACATTTTTTTGTACAAATAAATGGGCTGTGTTAGTTCCAAATACATATGTAATACGGTATTAGAAATGCTGTATTAAATAGAAATACGAAAATAAATGATATCTATGTGGTTACCGTGATTCTGAATAACAGAAATTTTATGTGTGGTGTGTTTTACAGATAATGCAACAACAATAAAGCAATAAACGTCACAAAAATGAGCCAATACCACAGTTAACCTCAGATAGTCAAGATAATTCACACAGCTTCATCAGGATTACCAATTTACTAGAAATACAATCGCACACACACACACACTCACAAGCATCTAAATAAACATACACGGAGAGTTGCCTTAGGTATTGAGCTTTAGAAGGAACGCCATAACAAAATGCCGACAACATCGTCGCATCAAAAGCCGGGGGCGGGATCAAAGCTGAAATCTCGCCCGGGCACCGAGGAGAGCATGTCGCCCAGGAAAATGGGCATAATTGCGATTGTCACGGTGGTTGGCTGCATTGCCATATTGTGGCCAAAGGTATTCCATCCCATGATGTTTGGCGGCACGCCACCTAAGCCCATCTACAAGGATCCTCAACAGCGTGCCGGACCGGGCGGTAAGTAATAAATAAGACTTCTGTGCACTGTTTTCTTTATATCGAATTTATAATTTTTCATTTATTTTTATTTATTGAATATTGTAATCGTGTTGTGTTGGTGTTGTCTTGAGCGGCACAGGGTGTTGCGATGTCGTGCTCGACAGGGAGGAGTTTATGAATGCCTCAAAGCCGGCTGCCGAGCCTTTTGGTCCGCATTTGTATCGCAAACAAGTCAATTTGTACACCGGCGAAATAAGTAGGTGGCGCCACTGTGCAACAAATACAAGAGAGAAGTTTACTCTTGTTCTCTCTTTTCGCTTTCGTTGAGCCTGTCCTTAATAACTTTACTAATCCATGGACATAATCTGTCTCGTTTGCCTTTCTAATTAACTTCAATTATGTGATAATAACTAACATGTTACCTTTGAGTGCGTTATATTTTTTATAATTTGCTTATATACACCTGATTTGGTCTGCCACTAATTTATTGATCTTGATTGCAATTAGGCTTGCGTCAGGAGCGTCCGGCCCACCTGCATCCGGAGTCCATCTACCAGGCGATGCGTGAGCGTGGACGCGCCATACCTGCCACGCCCACTGTACCCATTGTCGAGCGGAAGACCTCACCGAGCAATCCACCGCCTCGCATCGTTGACGGACGGGTGAGTTATGACTTCGATTTGCAGCTCATTTTCTTTCCATCGTTGACACGACGACGTTCAAGATTTAGGCTGCTAATTTGCATGTGTCATGGGTGGGACGTAGGAGGACGTGGAGACGCTGGGGATGAGACATCAGCGAAATACTATAAATAGATGAGTTTATTTTATTTGGATTTGGGTTTTTGTTTTTATGACACTGCACGCAAATTGAAGGCAAAAAGACAGACCAATGAAAATATACAGAAGAAACTGTAAAGGAAGAACGAGAGAGTGGGCTGAGAACAAGAAAAATACAAAATATTGTTCATATTGAACTTGTGCCAAATCCGATGCGCCACCTGCCCGCGCATCCATTTGTTGTGTGTAGAAGACAACTATAAACAGTATAAGGCGAGTTTTCATGTGTCCGATCGCAGCGTGTAAAAATCTATGTCTTTTAGGAATATGCGATATAACTACCGGTCGCCAAATAAAAGTTTATTGGGGTTTACCTGACATTCTAAACTAAGTTTCGGGAGGAAATGAATGTTAGAGCCCCAGAAACCATGAATGATTCAAACATTAGTTGATTTGCTATAAAGTCTAACTTTTTCAGCGAAATGTTGTTGATTAAAAATGGGAATCCTTAAATACACGATAGAATAGTTTATTTGATATTTATGATTATCTAAAACTAGTTATTTCTAAAGTTTCATGGAGGAATGTTATGTACATTGTTATGGGTACGAGTAAATATTTTGTAAACAATTATTAATTTACATCCAGCTCGAAATTCATTAAAATTTAATATTTCTGTAATGTAGCCTGGACCCATCCCTGGTATGCGCCCGCCCATGGGAGCAGGTGCATTGCATCAACCTCAGCAGCGAGGCGGCAGCAGCATGGGCTTCCTCATGCCCCTCTACACCATTGGCATTGTGGTGTTCTTCGGCTATACGATTATGAAGGTATAAATATTGCTGTTCAAATGCTGTTTGCCAATTATTAACGTTAATTAATTTGTACAGATTGTGTTTAAGAAGCAAGTGCCAAATGCGCCCTATGGCCCCGCTCCCTCAGATCCCAGCTTCCGTCAAGAGGTGTTTGGCCAGCAGAATCACAGCCAAGTGGAGGATTTAGGTGGCACCAAATTGGGTAAGTTAAGAGCTCCCACTCTTATTTTGTAGGCTAGCTCGAGTTCAAGAATGTTTGAAAAAGAGATGGCAAGTAATGTATCGATATCGTTGAGTAGTTCGATATCGATAACTTGTAGCTATACACTATGCAACCCTTAAACCAATACTCGTACAACATGCACACTCTCCCACACACACACACAAACAACTCATGCAACCACATGACACTCACACACTCACACAAGTTCTTAACTCATAATGAAAGCTAACCCAAACAATCCGTTAATTTGTATTTGTACTTTCTGCGTTGCCATTTTGCGAAATGAAAAAAGGTTGGCGCGAACATCAGACAAGTAAGCCAGAAACAAATAGAATCCATCATTTTCAATTATTAGTTTTTATTATGTATGAATGTATGTTAAGCATTAAGTTCATCCGGTATGAATATACAGATTGATATAAAAATTCAAGAGAATCGCTCTGTTCGCTCAGTTGAGTTTTAAAATATGTCCTCCTCATTTGGCGTAGCAGCTAATCCAGATGTCTAGTCGGATTACCCATTGATATATACTAGTACTATGAATATCCCTAAATGTTGTACTTGTATTTAAGTGTCTACTAATTCACAATTCACAAACATTTGGCTAAAATGAATAGTTGTGAATGCATTCACAATACTACATCAGAGTAGAGTGCACTCACACATTATTTACGTTCCTATATATCTGCTGTATATAAAGCTCATTATGTATATAGTAAATACTATGTAGTTGTAGTTGTTTGCTCTTGTTTTGTTGTTATTGTTGTTGTTGATGCCTCAACCTAACTGTTAGTTAAAGCAAAATCCTACGCAAACCTTTTTAGGGAGCGTCGCATCAAATGGCAGGCGCAACGATAAGGAGCTCTATAATGCCACCATGTCAGCGGCCGAGTTGGCCACGAATCTCTCCACCACATTGAAGGCACATCAAAAGCAATGCCATGCCGCCCACCAACAGTCGCAGGCGCAGACTTCGGCGATTCCAGCGGTTCCCAAGACATTGGCCGAAGTGGAGAAGACGCTGTTCAATAAGGAAACGGAGCAGCTGATGGAAATTGAAAAGTTGCGCAAGAAGCTCGAGGATACGGAGCGTGAGATGGCAAAGCTAATTGCCGAAATGAACACCGATCAGTATGAGGCAAAGGTTAGCATCATCCCATCCGTAGCTAGTGGCACTCTCTCCAGCAGCTCATTGGATTAACTAGTATCTCATTCACAACATTTACCTTTTTCTTTTCCCCATGACTCTCGTATCACTTTAGCAATACAAATTTCAATAGTCAACACCTCTCTTTAGTTGATGCGTAGAACACTTAGTGTGATTCATATGCGAAATTTATATCATTTATATGCTATATATTGTTGATTTTTTTGTACTCTCATTTTTAAGATGATTGCAATGAAGTTTCTCAAGCGGCAGCCAAATTTCTAATGCAACCATTTACTACATTCAAACCAAATCTCAGAAAAAGACCAAACTAAGTACAAGACATGAATCGTTAACGTTTTTTCTTCAATTCGTTTCGTTTTGTTTCTATTTGTTTCTAATTTTGAATTCTAGTAAATACCACTTGTACCTGAACCTGTCTCTAATCCTCGAATGGTTTGCCAGTGTTTACCCCTCCAAAAGATTCATAATTGAGCCAAAGATGCAGCATTATCATTAATTAAACTATGATCTTGAGTTGCATGCGAGAGCGTAACCTTAGAAGATCGTTCGTTCTTGAAGCCTGTCTTCTCCCGGTACCAATTATACAATTATTCTGTCTTGTCATGCACGCGTGGACCTTGATGTCTTTTCTCTCTATATCTCTGTCTTTTCTCTCTGACTGTTTGTTGCACTCGTAATAAGCTAAACTTTCTAACTTTGCTCTATCTACGATCGGCATGCGAAACTGTAGTCCTACTAACTAATCAAAACTACTCCGAATTTGCTAACTTGTCGTATACGTAATTGTATCACTGTAGCTCTGTTACTAAACAAAAACTTATGATGAGGACATATTTTAGAAACCGAAAACAATGAGATCGGAATCACAAAGCAAAGACGCAGACATACTCGTACATAAGTATGTTGTAGTACATTCTGAAAACCTTTTCAATTTACTATATATATGTTATATATATCATGCTAAATCACAATTCACAAATCATACATCGAATAGGATCGATCCGTCGTTACTTTGATCATGTGCAAATAGTATATATGTATATTTCTCTCTCTCCCTCTCTCTCTCTGTCTATCTCATACTATTGCTATATATGTATATGTATGTATGTATATCTCTCTTTGTTGCACAATTCGATTAGTTGTAACGGCGATACAAGGTCTTATAGACGCTGCCGATGAGCAATTGAACGTTCGAGACGTGCACAATTCGAGGATTGAAACTGATACTGATATTGAAACTGAAACTGATAAACAAACTGATTTAAATAAGGTTAGCGCCGTCCTCGGGCCCGCCCCAGAGCAATCGTTGAAAGTTATCATAATTCTTTCGTTGTGTTTATTAACCAGACAAAAGTAACTGAGAACCCCATAAAATTATTATTATAATAATGTTTTCGTTGCATTCACTTAACAATTACGTAAATATCTGTTATCTGTTTATTGTTTATTTGTTTATAGTTACTTAACATTTAATATATTGCTTTGTGTTTGTTTTGTTTGAGCAAAGAACCTCTAGAAATGCTCTTTGTTTTTATATCCAAGCAGAAGATATTTGATGATTGTTAGAAAAAGCTATATTGATATAGTTCGATTCTTATAATACCAATTATCTTAATGAAATCGGAAACATATGAAACTTTTCGTTCCGACTATAAATCCAAATAAAACAGTTCCAGCTAAGAGGCTGTGTATTATTATTACATACAGATCTAAAATAGAAAACCAATAGAGTATTTTCCTAATACGTAATAATATTAGAAATGCATCAAATATAAGCTGCAAAGGTATTTCATTTTCGGCCATTCGGAAATAGCTTTTGTTACGTGTTCTTCGTTATTTGTTGGAACTCAATTATTTGCCCTTAATAACTTATTGTGTGTTTGGTCCTTGATAGCAACACGACAACGAAAATACGAATTTGACCAATGTAGAAAACCAAAACATTTCCAATGGGCATACAATCACCGATCAGGATCAAGAAAAGGACGAGGACAAGGCAAAGGCACAGCCAAGGAAGCGTCGTGACATTAGCGCTGAGCGCGAAGTAACGGTAAACATACAACTTACATATGTAATTTAAATCGAATATACATATATATATTATTGTCTTCGTATATACTCGCATGATGTGATAATGTTTGTGTGGTGCAGGTTCTAGGCATGGAGTTTACGGCAAGTTGCGAGGGCGGCCAAAGGTGGACTGGACGCCCTCCAACGCCTGTTTATCGAGCATATAGTGAACATGTAAGTGCCTCTGTTGCACCTTGTTGCCAACACATGATCCTGCCACAGTCAAAGAACGTTCCAAACAGCGAAATACTTTGAAAACTCTAGTGCTTACTATTCTTAACGCAATTTAAATAAAATTAAAGATTCCGAGGGTTATAAGATTGATAACTTTAAACTAACATTTATTTAAATGATGTAGAGTGGATGGAAAATATATGCTAATGATTTAATTTCGATTTAATTACAGTCCAATAAATTGGAAGAAAATCTACCCGAACCGCAGTCCATTTACTTGGAAGGCGCTTTGGCCCACGACTCTCAGATTTTAGTGGCCGATTCACAAACAAAACGTGAAGAGGTCTATGACTCTGAGTTGAATGGATCAGAAGAAGAACCGGCTGTAAGTACTATTTCTACCTTTTGTTACATTTAAACCTTTACTTACAATTTTTTACATTTTAGGTCATACTCAGCAGCAAGATGACGTTATCATTGATTAATTTGGATGCAAATCAACAAAATGGTAGCGAGAACAAACAGGAAATCGAAAGTCCCTTGGCTGATGATATTGAAATAATTGGACACGACGAACATTAAGCCAGGCCAGCTGTATAAATATATAGTATACACATGCTAATACACTTGGATGAATGTCTGGGCAATGACAGTGCTGGAATCGAATCCCAACGCATTATTTCTTTAGTTTTTGTTGTTGTCTAACTTGCAATACCAAGTTGATTTGAGAACAGATACCACAGCACATCACACCACACGATTGAAAGAAATATGAGTGAAATTTGACAAGTTCACCGCTAATGTTATGACTGATTAAAACCAACAAGCAAAGAATCTGTTAATTATTTGACATTTGATTTGTATATAATTATGTATACTTATATATATATATGTATGTATGTACTGTGTTTTTATACCGATTTTATTTTCGAAATCATAGATTGTTTTTGCTGTGTAACTACTACTTTTCCTATCCGATCAACTCAACTCCTAAATTGTATGCCAAAAACTCATTCAAAATGGATATTCATAGTACTTTTACTTAAATCGCTAGATTTTATGTGTATATTTTTAGTCAACATACGAACAAACAAAAACTAGTCTACCACCATCGATTTAAGTAACTTCACATTATTATATCACTTTGAAATCCATCAATTCGTCTATAATTGTCTATAAACGGTACTTTTTCGAAAAAAAATTACATCCTACCATTTAACCTTAATAAAAATGTTCGATTGCACCTTATGATTAAAGAACTAATATTAGTGCCACAATGTTTGTGAACTTAGCTTAAAGTGAATACATACGTATAAATTGAAAATAAATTAAAACTTGATTTGAGTAAACGGCATTTTTGATACGATCATAAAATAATTATTTTCGGTCTGAAATGTTAGCTCTGTTAATTTGCAGTGGTCAACTGAAGTTTTCTGTTAAACTCAAAATGGCACATTGGGTATATTTTGTTTGTTGGTATTTTATTTTTGTATACTTTTCGAGAGTAGGTACACACTGAACTACAGCTGATTTACCGAATTGTGTTGCGTTTGGAAATAATTACGTAAATTCGGCAGGTTAGTAATTTAAATGGTTTATTAAAGGACTTACCGGGTAATCTGCGATGTGGAACAATAATTTTGAAACAGCAGATTGTGGGTAACATTTTACACTATGCAGGCTTTAGTGTGAAGCCAATTGAACACCGTTCAATCGGCATTCAAATCTTTGCAAAAATTGTTGTGACTATCTTGTCATACATTTTGTAAAAATATAATTTTTGATTTTGCAGGTCAACATGTCGTTCTTACGCTCCAAATATTACGACCACCCCGATGGCGAAGATGCCTTTGGAAAGATTGTAGCCACCAACAGATACGCTGTAGCCGCAGGATTGGCGTGGTCCACAGTTGATGTGCTGACGCTGTCCAAGCCGCGAGGTTACATACCGACGATTGGGCGCTTTGCCTACAATACGGGTCCCTTGATGGGCATGGCCACAGCATTTACGCTAACCACACTTGCTGCCACCAACTTCCGCGGAAAGGATGACAAGTAAGTGGATTATCGAAATAATGGGAAATGAATTGTGCTCTTATTTATTCAACTATTCTTGTAGGTTAAACTATCTGGCTGGAGGCTTTGCAGCTGGCGGCGTTTTCGGTGCCTGGAGACACAGTCATGTGGCTGGCTTGGTTGCCGGTCTATTCCTAGGTTAGACAATCATCTTTTTGTGTGACATTAAAATACATCGCAATGTTTTTTAGGTATGGCCGGTGTCATCAAGAAGATGTCCATTGAGCAGGGCTGGGAATTCTTCCCCGAGTCGCCGACGCATCAATATGGTGGTTTAAACATTGCCCAGAATGACTATACTCTAATGGCTGAGCGTCCCAGAAACTGGACAACGGAAAAGAAGGATTAAGCGCAGTCAAATGTGTGCAAGGGCTAAATGAAAATCATTGGTTGATGATTGACAAAAGTCTTGCGTTTGTTTAGTTAATAATTGTACTAAAAGAAAACTCTGGCACTTGTGTAGCTTCGAATGAATAAATGCCAAGTGGATGGTGATAATCTACAAACAACAAGATACAATTTCAGGTAATGTTCACAGTGATTTTTAGACAGAGAGATAGTTCTTTAAAAGTGCTTACTGTGTTTTTATTGTATTCCATTTGAATATAGAGTCAGATACGCAGATAAACCAGAAAACTTTTTCTGATGGTCTGGTTCTAATTTCCAGCATATATTAGATAGAAAGCTTTATTTCAAATAAATAGGATTGGACTAATGGTATTTTAATCATTTTTAAGCTCAAAGAATGAGGTGTTAGATTTGCAATATTAAATATTTAAAGTTCTTATAATAAAATAGTATAAAAGGTGCTAGAATTTTAGTACACTAAAAGAAACTGCATTTCAAAAATAATATTTATAAGCTAACTGCCATAAGATGACAACATTCATTGCAATAGAAGTGCTCATACAAAACTCAGATCTTCTGTTTAAGTCAAACAATCCGGCAATGTGAAGGCGACGAACTCGATCAGGACTCCGTTGCAGACTGCGGTTGGTCCAAATTATACTAAACTCAACCTATAAAAAAAACTATTAATTAATTTAAATGGTAAGAAAGATATATTTTTGATTAATTACTTGTCGATAGAGAGCAACGCAATAAACATCTTCATTCCCATCGATATCCATGGAAGCCAGAGTAAGAAAAAGATCATGCACCTGTTCTAGGAGATGTTTCCACTTCGATCTATTCGTGCCGAATATGGTAAAGAAACTTTTCAAATTCAAATGAAAAATGATACAGATAATCCAATATCCAATAAAGTAGACAATATGATGAGCAGTTTGGGGTTCATTCAAGTATATGATCACATTGAAAAGGGATGTGATGTCTGTCAAGTAATGGGTGAGAATATTGAGGAGCATCTGCCATTGAAGTACCGTTATCATCTCGCGGTGCACTTTATCCAGACGTACGCAGTGTCGCCAAAGATGACGCCAGCCAGCAAAGAGCTGTTGCTGATAGACTTTTCGATGGCAACCGCGACGTTGGGGCAACCAGCCAATATCTTGTTTTAATTCCTGTACCTCCAGGGTCAAGCAATCGAGTAACCAATTGCTAACACGCGTTAAATGATAGATCCAATAGTCGATACAGCAAACAATCAATTCCAAAGGCAACGCCACAATGGTTGAGCCAATATATATCAACGATACTGGAGACTCGTTTTCATCGAAAATATTGCACACTTGCATGCTGATAGGTCCATACATATAATACATTGTTATTATAACTTTTGAGAGACACATTACTAATTTCCACATGTGCTGCAACCGCTGACCACGGCTAATCTTGCGCAGATCAATGCGATATAGTTGCTGGAGTGCAAGAAAACTGTTTCCCATGCGTAGCCATCGTTCACGGCACACCCAAATGCTGATGATGAGCAATAGTAAGGAGAACACCTTAACCACTGAGATGATCGTGTAGGCCACCGCCAAAATATCAATTTTCTGGCAGTGGAAGGAACTGCTGACTCTTACGATAAAGACATATGGTGTTACCAACAAGTACATGCTGTGCAATGCAATCCAGTAAATCAACATGGGTCCATTGTCTATCTTAAAGCGTCCTCTTTCTGGCACAAATCGAAGATTGCACAGACCAACTACCCGACTTAGTTGGATAAGAAGTGAATAGACCATTTTTAACAATGCTTTCCTGGTGACTAAATCGCACTTCATTGTGATTTAAGTTACAACACGATACAGCCTGCAACATATTGCATTTACTAGATAATAAATCTCTTGGGAATAAGTACATGGTCACGCAATACTAATAATGTGAAATAGAAGTATAATATTTCGACTTTAAAGACGATATTAAGCACACGCTTGTTGACGCGCAGAAAGAGCAAAATAAATATTAGATGTATTAATCACGAACAATTTATAAGACTTTGGACAAGAATAAAGAAAAATATTTGTATAAATGTATGTATGATAAACATAACTAATTATTAAATAAATATTGTATTAACGTTTTAAGTTGATGAATTGATTTACTAGACCAAATTTGATTATAGAAACAAGAAAGAACTGTGAGATACCTGGATCCATTACGAATACATTCAAGAAATACGATAGAGTGCAAAATATACCAGATTGTCAGTCAAAGCAAATAGGACCCTTACTTTTGTACATTCAAAAATATTTCTTTAGTAACTTTCACAAAAACTATAGTTTATTATTGTATCTACTAAAATTTACAACTCTAGCTTACGCTTCTTATTCGATTTTTGTCCATTTGCGGGGGCAGAAGTGGGCTCTATCTTTCATAGTCCCTGAGATCGAGGTACTGTTGTTGGTACTGATCAAGAATATATATACTTTCTACCTGTTACATACATTTCCTGCCCGCACAAAGTAGCGGTTATAATTATAGGTATCGTAATAAATGTACTACGGTATTTCAATGTTCTAAGTCTCAGTATTAATACAATTCGAGATACTGATTAAATTGATTTTATCTTAATAATAGTATTTATAGGCAATTTGCCAAAGAATAACCACATTCATTACAATATCGGTGCTCATGTTGTATCCGGTTCTTGGGTTCATATCAAATAATCCACCAATTTGAAGACGTCGAACTCGATCTTGCCGTCGATGCTGCCTCCGATTGATGGCCATGATAGCGAATGACATCTTAGAGAAAGTTCCTCAATAAATTTTACTAATTACATAAATGGTGGAGAATCTTACCTGACGATGCATGGCAATACCGTAAGTATCTCTAGTTGGATCGAAGTCCAGGGCGCCAAGAGTGAACCACAGCTTTTCCATACATTTCAAAAGCTTTGTCCACTGCGTACGATTTACTTTAAATATGATAAACATGCTAACAATATCAGAGTGGGACAATATGCACATCAGTATAAGGGTTATGAAACGGATTGGATGAAAATGGTTGGAATCAGTGGAATAAATAATAATATTGAAAATGACTACAATATCGGACAAATAACAGGCAAATAAGTTAAGAAGTATCTGCCACTGGCTGATCTTCAGCATTTCATTGAATAATCTATCCAGTCGCAGACAGCGACTCCAAAGTTTATGCCAGGCAGCAAAAAGTTGCTGCTGACAAACATTTCGATGACTGCCACCTCGCTGAGGCAACCAGTTCAAGTCCTGTCGCATTTCCAGCGTTTCTTCCGACATAAGCCCGAGCACTCGATTGCTAAGCTGCATCAAGTAATACACCCAATATTCGACACAGGTTAGTAAAACTTCCATAAGAGCAATTCCCAATGATAAAAAGACATACAACGGTACGAATTGTGCTCTTTTTCTGTCCATTTTCGAGCACATGAATATGCTGGGAGGTCCAAAAAGTTCAAAGAATATTATCGCAAATCGAGAGATTGTCAGCGCAATTTTTAACACGTTCTGCCACAAGTTAACACGTCTAGAAAGCTCTCTCTGATATATGTGCTGGAACATCATGAAACCGTTTAGCATGCGCATCCATTTAGGACCGATCAACCAGATACTGGAGATTAACATGATAATGGAGGCGGCTTTGGCTGCCGAGACGATATTATAAGCTATGGTCAACATGTCTAGTTTCTGGCAATCTTTGTAGACGTGATGCATCATAGCAAAAGCACACGGCATTGAAAGCACGTAGATTATGTGCAATACAATGCAGTAGATCCTCATTGGTCCTTTGTCCCACTTGAAGCGTCCCCTTTCCGGCATATATTTATAATTGCACAGTCCGATTGCCTTACTCAGGCGGAAGAAAAATGAAGAATATACCATCGCCAATAATGGTTTCGTTGCGACTAAATCGCAGTCAAATGTGATTATACTTACAAAACGAAGCTTGCAACATGTTGCATTTGGGAATATTTGACACGCAGTGAAATTTCATTCATTCAAAGATATTGCATGTTAGATAATCATCTCATTACTTCACAGTGATTAGAATTCGAAAATAGCTATAGTAAAATATATAAAAATATTTGTTATATATGACATTTAATTACTGTAGTATATAAAATGTATAGTTGTCGTCTGTATTATTCATAACATAATATAAATATGAATACAAAAATATACAAAGTTAATATTTAATACATTAATATACTCCTACATTTAAAATATACCATAAAGTACAAAATATACCAGATTGGCAACTTAAGCAATTAAGACCCTACAGGAGCAACGGTTTCTTTCTATATTTTCTAGAATTATGTTTACAATTTTTATCTGAGTCAGGAGTTATAAGGTCTGGAGTTATCATTGTATCTGTATGAATTCTAGCTTTATCACGATGGTCGATTTAAATTTTTTCGATTTGCGATGGCAAAGGAAAGCGTAACAAAAATCTAAATCTAATTTGATCTGCGTAAAACAATATAAAACAAGTAAGAAAGCTGTTGACGCTGATCAAGAATATATATACTATAACTTTGACCTCCTTATACCAAACATTGATTTTTTTTGTAATGCATACCTTGAAGATAATAAAAAGCCAAACTTTTAATAAATTCAATAAAAATTGTAAATTTCCGAAGAACTCGAAATCAATGCGCGCAAAAAAAAAATAATTTTGTAGAGCTCTTTGCAAATTATATGGTGTGTTTATCCGTTCACAGCCGATGAACGCCCACTTCCGCCTCTGCAAATTGAAAAAAGTGTAATTTTAAAGTTAGAGTTTGGTATATACAATAATGACGGCAGTCTTCATTATCTCTGAAAATTTGGCTGCGATCAGATTAAAATTGTCGAAGTTATTAAAGAACTGCTTTTGTATGGGCAAAATCGCATACTTTCTACGGGTCTTAGTTGCTTTAGCTGACAAATCTGGGAAATTGTGCACTGCATTGTATATATTAAGTGTAGTACCATATCAATATCCCAAATATACAATTCAGTATATTTTCGATATTTTATGGTATATAATTTTAGTGTGTTTAAAAAATAATACCGCAATATTTTGCTTTTATTAAAAATGGGTAGCGAGTATCTCACAGTCGAGCACACTCGACTGTAGCTTTCTTACTTGTTTAATATTTCACAATTTTATTTTGTTTTGTCCGCGCGTCAACTGTGCTTGGTATCGCTGGGCCACTTGATGGTACTGCCATTAGTATGTCAACGTCCAAATAAAATAAAATTAAAAATAAACCTCAACAACAGAAATGATAATGAACGTCTGTCTATCAATCTATCCGTTTGTATGTCTGTCCCTTTGCCCGAATAAATACCTAGATCTCAGAAACTATAGATATATATATATAGTTTCTGAGATCTAGGTAGTTCTAGTTCTTATAGTCTCTGAGATCTAGGTGTTTATATGGACAGACAGACAGACGGACATGGCTAGATTGTTTCGGCTGTTGACACTGATCAAGAATATAATATATATACTTCCTGGGGTCGGAGATGCCTGCTTCTTTCTTTCTTTTACATACATTTCCTGCTGGCACAAAGTTATAATACCCTTCTACACTATGGGTAGCGGGTATAATTATAGTAATTCCCTTACAGAGTACGGAAAGAATGAAAAGAGGAAGAAAATTGCTTGGGATCCTGAACGGAACAGCAAAACTAATTTGAATTCTGAATAAAAACTACACCCTGTATGGTTCAACGGTCAGTGAGAGAAGGAAGATTTTGTAAAAAATATACTACGGTAAGGTGAAAATTAAAATATATTAAACTAATATTAAATTTAAACTACGAAGAGCAGATATCAAAAATTGTTTTTCCACAGACTTAATCTTCTCTTGATAGACCCAGTATTGGGGTTTCCGGATAAAAGATATATACTCAAATATAGGAAATAATAATAAGTCTCGGTATTGATATAATTCGAGAATATTTTTAAAATACAAGTTAAATTGATTTTGTCTTAATAATAGTATTTGTAGGCAATCTGCCAAAGAATAACCACATTCATTACAATATCGGTGCTCATGTTGTATCCGGTTCTTGGGTTCATATCAAATAATCCACCAATTTGAAGACGTCGAACTCGATCTTGTCGTCGATGCTGCCTCCGATTGATGGCCATGATAGCGAATGACATCTTAGAGAAAGTTCCTCAATAAATTTTACTAATTACATAAATGGTGGAGAATCTTACCTGACGATGCATGGCAATACCGTAAGTATCTCTAGTTGGATCTAAGTTCAGAGAGCCAAGAGTGAACCAGAGCTTTTCCATACACTTCAAAAGCTTTGTCCACTGCGTACGATTTACTCCAAATATCATAAACATGCTAACAATATCAGAGTGGAACAATATGCTCAGCAGCATAAGGGATATGAATCGGATTAGATGAAAGTGTTTGGAATCAGTAGAATAAATAATGCTATGGAAAATGATTGCAATGTCGGACAAATAACAGGCAAATAAGTTAAGAAGTATCTGCCACTGGCTGATCTTCAGCATTTCATTGGTTAATCTATCCAGCCGCAAACAGCGACTCCAAAGTTTATGCCAGGCAGCAAAAAGTTGCTGCTGACAAACATTTCGATGACTGCCACCTCGCTGAGGCAACCAGTTCAAGTCCTGTCGCATTTCCAGCGTTTCTTCCGACATAAGCCCGAGCACTCGATTGCTGAGCTGCATTAAGTAATACACCCAATATTCGACACAGGTTAGTAAAACTTCCATGAGAGCAATTCCCAATGATAAAATTATATACAATGGTGCGAATTGTGCTCGCATCCTTTCCATCTTCGCGCACATGAATACGCTAAAAGGTCCAAAAATCTCAAAGAATACTATCGCAAATCGGGAAATTGTAAAAGCAATTTTGATCACGTTCTGCCACAAGATGATACGTCCAGAAAGCTCTCTTTGATATATGTGCTGGAACATCAGGAGTCCGTTTACCATACGCATCCATTTAGGACCGATCAACCAGATACTGGAGATTAGCATGATAACGGAGGCGGCTTTAGCTGTCGAGACGATACTGTAAGCTATGGCCAACATGTCCAGTTTCTGGCAATCTTTGTAGCTGTGCTGTATCATGGTAAAAGCACAGGGTATTAAAAGCAGGTAGATTATGTGCAATACAATGCAGTAGGTCCTCATGGGTCCTTTGTCCCACTTGAAGCGTCCCCTTTCTGGCATATATTTATAATTGCACAGTCCGATTGCCTTACTTAGGCGGAAGAAATACGAAGGATATACCATAGCCAATAATGGTTTCGTTACGACTAAATTGCAGTCAAAAGTGATTATACTTACAAAACGAACCTTGCAACATGTTGCATTTGGGAATATTTAACACGCAGTAAAATTTGATTCATTCAAAGTTCTTGCATGTTAGATAATCATCTCATTACTTTACTGTGATTATAATTCGAAAATAGCTATAGTAAAACACTTAAAAATATTTGTTATATATGACATTTAATAACTGTAGTATATAATATGTATAGTAGTCGTGTATTAATTTGCGAAATATACCAAAAAATACAAAAATATACAAAGTCAATATTTTATAAATTTACTACGTTTAAAATAGACTATAAAGTACAAACTCCACAAGGGCAACGGGTTTTCCCTCTTTCTTGAATTATGTTTACAATTTTTATCGGACCGCAATCAAGGAATCAGGAGTCATAAGGACTAGAGTTATGATTTTATCTGTATAATCTCTAGCTTTAACACAATGGTCGATTTTATTTTTTTCGATTTGCGAGGGCGGAGCAAGGCGTGACAAAAATCTAAAACAAACTTGATCTGCGTGCAACAATAATAACTGCTATCGATAATATATTTGTATATTATATATATATCTAGCTCTGGTTCTAAAATCTAGGTATTTAATCGGGCATAGGGGCAAACATACAAATGGATAGATTGTCAGACAGACGTTCATTGCTATATTATTTCGGCTGTTGAGGTTGAAAAAAAAAAAACTGATATACTTTATATGGTCAGAGATGCCTCCTTATGCCATAAAGTAATAATAACCTTCCACTTTATGGTCACCGAGTACAAAAATATTGAAATTGAATAAATCTCAATAATAGTATTTATAGGCAATCTGCCAAAGGATAACGACATTCATTGCAATGTCCGTGCTCATTCTGTATCCGGTTCTTGGGCTCAAATCAAATAATCCCGCAATTTGAAGACGGCGCACTCGATCCTGTCGTAGATGCTGCCTCCGATTGATGGCGATGATAGCGAATGAAATCTAAAAAAACTCTGTATAAATGTTATTCGTTAATTCAATTCTCTGTAAATCTTACCTGTCGATGGATTGCAATGGAGTAAGCATTTGTACTTGAGTCCAAGTTCAGGGCACCAAGAGTGAACCAGAGCTCTTCGATGCTCGCCAATAGATGTGTCCATTGGTCACGGTTTATTCCAAAGATTGCAAAGTAGCACATAATATCCATGTGAAACATTATTGCCAGAAATAAACAGATTATTACAAAGGCGAAATGAAAATTATCGGATTCAGTGGAATAAATGACAATATTGAATATAATCGTAATGTCGCACAAATAACAGGTAAGCAAGTTAAGAAGTATATGCCACTGGGTGATCTTTATCATTTCATGCATTAATCTATCCAGCCGCAAACAGCGACACCAGAGTTTATGCCAGACAGAAAGAAGATGCTGCTGGGGCAACCGGTGCAAATTTTGTCGTATTTCCTGTGTCTCTTCCGACATAAGACCAAGAACCCGATTGCTGAGGTGTATTAAATAGTATACCCAATAGTCTACACAGATCACAAAAACTTCCATGAAAGCAATTGCCAACGATAGTGTTACGTATAAAAGGCCATATCGCGCAGTTGGTTCAACAAACTTGTTGCACATTAAGATGCTAGGAGGTCCAAATAGTTGAATGGATAGCAACGGAAATCGAAAAAGGGTCAGCAACAATTTCCTCACATGTTGCCACAAGTTGTCACGTCCAGAAAGTTCTTTACGATATTTCTGTTGAAGCATCATGAATCCGTTAAGTATTTGCAGCCATTGTGGGCTAAGCAGCCAGATGCTGAAGATGACAATTAGTACAGTGAAAGCATTAGCAATCGATACGACACTGAAGGCTATAGCCAACATGTCCAATCTCCGGCAATTAAAGTATTTGGGCAGCAAAAAACTAAAGAAACACGGTATCAGCAGTATGTAGATTAAGTGCAATGCAATGCAGTAAATCCTTATGGGTCCTTTATCGCGCTTAAAGCGTCCTGTTTTCGGCACATATTGAAAATGGCACAGGCCAACTATCCGACTTAATCGATAGAGAAATACAAGAAATACCATTGTTTGCAATGGTTTCCCTGTGACTAAATCGCAGACAAATGTGATTAAACTTACTAAACGTAAGTAAAGCTCCTGGGAATGTTTGGACACGAAGTGCTACGAATGCCAGTCATTACTTTTATAACTTTTCTGTGAATATTATTAAAACAATTAAGAGTAAGTATGCTGGACTGCGAGTTACTCGCTACCTATTTTAAATGAAAGTAAAATATTTTGATATTTTTCTCAAAATATACCAAAAATATATACAACAAAACTACTGAAATATATACCAAATGATATATTTGGTATATTTATTTGGTACTACATTTAATTTATACTATATAGTGCAAAATATACCAGATTGTCAGCCAAAGCAACAAAGATCCCTAGTAAGTAGGCGTTTTTGCCCATACAAAAGTATTTCTTTAATGACTTCGACATTTTATCTTATTAATTTATCTGAACAACAGGAATCACAAAAACTAATTATTATTGTATATACCAAAATTCGCGACTCAAGCTTTAAAGTTAAATTATTATTGGATTCTTGTCGATTTGCGGGAGTGGGCGTGGCAAAAATTTGAAACAAACTTGATCTGCGTGCAAACATAACAAATGCTATCGAAAAAAAATTGTTCTATCTCTTCTAGTCTCTGAGATCCAGTATTTCATACGGACAAACGGACAGACGGACATGGTCTCAGCTGTTGATGATGATCAAGAGTATGTGGGTACCTGTACCTGTACCTGTTACATACTTACAAAGTTTTATTACCCTTCTACCTTATGGGTAGCGGGTATAATAAACCTTTATTTGAATATATGCAATTTTTTTCTAATATATAACATAGTTGATAATACATTTTTGTATAAAATTTAAAATTTTTTAAATCATAAGATGCAAATCTATTCTATAGGTTAAAATTGTGTGCATCTCGGACATTTTTGATGTTATTTTTTTTTTTTTTATAATGGTGAAAGTGAAAAAGTTTTTATAGAGGCAAATTTTTATTTTTTAAACAGATACAAAATTAGATAAACAATTCGGTGCGAAATTTGCTTTATAAGCTGTGAAGTAAGCGAGCTAACTAATTATAATTTGTTTAAGGTTCTACAATACAGTATACAGTATGAAATATTAAACAAATATTGGAATTAAATAAATCTCAATAATAGTATTTATAGGCAATCTGCCATAGGATAACGACATTCATTACGATGTCGGTGCTCATTTTGTATCCGGTTCTTGGATTTATATCAAATAATCCTCCAATTTGAAGGGGACGCACTCGATCCTGTCGTCGATGCTGCCTCCGATTGATGGCGATGATAGCGAGTGACAACTGAAAGAAAATATAATATCTTTTTAACTTTTGCAATTAAATTTCAATTCAAAAATTCTTTGATTACCTGTCGATACAGTGCAATGCAACAAGTATCTGTACTTGGATCGAAGTCAATTGAACCAAGATTTACCCAGAGCTCTTCCATACTCGCCAATAGTTGTGTCCATTGCGTATGATTTGTTCCAAAGATGGCGAAGATGCTCATAATATCCGTGTGGAATAGAATTTCCAGTATCATAATCGCCACAAAAGCCGACAAATGAAAACAATCGAATTCGGTGGAATAAACAATAAGATTGAATACGAATGTAATGTCGGACAAATAGCAAGCAAACAAATCAAGAAGTATGTGCCACTGGCAGACCTTCACCATTTCATGGATTACTCCATGTATTCGCAAGCAGCGGGACCAGGCAGCAAGTAGCTGTTGCTGATAAATCTTTCGATGTCTGCCACGTTGCTTGAGTGAGTCACTTAAATCTTCTTGTAGGCCCTGCATCTCCTCTGATATAAAGCCGAGCACTTGATTGGTAAGATTCATCAAATAATATATCCAGTAGTTTGCACACGTCAGTAGAACTTCCATGAGAACAAATGCTAAAGACAGTACTATATATAAAGGAACCAATGATGTTCTTATCCCATCAAACTTATTGCACATAAATATGCTGCCAGGTCCAAATAGTTGTAGGAATAGCAACGAAAATCGGGAAATGGTCAGCAGAAGTTTCAACAGATAGTGCCATAATTGGACTCGTCCAGAAAGCCTTTTGCGATATATATTTTGAAACTTTATGAATCCATTTACAACGCGCAGCCATCTTGTAAAGAGCATCCAGATACTGAAGACCAGGTTTAGTATGGAGACGGTCTTAGCCATCACGACAATACTGTAAGCTATTGCTAACATGTCCAATCTCTGACAATCGTAATTAAGAACCAACATGCATAAAGTGCAAGGTAGTAGAAGCACGTAGGCCATATGCAACGCAATCCAATATATCAACATAGGTCCTTTGTCCCTTTTGAAGAGTCCGTTTTCCGTCTCATATCGGAAAAGGCATAGGCCCACTAACCGACTAAGTCGGTAGAGAAATGCAAGGAATTCCATTGCCAACAATGGTATCGTGGTAACTAAATCCAGGTTTACACCGATTTAAGTCGCACAACAAGTTGGCAACATGTTGCAGCAATTTACTGCAAAACGCATGGGAATATTTAAGCTGCAATCAATAAAATCTCGAAATAAGCAGCGCTAACAATTTGAAATTAAATTGCAAAACAAAGAAAGAGATATTGTCGAGAGTACAAGATACCCTGTTCCATGTAGAATCAAGTGTTGATAGTAATAAATAATCATTTATTAAAAAAAATTATTTAATTAAAATAAATAAAAATTTACTATTCTAGATACAAAGAGTGGCATATGGAACGTGTATTACAATATTTAATGTTTTCATACTTAGTTACGAACACTGCTAAAAAGAAGTAGAAAATCTCGAGATTCATCGATTTTATGATACCCGCTACGTATTATTCTTTAAAAATGCTGAACTATACCATTCAAATTATACCATAAAATACGAAATAGACCAGATTGAAAAAAGCAAACCAGTGCGGTATTATTATTATGCGGTATAAAAATATCGCAATAATACTTAAAATATGCCAATGGCGATTAGAGGTCGAAATATACCAAATTGCCAGCCAAAGCATCTTAGAGACGACTGCAGTAGGCGAAATTTATCATACAAAAGTATTTCTTAACTATCTAATAAAATTTGTATCCGATTGCAATTAAATTCTTGGCAATCATAAATACTATAGCTATTATTGAGTGTACCCAAATTCGACTCTAGCTTCAAAAGTATCCATTGTTATTCAACATTTTTAAACATACTTGAGTTCAAGCATATTAAAGCGCTATGTTAGGTGTTTATACGGATTGACACACAGACGTCTGGGCGTCGGAGATAACGCATTCTGCCTTTTGAATACATTTCCTGCTTTATATTTCTTTTGATATATTCAAATGATATATGTGAATAGTGCTATACAAGTATTAAGATAAATATATAAAGTATAACATTCATTTGAAATTTAAAGTTCTTTGTAACCTTAAGGTACTAAGTCATCTACATGATACAAATTATTTATTTCCATTAGAAAGATATTAGACATACATTTCTCTTAATAGTAGTTTTTATAGGCTATCTGCCAAAGAATAACAACATTCATTACAATGCTAATGGTCATTCTGTATGTCATTCTAGGGTTCATATCAAATAATCCTGCAATTTGAAGACGTCGAACTCGATCCTGTCGGTGATGCTGTCTTCGATTGATAGCGATGATTGCAAAGGATATCTGAAAAAAATATGATAAGAGATAATTGTTACTAATTATAGATACGGAAAAAATCGATCATTTGTTTAATCAAACTGCTGTAACTGACAATTTTGTATATTTTGAACTCTATGGTATATTTTGCAGAGTACTATATGAATATTACAATAGCATGATCTTTGTTATATTTCAGTTGTGCTAGCAAACTCGACTGTAGCTTTGTTACTTATATTATTTGTTAAATTAATTTATAAATCTAACCTGTCGTTGCATTGCAATGCAATACGTATCTGTACTTGGATCGAATTCCAGGTCTCCAAGAGTGAACCAGAGAACTTCTATGTTCGCCGAGAGACATTTCCACTGGAATTGATTTATTCCAAAAATGGCAAAGTAACTCATTAAATCCAAGTGGAACGTTATACTCAGCAACATATACGTGATACCGTAGGATAAATGAAAATGTCCAGACTCAGTGGAATAAATGATAATATTGAATATTATCGCAATGTCGCATAAATAGCAGGCAAATAAATTAAGAAGAATTTGCCATTGGCCGAAGTGCAGCAAATGTTGTCTCAACCTATCCAGCTGCAAGGAACGACTCCAAAGTTTGTGCCATGTATCATAGAGTTGCTTCTGATAGATATTTCGATGGATGCCACTTTGTTGAGGCATCCAATTCAAATCTTGTTGTAATCTTTGCACCTCCTTAGACATAAAATCGAGCACTCTATTGCTAAGGTTAATTAAACTGTACATCCAGTAGCTTGCACAGGTCAAAAAAAGTTCAATGTGAAAAATTGCCAACGACGTCAGAACATAATAGAGGACGAATTTTGATCTCACTTCATCAAATTTGACGCACATGAATATGCTGGTAGGTCCAAATAGTTGCATGAGAAAGGGTCATCACAATTTTCCACCAGGATATAAGTGCACAATGCATAAGATCTGTACGATATGTCTGGTAAAACACCATAAATCTGTTCATCGCGTGCATCCATTGTGTATTAAGCACCCAGACGCTGCAGAGCAGCAAGAAAAAGGAGACGGTCCTGGCTATCGAGACGATAGTGTAGGCTATAGCCAACATGTCTAGTTTCTGGCAATTATAGTTGCAATAGAGCATCATGCTAAAAGCACATGGTATTAAAAGCATATATATGCAGTGCAAAACAATATAAAAGATCTTCATGGCTCCTTTGTCCCGCTTGAAGCGTCCTCTTTCCGGCACATATCGAAAAATGCTTAGGCCAATTATCCGACTTAGTTTGAAAAGCACATGAAATAATACCATAGCCAACAACGGTTTTGTGGTAACTAAATCAGCGTAAAGCAGCAATAATTTTCAACATGTTGCTCGTAATTATTCGATCCAAAAGAACTTTAGGGAATATTCATATCATAATGAGCTCAGGGAGTGGGAATATTTATATTCTTATTATATAATACCCTTCTACCCTATGGGTAGCGGGTATAAATATATCAAAGGCTGCAGTTGGTATATCTACATAGTATTTTGTTCAAAATATATCATAGAGTGCGAAATATACCAGATTTCAGCCACATCAATTAAGTAGACGTTTTTGCCCATAAAAAAGTAGTCATTTAATAATACATACAATTATTACAGTTTTTATCTGATTGCATTTAAAAATCTTCAATACTATTGCTTTTATTATATGTACAAAAAATCGTGGCTCTAGCTTTAAAATTACACTACTTATTCGATTTATGTTAATTTGCGGGGGCGGAAGTGTGCCTGGCAAAAATTTGAAACAAACTATTTCTGAATGCAAACATAACAAGTGCAATCGAAAACAAGTAAGAAAGCTACATTCGAGTGTGCTCGACTGTGAGATACCCGCTACCCATTTTGATTAAAAGCAAAATATTGCGCTATTATTTTCAAAATATACCAAAATACTCAAAAATACTAAAAATATACTAAATGGTATATTTGGTATAACGATATGGTACCACATTAAAAATATACCATAGTCGGCATAATATACCAGATTGTCGGCTAAAGCAACTAAGACCCCTAGTAAGTAGGCGTTTTAGCCCATACAAAAGTATTTCTTTAATAACTTCCACAATTTTTATCTGATCGCAACCAAATTTTCAAAGTGGGTGTGGCAAAAATTTGAAACAAACTTGATCTGCGTGCAAACATAACCAATGCTGTCGAAAAAAAATGATAGCTCTATCTCTTATAGTCTCTGAGATCTAGGTGTTCATACGGACAGACGGACACACACACAGACGGACAGACGGACATGGCTAGATCGTCTCGACTGTTGACGCTGATCAAGAATATATATACTTTATAGGGTCGGAGATGCCTCCTTCTACCTGTTACATACATTTCCTGCCGGCACAAAGTTATAATACCCTATGGGTAGCGGGTACAAAAAATTATAGCTCCATCTCTTATAGTCTCTTAGATCTTGGTGTTAATACAGACAGACGGACGGACTGTTACACACACTTCCTGCCGCCACGAAATTATAATATCCTTCTATCCTATAGCGATTTTATTGAAATCGATATAGGCGGTACAGGCAGAAGCAAGCACCTCCGAACAAAAAGCTAATTCATATTGTAGATCAGCATCAGAAGAATTGATTTAGCCATTAATTTGTCCGTTTATTTATCCGTCATCATCAAATTTATATTTTAATGAATTTGCTTGCTTTTTTGTTCAGAATAATATGCAATGTTAATTTCAGATTCTAATTTGAGATTTGTAAACAGTTACTAGTTTTCCTTTACTGGATACAATTAATGAATTTATGATATCAATGACCACATGAATTAAGACGTCTTTAAGTAAAAAGTAAAGTAAGTAAAAAGGCTAAAGTAGCGTGTGCGCTAAAGTTACCAAAGAAACCAAATTAATATACTGAATAAATACAGATATACTGAAAACATATTAGATTTTCAACCAAAGAACCGATTTGCGGGTCGGTTATAAAGCATATCATGAATACTTACATATATATTTTATGTACTTCTGGCTTTAACATTCTTTTGCTGTAGGCACTAAGATTTCATATTCGTTTTCCCTTTTTGTGTAAAACCAAAAGGGTGTAAAAAGTACTACGAGAGTCAGCATTTGAATCGATTTATTCTTAGCCAATCTGAGATGCATAGCTTTTACAATATCTGAAATTAATACATTTATATGATCGAGCACAGGACATGACTTAATTACATTTTTAAATATATTGAAATTTAATTACATTGGATTGAAGTTTTCTTCTCATGTGTTGCAAAAGTTTTAAATTTTTAATAGTTAAATATTGGAAATAAAATGAATTTAATAGTAGTATTTATAGGCAATTTGCCATAGGATAACGACATTCATTACGATGTCGGTGCTCATTTTGTATCCGGTTCTTGGATTTATATCAAATAATCCTCCAATTTGAAGGCGACGCACTCGATCCTGTCGTCGATGCTGCCTCCGATTGATGGCGATGATAGCGAATGACAACTGAAAGAAAATATCTTTTTACCTTTTGCAATTATATTTCATTGCAAAATTACTTTGATTACCTGACGATACAGGGCAATGCAGTGAATATCTATACTTGTATCAAAGTCAATTGAACCAAGAGTGAACCAGAGCTCTTCCATGGTCGCCAATAGTTGTGTCCATTGACCATGATTTATTCCAAAGATGGCGAAGATGCTCATAACATCCGAGTGGAATAGAATTTCCATTATCATAATCGCCATAAAAGCCGACAAATGAAAGCAATCGAATTCGGTGGAATAAACAATAAGATTGAATACGAATGTAATGTCGGACAAATAGCAAGCAAACAAATCCAGAAGTATGTGCCACTGGCAGACCTTCACCATTTCATGGATTACTCCATGTATTTTAAGCAGCGGGACCAGAGTTTACGCCAGGCAGCAAGGAGCTGTTGCTGATAAATCTTTCGATGTCTGCCACGTTGCTTGAGTGAGTCACTTAAATCTTCTTGTAGGCCCTGCATCTCCTCAGATATAAAGCCGAGTACTTGATTGGTAAGATTCATCAAATAATATATCCAGTAATTTGCACACGTCAGTAGAACTTCCATAAAAACAAATACCAAAGACAGTACTATATAAAAAGGAGCGAATGATGATCTAATCCCATCAAACTCATTGCACATAAATATGCTGCCAGGTCCAAATAGTTGTAGGAATAAAAACGAAAATCGGGAAATGGTCAGCAGAAGTTTCAACAGGTAGTGCCGCAATTGGACTCGTCCAGAAAGCCTTTTGCGATATATATTTTGAAACTTTATGAATCCATTTAGAACGTGCAGCCATTTTGTAAAGCGCAACCAGATGCTGGATACCAGATGCAGTATGGAGACGGTCTTGGCCATCGCGACGATAGTGTAAGCCATTGCCAACATGTCCAATCTCTGACAATCGTAGTAATTTTGAACCAACATGCACAAAGTGCAAGGTAGTAGAAGCATGTAGATCATGTGCAGCACAATCGCATATATCAACATAGATCCTCTGTCCCTTTTGAAGAGTCCGTTTTCCGGCACATATCGAAAAGCGCATAGGCCAACTAAGCGACTAAGTCGGTAGAGAAATGCAAGGAATTCCATTGCCAACAATGGTATCGAGGTAACTAAATCCAGTTTTACACCGATTTAAGTCGCACAACAAGTTGGCAACATGTTGCAGCAATTTACTGCAAAACGCATGGGAATATTTAAGCTGCAATCAATAAAATCTCGAAATAAGCAGCGCTAACAATTTGAAATTAAATGGAAAAACAAAGTAAGAGATATTGTCGAGAGTACAAGACACCCTGTTCCATTTAGATTAAAGTGTCGATAGGAATAAATAAAAATGTACTATTCTAGATACAAAAAGTAACATATGAAACTTGTATAAAAATATTTACTTAGTTACGAACACTGCTATTACAATATTTACTTAGAGATTTACGTAAGAATGCTAAAATATACCATTCAAATTATATCTTAAAATACTGAAATAGACCAGATTCATATATAGCAAGCCAGTGCGCTATTACTTTTTAAAAATATCGCAATAATACTTAAAATATGCCGATGGAGATTAGAGGTCGAAATATACCAAAATGTCAGCCAAAGCATCTTAGAGACGACTGCAGTAGGCGAAATTTATCATACAAAAGTATTTCTTAACTATCTAATACAATTATTATTCGATTGCAATGAAATTCTTGACAATCATAAAAACGATAGCTATTATTGTGTGTACCCAAATTCGACTCTAGCTTCAAAGGATCCATTGTTATTCAACATTTTTATACCCGCTACCCATAGGGTAGAAGGGTATTATAACTTTGTGCCGGCAGGAAATGTATGTAACAGGTAGAAAGAGGCATCTCCGACCCTATAAACTATATATATTCTTGATCAGCGTCAACAGCCGAGACGATCTAGACGTCCGTCTGTCCGTCTGTCTATCTGTCCGTCTGTCCGTCTGTCTGTATGAAACACTGGATCTCAGAGACTATAAGAGATAGAGCTACAATTTTTTTTCGACAGCATTTGTTATGTCTGCACGCAGATCAAGTTTGTTTCAAATTTTTGCCACGCCCACTTACGCCCCCGCAAATCAAAAAAATCGAATTACAAGCGTAATTTTAAAGCTAATTTCAGTGTGTATAATAATAACACTACTATTTATGATTTCTGAAAATTTGGTTGCGATAAAAATTGTGGAAGTTATTAAAGAAATACTTTTGTATGGGCTAAAACGACTACTTGCTAGGGGTCTTAGATGCTTTGGCCGACAATCTAGTATATTATGCCGTCTATGGTATATTTTGAATGTTAGTACCACATCGTTATACCAAATATACCATTTGGTATATTTTTAGCATTTTGCAGTATTTTTGGTATATTTTGAAAATAATACCGCAATTATTTGCTTTTATTCAAAATGGGTAGCGGGTATCTCACAGTCGAGCACACTCGACTGTAGCTTTCTTACTTGTTAAACATACTTGAGTTCTAGCATATTATAGCGCTATGTTAGGTGTTCATACGGATCGACAGACAGACGTCTCGGCATCGGAGATGACTCCTTCTGCCATTTGAATACAATTCCTGCTTTATTGAGTATTTCTTTCGATATATTCAAATGATATATGTGAAAGTGCTATAAGTATTAAGATAAATATATAAAGTATAACATTCATTTGAAATTTAAAGTTCTTTGTAATCTTAAGGTACTAAGTCATCTACATGATACAAATTATTTATTTTCATTAGAAAAATATTAGACATACATTTCTCTTAATAGTAGTTTTTATAGGCTATCTGCCAAAGGATAACGACATTCATTACAATGCTAATGGTCATCCTGTATGTCATTCTAGGGTTCAAATCAAATAATCCTGCAATTTGTAGACGACGAACTCGATCCTGTCGGCGATGCTGTCTCCGATTGATAGCGATGATGGCAAAGGAAATCTGAAAAAGACATGATAAGAGATATATATATATAATATATATGGCCATGACAACCCTTTTATCGAGATAATTGTTGCTAATTATAGATACGGAAAAAATCGATCATTTGTTTAATCAAAGTAACTTACTACGGGTCTTAATTGCTGCAACTGACAATTTTGTATATTTTGAACTCTATGGTATATTTTGCAGTGTACTATATGAATATTACAATAGCATGACCTTTGGTATATTTCAGTTGTGCTAGCTAACTCGACTGTAGCTTTTTTACTTATATTATTTGTTAAATAAGAATTTATAAATCTAACCTGTCGTTGCATTGCAATGCAATACGTATCCGTACTCGGATCGAAGTCCAGGTCTCCAAGAGTGAACCAGAGTTCTTCCATGTTCGCCAACAGATATTTCCACTGCAATCGATTTATTCCAAAAATGGCAAAGTAGCTCATTAAATCCAAGTGGAACATTATGCTCAGCAATATAGAGGCGATACAATAGGATAAATGAAAATTTCGGGACGCAGTGGTATAAATGACGATATTAAATATAATCGCAATTTCAGACAAATAGCAGGAAAACAAATTAAGAAGAATTTGCCATTGGCCGAAGTGCAGCAAATGTTGGCTCAACCTATCCAGCTGTAAGGAACGACTCCAAAGTTTGTGCCATGTATCATAGAGTTGCTTCTGATAGATATTTCGATGGATGCCACTTTGTTGAGGCATCCAATTCAAATCTTGTTGTAATCTCTGCACCTCCTTCGATATAAAACCGAGCACGCTATTGCTAAGGTTTATTAAACTGTACATCCAGTAGCTTGCACAGGTCAGAACAAGATCAATGTGAAGAATAGTCAACGACATCAGAACATAATAGAGGACGAATTGTGATCTCACTTTATCAAATTTGACGCACATGAATATGCTGGTAGGTCCAAATAGTTGCAGGAGTACCAATACAAATCGAGAAAGGGTCAACACAATTTTCCACCAGGAGATAAGTGCACAATGCATAAGATCTGTACGATATGTCTTGTAAAACACCATGAATCCGTTCATCGCGTGCATCCATTGTGTATTAAACACCCAGACGCTGCAGAGCAGAAGGAATAATGAGAAGTCCTTGGCTATCGATACGATAGTGTAGGCTATAGCCAACATGTCCAGTTTCTGGCAATTATAGTTGCAATAGAGCATTATGCTAAAAGCACATGGTAATAACAGCATATATATTGAATGCAAAACAATATAAAATATCTTCATGGCTCCTTTGTCCCGCTTGAAGCGTTTTCTTTCCGGCGCATATCGAAAAATGCTTAGGCCAATTACCCGACTTAGTTTGAAAAGCACTTGAAATAACACCATTGTCAACAACGGTTTCGTGGTGACTAAATCAGCGTAGAGCAGCAATAACTTGCAACATGTTGCTCGCAATTATTCGATCCAAAAGAACTTTAGGGAATATTCACATGACAATGAGTTCAGGGAGTGGGAATATTTAGTCAGCTGGCTGACGAATGGAAATTTCATTTTTTTATGAGCTCTATTTTATTTTTAACAAGCTACTATAAAGATGTATTGGGCTGATGACATTTGAAAAATATGAAAATAGAAAAAATAAAAAACAAGTAAGAAAATAAAAACAAGTCGACTATGAGATACCCGCAACCCATCATGAATTATATCAATTTTTCGAGGCTATACATTATATACAATACAATTTGGTATATTTAAAACATTGATATAGTTCTACATTAAAAATATACCAGATTGTCAGCCAAACCAAAAAGTCCCTTACTAAGTAGGCGTTTTTGTCCATACTAAAGTATTTCTTCAATAACTTCGACAATTTTTATCTGATCGGAACCATATTTTCAGGAATACCGAAGACTATTGTTATTATTGTATATACTAAAATTTCGGTTGTCATTCGAGTTTTGTAAATTTGCGAAAACACTATATAATAAAATTTCAGATTCGTATTTGAGAGATGGTCACAGTTACTAGCTTACCTTTACTCTGTACAATTAATGAATTTCTGATACCGATGTCCCCTGAATTAAGACGTCTTTAAGTAAAATGTAAATAAAGTAAAAAGGATATAGTCTAGTGTGCGCTAAAGTTACCCGTTAAAATTAATAAAAGAAACCCAATTAATATACTGAATAAAGACAGATATACTTCTACACTGAAAACATATTAGATTTTTAACCAAAGAACCGATTTGCTGGTCGGTTATGACGTGCAAATGCACAGATTGATAGAGCGACGGACATTGCTATATTGACGCATATATATTTTATGATTACTTATATATTTTATGTACTTCTGGCTTTAACATACTTTTGCTGTAGACACTAAGTTTTCATATTCGTTTTCCCTATTTCTGTAAAACCAAAAGGGTGTTAAAAGTGCTACGAGAGTCAGCATTTGAAACGATTTATTCTTAGCCAATTTGAGATGCATAGCTTTTACAATATCTGAAATTAATACATTTATATGATCGAGCACAGGACATGAATTAATTACATTTTTAAATATATTGAAATTTAATTACATTGGATTGAAGTTTTCTTCTCATGTGTTGCAAAAATTTTGCTTTGCGAAGCAAAAAATATATGGCATAATATTTGAAAAATAATAGTAATGACATTGGAGTGCAATAAATGGTGCAATAATACGGTAATACAATATATGTAGAAGTATTTGGAGTTTAATGTTATTCATAAATTTTACAAATATCTTTATAATACTAAGTCATATACAATATAAAAATTTTAAATTTTTAATCGATAAATATTGGAAATAAAATGAATTTAATAGTAGTATTTATATGCAATCTGCCATAAAATAACAACATTCATTGCAATGTCGATAGTCATTCTATATCCGAATCTTGGGGTCATATCAAATAGTCCCGCAATTTGAAGACGTCGAACTCGATCCTGTCGTCGATGCTGTCTTCGATTGATGGCCATGATAGCGAATGAAATCTGCAAGAGAAAAGATTAAAGATTAATAATTATATACACGGCGACTCATTTTCATAATAAACTCTGCTGAAATCTTAACATTAAATGATTTGGTATCTTTATTTTCACATAAATTGTGTGGAATATTTAAAATCTTTAATATTTCTCTACAATATTTTGTTACCAAAATAAATATTAAGATGGTTACATAAATGATGCATAATATAGTCGGTAGAGTAACGATTTTTTTATTTGATTTCTGAATAGTATTAGTTAGAATTGTCCTTTTGCTAAAAAATGGTTTCTGTAAGATTTGTATTATTTGATTTATTTGATTAACCGCATTTCAAATTCTCTTTACTTTTTGGTATGTTTTTTTTTTCTTTGAAAAGTAAGACTCTTTTTCACGTAAATTTTAAAGTTAACTGTGAATTTTTATATATAATAATAACAATTATTGTATGATTCCTAAAAAAAGAACACTTTTGTATATATTTTTCATGTAAGTATCACATCTTATACCAAATATACATTTCTATTTTTAGTTATATTTTTTTGGTATATTTTGAAAAGTAAGACTTACTTGTTTAATCTCACCTGTCGATGCAATGCAATACAGTAATTATCTGTAATCGGATCGAAGTCCATGTCGCCAAGAGTGAACCAGAGTTCTTCCATGTTCGCCAAGAGATGTGACCACTGCAATCGATTTATTCCAAAAATGGCAAAGTTGCTCATAAAATCCGAGAGGAATAATATTCCAAGCGACACAAAAGCCATCAAACGGGGCAAATGAAAATTATCGGATTCAGTGGAATAAATGACGATATTGAATATAATCGCAATGACGGACAAATAATAGGCAAACAAGTTAAGAAGTATTTGCCACTGGCCAAAATGCAGCAAATATTGGGTCAACCTATCCAGCTGCATACATCGACTCCAAAGTTTATGCCAGTTAAAATAGAGTTGCTTTCCATAAATCTTACGATGATAGCCTTGTCGATGGGGCAACCAGTTCAAATCGTGACGTAGTTTCCGTATCTCCTGAGACATACATTCAATCACCCGATTGCTGAGACTGATCAGAAAATACATCCAGTAGCCTGCACAAATTAGTACAAGTTCCATGTGCAATATTGCCAACGGTATCAGAACATACAAGGGATCGTATTTATCTCTCAACACATGAAACTTTTCGCACCAGATTAGGCTGGTTGGTCCAAATAGTTTCTTGATTAGCAATACAAATTGAGAAAGAGTCATCACAATTTTCCACCTGGGGATAAATCTGGAGTGCATAAGCTCTTTTTGATATGTCTGCTGGAACAGCATGAATCCGTTTATCGTGTGCAGCCAATCTGTATTAAACACCCAGATGGTGCAGATTAGCATTAGAAGGGAGGTGGCCCTGGCTATAGAGACGATACTGTAAGCCGTGGCCAACATTTCCAGCTTCTCGCATTCATAGAAACTCCGCAGCATCATGCTTAAGCAAAATGGTGATAACAGCACATAGATGAAGTGCAGGACAATATAGTAGATCTGTATAGGTCCTTTGCCCCGTTTGAAACGTCCTGTTTCCGACACATACCGAAAGTTGCATAGACCAATTACCCGAGTTAATCGGAAAAGCACAAGAAATAATACCATTGCCAACAACGGTTTCGAGGTGACTAAATCAGCGTAGAGCAGCAATAACTTGCAACATGTTGTTCGTAATTACTTGACCTAAAAGTACCTCAGGGAATACTCACTAACAATCAGTTCCGTTGTCCGAGTAATTGTTTTATGGGTTCCGCTAAAAAGGATATTTTATCATTGAGAACCTTAAGCCCGTAAACGGATAAACATACATATGTAATATAACTATTGAAGTGGTTAATCTGAATAGTTCTCCATTTTTCTATTGCTGTAAAATTTTATTTATGTATATAGAGGTCGATAACACATTTTGTTTCCTCTATTAAATAAAAATATTTGATTCACTCATTTGATGACTTATAATAATTTAAGGACATTGGGTAGTAATTAAAATATATAAGAGCTAATTTAAACATATAATTAATTATGGGTAAAATATATATTTGAAATGCTTGGCATAATTGAAAGATAATACTTCTGTACTCCTACCAGGTATATATATAATAAGATCAGATCGTGAAGAGCATGTCTTTATATGCATTGGACATAGAATCGATAACTTTTACTAAAGGTTAATCGCCATAATCAATTACGGCTTAAGGCATCTTCAAGACAATCCAAGGAACTCGACCGTGATATCGATAAAAGTAATAGTCATAGCCCAGTTTTCCCAGAATGAGAAGAATGAGGCTGGCAAAGATGCAGTTAAGTAAATCGATGGGATGCATAAACCATTCATCGACAGGATCAACATTGCACATATCCTCGCGAGTGAGAGACAGCACCTTTGCATGACGCAACTCGTCCCCATTGGAGTAGGTGCAGGTGACGTTATACGCATCTGGCACAATATCAATGTACTTGGTCAGCAGTAGACGCAGTCGCATGCCAAATTTACAAGTGCAATGCCAAGGATTCTTGCTGAATAGCAGCCGAGCTCCATGCGGATTGTCCTCGAGGGCATTGTCTAATGCATAGACCGGAAATTTGCGCAAGAGATTCCCATGCAGATTGAGCATCCGAAAGTTTTTCAGCCAATCGGTGTCCTCCAGTATATCGATGCTCGAGATGCGATTGTTGCTCAACTGCATGTCCACCACATCTCTGTAATGCAGATTGTCGCGCAGAGGACTCACATCGCTAATCTGTAAGTCAAACGAATGCAATTGTAATCGAAATATTACAGATTATTTTTTTTATATTATTGTTCAGGCTTTTATAGTTTTATTTAGTATAATTGACTGAATCTCAGATATTTTTGCTATGCAAATTCAAACTCGTTTTTATTTATCTCTAAACCATATACCTAATTGGTAAATATACCAAAAAAATATTAAAATATACTATAAATACATAGTAAATGGACACTCAAATTATTTTATAGAGCAATACAGCCAAGTGTGCTACCTATTTAAAAAAAAAAAACAAAACAAAATAGTGAGGCATTATCATTAATACTGAAATATACTAAAATCGATGTAAATTAAGTAAATCAAATATACTATTTCATTCAAAATGTACCAAAACGTATAGAGTAAAAAATACACAAAGAGCATTTAAGTCCCAAAGTGCCAGTTAAGTTGCTTAATAACTTGCAAGATTTGTACTTACTAGATTATCATTAATGTACAATGAGGATGTGTTCACGGGCAGATAGGATGGCAATCGGTTGAACTGCAGATTGGAGCAGATGATCGTGTAGTGTGGTGTGTATGTCTTATGCATGTAGGTCATCAGGCAGGTGCAGTTCCGCAATTCCTCATGAGATTCGCACTCTTTTCTTACTGTCTGCAATGGACGTTAATCGTATTGAACTCGAGCTTCATTTGGTAGCACACTCACCACTTTATAGTGCATGACGAGCATCATTTGCAGCTCCTTGTACTTGCCATCGGTGCATATGAGCTCGTCTCTATCTGCAACCAGACGACCCTTCTCCGGTTGCAGTAACAACCACTTGAAGTTGCGGGTGCAGTTCCATGGATTGCCGGCCAGATAGAGCTGCTGGAATGTGTGCGGCAAGATCAGTGGTCCCTCCAGTTGGATCAGTTGATTCCAGCGCAAATCCAATATCTTCAATGTGTGTAGACGCTTGAAAGTGCGCGACGAAATGTGCGTGAGATTCGTCCAGGAAATGTTGATGGCCTGCAGATGAAACATTTCCGGAAAGTCGAACGTCAACTCCGTAAAGTCGCCATACTCGATGGTCAGCGAGCGCAGCTGGGGAAATCGTTGCAGCTCACCGAGACGATTAAATGCCACTTGTGGCAGGCCGCAGAGAAGCAGCTGCCTGACTGGCAACAGTTTTCCATTCTTGGAGCTGCAAGAAATGAAGGAGTTGTTGAGAAAAACTTACATTATTATCTAGCGCGAACTCAAAAGTGTTATGAAAATAGTACGTTAATACAAATGAAAATGTAGATGACAACGAATTTGAGTTTGCAGCAACCTTTTAAATCCTTTACACAATACATATGACTCTTGAAATGTGAACCGCGACTGAAACAGTATATGAGATTTATTTCTATACCCGCTTCCCATATGGTAGAAGGGTATTTTAACTTTCAGCCTATACGATATGTATATAACAAGGAGAAGGAGGCATTGGCGACCCTATAAAGTATATATATTCTCCTAAAGTTTATGGGTTCGTTTGAACCGTATGAAACATTGAAACTCAGAAATTTTGAAGCTATAACAGATATTTTTGGTGCATAGAATTATAACTAAAGTATTTTAAATAAATTTGGATGTGATAAGATATAAATTTTAGAAGTTATTTAAGAAATCTTTTTGTATGGGCAGAAACGTTTTCTTACTACGGGTCTTATTTGCTTTGGCTGATGATCTGGTATATTTTAAATGTAGTGATAATAATATAATTAATACACCTAATATAGCTTTTGGTATATTTTTCATATTTTTTGTGGTATATTGATTTGATATAGCACTATTTTGCATTTATTCACAATGGATACCGGGTGTCTCACATTCAACCACACTCGGCTGAGTTTTCTTACTTGTTTTTTTTTCGTAAGTGAAAAATAAAATAAAAGCAAGTAAGAATGTAACAGTCGAGGATGCTGCGAGATACCTGCTTTTTATTTTCAATAAAATCAAACGGTGCAGTATTATTTTTAAAATATATGCCAAAATAATATACCAACAAAATTTACCAAAGTTTATATTTGGTATATCGATCTACATAGAGATATTAAGCACCCAAAGCGACATTTTTTTGACGGAAGCGACTGTTCTCATTTTATATGATTATGTTGGAATCGTCTATAAAGCCATAAGTAAGAAAGCTACAGTCGAGTGAGCTCGACTGTGAGATACCCGCTACCCTTTTCCTTGTCGCCGCTCGAATCAGCTCCCGCTTCAATAAAATACATTTTATTTATTAAGACAAGACCCAGGGAACACCTCGAGGAGGCCATTAAATATAATGGGGTCTTTTCCGAAATCTAATTTCGGCAAAAAAAACCAAATTGATTTGAATTATTGTATAAAGCGTTAAAAATAAAAAAAAATAATAAAAAAATGTATGAGTCCCGACCGAGATTCGAACCGGCGTACCACCAAATGTTGGGCTTGCACACTACACACCAATATAGGCAAGCATGTTAGACATTCATATATTTATAAAAAAAAATTTTTTACCCCGAGCGGGGCTTGAACCCGAGAACCACAACATGCTCGGCTCGGACTCTACCACCAGAGCTATCGCACTATCGAACTCTGTATGCAGACAGACACTAATATAGGCGAGCATGTTAGTCGCACACATAAATACAAACGAAAGCATAGAAGGCGTTTTTGCCCATACAAAACTATTTCTTTAATAACTTCCACAATTTTTATCTGATCGCAACCAAATTTTCAGGAGTCGCAAAGACTATAGTTTCAAATGTATATCTCAAAACTCGCGACTCCAGCTTTATCATTACGCTTGTTATTCGATTTTTTTTGATTTGTGGGGGGCGGAAGTGGGCGTGGCAAAAATTTAAAACAAACTTGATCTGCGAGCAAACATAACAAATGCTGTCGAAAAAAAATTATAGCTCTATCTATTATAGTCTCTGAGATCTAGGTGTTCATACGGACAGACGGACATGGCTATATCGTCTCGGCTGTTGACGCTGATCAAGAATATATATACTTTATAGGGTCGGAGATGCCTCCTTCTACATACATTTCCTGCCGCAAAAAGTTATAATACTCTTCTACCCTATGGGTAGCGGGTATAACAATACGTTTCTTCCATTGAAAAAAAGAGTATATTAATAAGAGAAAGCCAATTTGAGTATTTTGTTGAAGATCAACAAAATTCTTTTTGAAGTGGTACTCTTAGTATTAACCAGTTTTGTATTTTTTTCGGCTTAATTAGGATAGTAAATTTCTTTTCTTTCGATTTTCACTTACTTGAGTCTCTGTAGATTGTTCATTCCGCCATGGCAACGGATTAATCCCGGCTGTGCCAATCGAGTACAATTCCCATCGGCGGCTACAGGCTCATTTTCCCAGTTTACACAGCTGTTAGAGACTCGCTTTGGAATGATTAGAGCTGAGCTAGTTGTTGTGGCAGAGATGGGAGTTGTAAGTGTCAATGACTGCTGTCCAGCATCCAAATCCGCATTCGCAACGCCAAACGCAAACCTGTACAAAGAGACGTATGAGTAATTTTCCAAAATATAAGCTACTGTTGATCTGCGCAATTAGAGCAGCATTTAGCTGACTTTATTTGCGGCCAAATCTATTTTTGGGCAAAGAGTGTTGGCCTAGGTGTGTGGTAATCAGTATGTGAAGTAGTCTGTACTAGGGGTAACAATGACAAGAGTTAGACAGATGATAGCGCTGAATGTTTATGGCGCTGTTCTGGCTGCGTTTTATGGCAAACAGTCAGACAGATACAGACACAGACACAGGGACAAAACTTTAATTATTTATTCTCTTTTTATACCCGCTACCCATAGGGTAGAAGGGTATTATAACTTTGTGCCGGCAGGAAATGTATGTAACAGGTAGAAGGAGGCATCTCCGACCCTATAAAGTATATATATTCTTGATCAGCGTCAACAGCCGAGACGATATAGCCATGTCCGTCTGTCCGTCTGTCCGTCTGTCCGTCCGTCTGTATGAACACCTAGATCTCAGAGACTATAAGAGATAGAGCTATAATTTTTTTTCGACAGCATTTGTTATGATTGCACGCAGATCAAGTTTGTTTTAAATTTTTGCCACGCCCACTTCCGCCCCCGCAAATCAGAAAAAATCGAATAACAAGAGTAATAATAAAGCTGGAGTCCCGAATTTTGGGATATACATTAGAAACTATAGTCCTTGTGACTTCTGAAAATTTGGTTGCGATCGGATCAAAATTGTGGAAGTTATTAAAGAAATACTTTTGTATGGGCTAAAACGCCTACTTACTAGGGGTCTCATTTGCTTTGGCCGACAATCTGGTATATTATGCCGTCTATGGTATATTTTGAAAGTGGTACTATACTGAATACCAAAAATATACCAAATATATCATTTGGTATATTTTTAGTATTTTGTAGTATTTTTTGGTATATTTAGAAAATAATATCGCAATATTTTGCTTTTATTCAAAATGGGTAGCGGGTATCTCACAGTCGAGCACACTCGACTGTAGCTTTCTTACTTGTTTTTTATATGGCGTATGATTACGATAAGCAGTTGTCAGTTGTCGTCAGTGAATTCAGTTTATTTGATTGTGCTACTCTTTATTTATTTATTTTTTTGAGTGGCTAAAATTCGACAGCATTTGACGCGTGTCAAAAAAATAATTGCCTTCCGTCGCTGTGTCGCTGTTTGGCACTTTGAGTCAATCCGATTTGACAAATACATAAATAGCCATATATAGATGAGTAGCTGGGAGTGTAAATAACTGGTAGCTCAGACAGTAGCACAGGGCTAAGGTACTAAGTGAGAATACCAACAAAAGCTCGAAGCTCGACTCTGGCAGCCATATCACATGATGATGACTATGTCGACCACAACGATAATAATGATGAAGCCACTTAGCACATTGCTAGATCAATTTGTGACATGTAGAGAATCGGAATCAGAGTCAGAATCATAATAGAATAAAACAAAGCCGGCACAATTGAACAAAACGATTGACAAGCAAGTCATACAATTCATTGAATGCGATTCGTAGAAGAGAAGTGGCTTTGTTTAGTTAAAAATAACTCTAAATTTAAATAAAATCGAAATCAAAAGAAATGGGCTTTATTTTCACATGCAAACTTTAGTTTTGGATATATCAAATTAAAACATATTCGGAATTACAAGTACATTTACTTGAATCAAGTTCATCTTTGCACTTTTCCTGTCTCATCTCTTTTGCCAATATTGACCATTAAAATTTAAACTTTTACGACTTGTGCGCAATACATTTTTGTTGGCCTCTGAATATTATTTAGTTGCAATTAGCAAGTTTTCGTCGTATGTTTTCTGGCTCAAGTGTTAAAATTAACAACATTCAAATAGAAAACAAAAAGCGAAAAAAACGAACACAAATTAATATGCACGAAAATATTTATTTTCAAAATTTACAAAATTTCTAGCACTAACTTATTCAATTATATTGGTTTTTTTTTTTGTTTAGCTGAAAGACCAGATTGTGAAGAATAAATATTTATTCACATGGCGTATGAGTGTTATTTCGTTAACTAGCAAAGCTGTGAGTACAATTCAAATTACTAAAGCAAGACGTGCCACACAACTGAACTAAATTTACGGCCAAATGTAGTTAGAGAATCGATCACCTCTTCATGAAGATTAGTTTATTGTCGATTTATTTTGATTGAAACCTTAGGGAAATTTAACAAACTTTAATGCAGTTAACTCTCTCAATTTTAGATAATTCTTATTTCTAAAAATCTGCAAATTCTAATAACTGTATTTTTAAATTTGATAAATAAACTGTGAAAAAAACTTATGAAAAAAGTATCTTATGATGATTATTATTATTTAAATTTTATATTTAATAAATGAAACCAATTATTGCAAATACTTCAAATATTCTAATTTTATCTTCTAAAATAGATTTGTCAATTGTATTTTGCGAACTTTTGCAGTACTACATACAATATTTAATTCCTACCGGCTAAAAAGTTATAATGCCCTTCTACCCTAGGGGTAGCGGGTATACAAATCTGTATTAATTGGCAAAGTAATTGACAGTACTTGCTGCTCTTTCATTGAAAGCAAAGTCTATATTGTTCTATAATTTTCCGTCAATCGATAGTTGATAATAAAGCAATCAAGAACCGGTAAATCTATTTCTTCGTTAGCGTTTTGCGTGTTCTCTCATTTATCTCTTTCTCTATTTTCTGCCCCCACTAGAATTTGCTTATCAATTTGGTAATAATAACAATAAATTTTAAGCTTCAAGTGCAGTTCTTTTTTTTTTTTTGGTAAAAAATAACGAAGAATTTTGCTAACTTCTTGCAGTAAAAAAGTATCACGGTAGTTATGTGTCATGTGTTCATGTTAATTTTGTTATGTGTATATGATAAAAATATTTAACCCAAGGAGATAATCTTGGTAAACACATCAAATTTTATCTGCAATTAAATTGTTAGTTTCACAACAATCTTGTGTCACAGGCGACAGTTTCAAGATAGTAAGAAGAGAAGAGACTCTAAAAACAAGCTTTGTTAGCTCATTGAAGCAAGAAATGACTGCAATTAGTTAGTAACGCAATACGTTAGCATATGAGCAGAGAGTTGTCAAAAAGATTAGAAAAATTAGATTATTTTTGGCTACCGCAATGCTTGATGATGCTTTAATCATCTACACAAAATTTATTAAATTTGTTAGGGTATAAAGTTGAGTATTCAGCTAGCTAAATTTAACTAAAAAATGAGTTAAACCATTCAAAATTAAATTACTTTTTTTTAAATATTTAATTTCAGTATAAATTTGCATAAATTTAGATGGTAATCAAACCAGAAACAGTCTACTTTGATTATTCATTGTATACCAAGGGCCAAAGGTACATTTACTATACTTAAATAAACAAATGGCAAAATCCCAAAATGTTATTGGGGTAGTCAGAGATTTCGTGTTAAGCCTAAATAATATATGCACATATTTTTCGTAGTACTATGTGCAAACATAACTTGGCTCTCACGATAAGCCAATTTGAGGGATTTTGTTGTTGTGCTTTGATAAAAAAGCGAACAGATTGATTTATGAATGAGTTAAGTACTGACAGTGGAACAAATCGGTTGGGGTTTGTCCGCATTAATACGATAGGATAGGGTATTGTAATGAGTAGAAGAGACAGATGTGTACACTCCATGATAACGAAGCACTCAACGCATCCAAATATTGCGTATACGTTCCGTATACGTAATCTAGGCGCACCAAATTTAAACTTCGTGATTGATAAACAATAAAAAAGTACCGAAAAAACGTTAACTGTTTTTTTGATTAATTTTTTGCGCACCTTCCGAAATATAGCCAACAGCAAGCAGAGAGCTCTCACAAATGAATTTCCATTAATAAATACACTTCTTCGATAGCTCATTGCCATTCTGAGCGAAAACAACAATCACGGCGCACTATTAATAGCTAAGTAATTTCCGAGTGTTTTTGTCAGGTTTCTGGATCACATTTGGCTTTTGTTTTGAATCTTCATACGATGTTGTAATAGTATTGTTGAGAGCACCGATCAGCACCGGCAACTAAACACAGACACTTGCTTTGCCTTTGCTTTGTGATACATATTCTTGTTGTTATGATTTCGAATATAAATATTTTTGTTTTGCCGACTCTTTCTGTGTTTTAATTACATACAATATATATGCATATATTTTTTCTATTTTATTTCACATTTTTTGTTGTTGTATATATATTTTTCACTGGATTGAATAGCTTTGCATCCGTATCTGCCACGCGGTCTGTGCTACTTTTCTCGCGTTTGAAGTTCAAATGAGGCGCAACTGCGAAGCGCTGTCATGTTTTTGGCGGTTTCCGAAGATCGCACACTCAAATCAGCTGACCAGCTGTTATTCGCTGTTGTGCGTGTGAGCCAAGAGAATGGGAACAGCTGTTTCTTGGCAAGATTAACTCTCTCTCTCTCTTCCGCTCTGTATATTCCTCTCTCTGATCAGCATCAACAACGGAGCGCTATTTAGGACAGCTAGAAAATGTTCGACCATTGATCGCTACGACGACGCACGCATTCAAATCGTTTTCATTTTGCATTTAACAATAAAAACTGAACTCAACATGGAGCTTGATTGCTCATAGTTGTGAATCGAAAAGATTTTATGCCATGTTGTGTGTCGATAGTTGAAATTTATACAATTGGAAACGTTGTTGAATCAAGTATCTTTTGTATTTGTACATCAAAGTAAAGCCCCATACATACATGGTACATGTATAACTAAAGAATATAGTTAACAAAAACTTGTGCTTCACATACATTCATATATAAATATACACCGACATGAACATCGATATTTTAGGTTTTGGCTATAATTTAGCATGGTGCTTAATTGTCTAATTAGTAATTTGTGTTTTGGTTTCGAGTACTAATTTATATGTATATATATTTAGTTATGTATACATATATATATTTAAATATATTGTATATGCATATGTTTAGGTAGATTTGTGTCTGTTGCTGCGAGGCAGTTTCAGATTCTTGAGCTTAGTTGGACCATTTAAAATGCATTCATATGGCTTTCGACTTAATGTGTAAGCTCGTCGCTTTGTGCACCATAACATTAACAACATTACAGAGCTGAAGGTACAAACTGTCTGCCTAGCCTCTTGGGCAGATTCATTTTGGTATAACATTCAGAAGAGTTTATTAATCCAACATTGAAAATCCGTCTAAGCGTCACCCTCTTTTGTTGGCGTTGTGCTGCCATTGTCGGCAGTTGCCTGAACTTTCTCGTTGGTCTCGGCCTGCTTCTGTTTCTCATAGGTACGCACATCCTCCAGCGTCATGCCGTGCCACTCGTCGATCCAGGCAAAGGCCTGGCGATGGCCCAGCAGCAGAATATCGCGTATTCCACGCTGTATGAAGTCTTCCACTTTGGTCTGCAGACCCCAGACCTCAAAGCTGGCATTGACTACCTTATAGGAACACATGATTGGAGTGTCAGTTTCACGCCAGCCCTCAATAAGTGGACCGCGATCTAACAAAAATGGATTCAATTAATACACTCTTAGATGGAGTTGAATTTGAATTGAATTTACTTGTCTTTATGGACTTGAAGAACTTGGGATCTTCTTCGCGTTTGTAGTGCTTGCCATTGAGTTCATCAAATGCAATGTCAACATGATCAACTGTGCGCACCTTCAGATCCTCCTCAGTGAGATCCAGGCACTGTAGATGACAATACCAACATTTACCCAATTCAAACTTAAAAGATATCATATATTTACGTTTTCAGTAGTGCCGCTGTTGTTCTCATATTTTGTCTTGATTAGCACATTTAATTTGGGTATAAAAGAGCACTGTGAATAGAAATGTAGTAAAGTTAACTGGTTAATAATTGTCTATCAAAAAGTTAATAGCAATTCAGATAATTACCGTATACTCTGCCCGAGTGCACACGCACACGCACACACACATTTGTATCCGGTTGATGGATGACCATGAAATTATTATGAAAGGAAATTCAAAACAAAATCAGTACACGATTTGTTCTTGTTTCATTTGCAACTATTTTTAGCTTTTCGCTTCAAAAGCTATCATCGAAAAATGTAGTGGAGAAATCGCAATCGCAGTGCCAATTAAATTTTCAAAAAATTGACGATGCGTTTATGGCATTGCAATTGGCTTAATTGCCACACTAAACAGAAACAAAACAACTTTAGCCAGGTAAATATCAGACACAGCATCTGAGAAGCCATAAAATTGCCAAAATTTACGATCATAAATTGTGCAAATAATATTTAACATATTTATATTTGATTGCTTGTGATCTAAGAGCTATAAAAATTTTAAAAATCTATAAAAAACCAATACAATTGTTATTCCAACAAATGTTACTAAACTATTAAAGTTCAGTAAACAAGCAAATGTTATACATCAAGTTGGGCAATATGAAAGAGTGGAAGAAAAATATAATTTAATATTGTATGCTATCTAGTTGCCAAGTCAAAGACAGTGTCATCATAAAAATGGAATGAAACCAAAGTCATAATCATGACCATTTGATGGAGTGATAATCAATTTGCTTATCAATTGGTGGCCAACAAATCATCGAACTGACAGTACTTGGAATTAAGCCCGTGTGAGCCGTAACATTTGTGAGCATTTTACAAACTTCAAAAGCTCAGTTACATTCAATTAAACGAAGCTATACTATCATGCATGGCAGTCTCTTATCATGGTTAATCACTGGAACTGTGACGTATGTTAGTTGGTGGCATGACAAATGCGGCAGTTGGATATGTGTATGCTTATCGGAGATATCACGAAATAGAGGCCAAATACCGACCAGTGTTTCCACAGATTATTCGATGGCCATATGGCAAGGTAGCCTATCATTTAGACCAGCCCAGCAGGTGGGTGTCTGCTTACTAAATAATTGAGGCTTGTCTTTCGAAAATAAACCCAGCAGGATAGCGTATATATTAAAAATAGCTAAGCACGACATGCTAGGGAAGTCCCCTCACCTGTCAGAGTGTAGGGATAATAATTCCATGATTTTTCAATCACATAGAAAACGCGAGGACAAATCGCTTGTATCCAGTAGGGAAGGCGACTGAAAAAAAGAGAGAGGGAGAGAGAGAATGCGCATTAGCTAAGTATCAAATTGTGTGTTGACAACGACGGCGAATGCTCTTACCTAGACAGGTGTATGCGTTTTTCTGTATACTGTCCCTTGCCGTGCACGGGATCCTCACAGGGCTTGTTCTCCATCACCTCAACCCCCTCGCCCTCGTCAGACTGCTCAAGACTGTGGCGCGCAATCATATACAGCTGTCCAATTTTATACTAAGTATCAAGTGTTGAATGAATGTTGGGATGAATGGATAGGAAAAATTGAGTGACACCGTTGTTTATGGCGAGTTCTCACCTCCTCCACGGTGAGTGGCATGCAAACGCGATATTCCTTAATTAATACCATCTCGCGGATTGATAATTTTGTAAAATATAATACAAATAAATGAAACTTCAAGTTACGCAAAGAACGAAACACGAGCGAGTCGCAACTGAAGCAACAACAAAACCTAATGCTTTTGAAAATCAATCGACGTGTCTATCGATTGGCTTATCGATGAATGGGTTGCAAAGCAAAAATCGAAATAACAATGGTATTCCCATGATAACCAGTGTTATTTTTTTTGGGCATAAAGTTTTGTTTGGTAGGCCGTCTGGCGGTAGTGTTCTTAAGTTTTTTTTTTTATTATTGTTAATTTAAAATAAATAATATTTAAATTATGACAAAAGTATCTATTTGTGTTTCATTATTTATTTACTGCGAGTAATAATTGCTAATCATACTACTATTATATTGCAGACAACACAAAAACCAAAAATATTAACCATCAATTTCTCTTCTGAGTTCGTTTACAACATTTTCTGATATTCCCAAAACTTGAAACTCTCGAAGTGGTAAATTTTGGTATATTTTTCAAGTGTTGCGTAGAAATAAGCGAAATTGTACAATAAAAGCCTAATTTTGGGCGACCCAAAAAGAGGCAATGAAATTACGGTCACTCTGGCATGGAGGTATTGCAAATCGTACGTTTCAGCTCTGTGTGAAATACGCGTTAAAAACGGGAAATATTTTTGTCAACAATTAGTAATAGTCTCAAGAAAACTAACGTCTGCGAGGTAGGATTTTAATTTGCATATAAAATTAGTAGAACAATGCTTGCATAAGCGTAACAAATAAATACAACTGTAAAAATGACTGCAAAAATAAATTGGAAAAGTGGCACACAACAAATACACACAAACAAATGTGTATTCATACATACATATACAGACATGTAAATGTATGTAAATGAAGTGACAGTGTATGTGTGTATGCAGTAGATGAGCATAAATAAGAGTAGCAGACTGAAATAGCGTTACGATTTAAATAGCGTATTTTATGTGCATACACAATCAACATTAATGTACGTTCGTCTCTTTCTACTGATTCATTTCGTCTACAGTCCGCGGGCGATTAAAGAGAGCAAACTCTTTCCCCTCAGCGGTTGAGCGGATACCTAACTACGTGCAATGTTTAGGATTCGCGTCAAGATGGGCCCGCAACGCAATCACAATAACAATAACAATGGAGTCGCCGTCGGTGGAGTGGGCAGTAGCAATCATGCTCGCCTCCATAAGGAGTTTACCTGCTGCTTTGGCCTGCATGTGCATACGGCAACATTAATGATTGGCCTCTGGCATCTGGTGAGTTAAATCCTTGTAGACATACATACATATTTGTAAATGTATATGTATATGGTTCTGGTGTGTACATGTAAACGCATAGGTTTGAGTGCATTTGTAGTCGCACACACGCTCACACAAGCATGCGAATTTAAGCTGACCCTGTTCAGTGTCAAGGAGGGAAAAATCAATGCTCGTTGCAGTCCAATGGCTGTCAAACTGTCGCCCAGGCAGTAGGCAGTAACTCTCAAAAATTACAAGTGCCACATTGCGTTGACAACTGTGACGTCAATGGAGTTGGCTTCGCCTCAACAATTTTTAAATTAGGCACACACTCAAATTGCGGTTTTTTGTTTGCGGTTGCTTTCGCATACATATGAACATATTGTATGTATGTGGCGTGGCAATCTGCCTTCAAAATCATGCCAAACGGGGATTAACCTTACTATAACATTGCGAGACGCATATAGTATATTTGTTTAAGATTGAATTGTAGCAAATTTCCCTTTTTGCGATGTGTTGACATAATCACTGTAATAACTTTCCACTCGATAATTAATGAGCCATCTTTCGATGCAACTTGTTGATGCCTTTATGCTACTTACCGTTAATTGGCAATTACTTAATTAATTGCGCTACTATTCGATTACCGCACACACACATACCGACACAGACACACAGCCAACACACAGTTTGTGAGTCACTGCGACAGCAGTGTCGCATTCAAAGGTCAAGCGTAGCATGCTAATTTGCTTAGTCGAGTAAGGGAAAGTGACTTTTATACCGCAACGAAATAATATGAGTATATAGATTAAATTGCTAAGATGAATAACGTGCCTCAAATGTTGTCTGAATGTAAACAAGAAATGTTTTTTGCTTTACATTTAACATCTGTTGATAAGGAGTTGCTTATCAACAAATATAAACAATAGTTGTAGTACTACTTGATAACCAGACTAGGCTGTTGTTCTAAGTGGCAGCAACTAAAGCAAGTACAACTATAATAAGTATACTTATTCGATAGACAATTTCCCATTACAGCTTATCTGATATGGTACTAAATCAGAGTACTTGACAGATCTGCACTTGAACCGGTTCTCTGAACATTTTACACTTAATACAAGTATTGATTATTCATATTCATGCATGTATGACAAATACACTCGAATCTTGACATTTCCCTTTTCGAATGTAGCATTTCAATAAGAGATTTAAAATGTATTCATTTTGTTCGGGGATCGGAGATTTAATTTCTGATGTGATGTTGCAAGAAAGTGCTGATGACTATGAAAACGATGCCCACTGCAGCACAGTTGAATCAAATTCATCTGAGGAAGATTCCGACTGGGAGGAAGTGCAGCAGACATCCTCTAAATGCTATCAACTGTCCAACATGCAGTACAACAGTGTGCCCGAGTTTACGCTCGAATCTTTGGGTTATGTGGCTACCGAGGAATGGCCTGAGATGATGCAGGAGCAGAAGGCAGAGAAGGCACCGCTTTACGATTTGATGATCAAGTTGATGAAACGAAGACACAAGCCCGAAACTGTGATCACCATTGGCCGGAGCACGCTTAAAGTGCATCTGACAGGGCTTCAATGCTACTCGACACTTTTCTGCGAGCTAAACAACGCCATCAGCGTGGAATTACCCGCAGAGTGGGTGACACCACGTGCCTTTCAGCTCGTCTATGACTGGATGCTAGCGGATGTGCCGCGTCTGTCGCGTCTCGGCTTGCTGGAGGTGCTGAGTGCGGCGAAGTTCCTTCAGATACCGCAGCTCATCAAGCAATGTGAGCATTGTTTGGCTCATGGTTTTGAAGAGGATTCGGCCTTGCTGCTGTATTTGGAATCACGCTTGTTGAATCTAGAGCCTGTGTATCGACCTCTGCTGCAGAGCGTGGGTCGCTTCTTTATGACACTGGTCGCCTCGCAGGAGTTTCTGCAGCTGCCAATGCAGGCGATGTGGCAACTGCTGCAGTCGAACAACATTGGCGTCAACACTGAGCTAGAAGTGTTTGCGGCAGCGGTGCGTTGGCTCAACTTTCAGTGGCCCAAGCGAGAACACATCGTTGGCCAGTTGATGACTTGTGTGCGCTTTGGATTAGTGCCTCCATGGCTGCTCATAAGGCTATATGATAAAGAAAATTCTTCCGAGGAACTAAAACGCATTACTTCCCAGTCGGATGTGGTGCAGCAGATGCACAATGGCATTGGATATACGACAACGCGTCTGTGCTATGGATCCGATAGCGAAGGCTTCATACAGCATATGGAACGCATCCATATTGAGTCGCCGGTGCCGCGCAAGTGGATCTATGATCCCGGCTGCAGCTATCATCATCGTTTGCGTTGTCAGATATCCAAAGAGTTTACTTACGAAGCCTTTGTTGGCTACCTCAATTTATTGCAAACAAAGCAAAAGGATTATTGGCAGCAAGCGGTGCAGCCTGTTGGTGACTCCGATGTGTGCTGCTGTTGCCAGAGAGCTGCCAAGTAGATTTACTTGTAATTTATGTTACTCAGTGCAAATATATTTTATAATATTTTATTGACAACGTGTCTTTAATGTGCATTTTGCTCACTCCTCTTGCAGTTTCTCAACATTCTGGCGCTGAGCGTGCTCGCTGTCATCTGGCGCAATCCGGAAATGATGGATGAACTGGAGAGTGGCAGTCATGACTTCACCGTGGATCTTAATGCACCCGCCTTGCCCACACCCTTAAGCAAGGTTGATCCTCCTTATGCTTATCGCGACCACTCGCTCAACTATCGTAAGCGTTACCGTAAGCACTCGGCACTATAGTTGTTTCGAAAATAAGCTCATTTGAATCTGATTTTACAGAAAACTTTGACATGGGCGGACTGGTGTGCATCTGCATGATAGCCATTACGCTGATGATGATCTATGGCATTATCAAGGGCAAGCCATCGCATTTGTTGCCCTTCTTCTGCCTGCAGCTGTTCGACTTTGCCATCACCACGTAAGCAGCATCTACATGACAAGTGTTGTGTAAATAAATAAATAATTTCCCTTTCTCTTTGTTAGATTGACCGCCGCTGGCTATCTGTGCTATTTGCAAGCTCTACATCGCATCATTGCCGAATCGCATCGTCTGCCGTGGCGCGAGAAGCTGCTGGAGTTGCCTCCCGAGGAACTGGTCGTTGTTGTGCTCGTCGTCTTTGTGTGCATCGTGTTCCTGAAAGCCTATTGCATTGGCATTGTGTGGCGCTGCTACAAGTACTTGACCCTGCGCCAGCAGCATCTGCGCAGCCTGCTGCCCTGCGTGCTGCCTGAAACTGTGCTCCATGGCGGACTTGGAAGCGGTGGCTTTGGTGCTGAGGAGCGCGCCTATTCCACGCTGTTGCCCAACTACGACGAGGCCATTGCTCAGTACTTGAAACAGGCACCGCCGCCATCCTATCAAGTGGCCATGTCCAACTACAACAATGAGGATGAGGGCGCCACTGGAGGTGCAATTGTTGCTGATGCTGGGGGCAATACGCCGCTTTTTGTGGCACTGGATTCGTCCACTGTTAACACGGCCACCAATACGGATGATAGCTTGGACAACAACAACGATACACCCAACAATAACAACACGGTTCATGTGAATGCAAACACGCCACCAATGCGCCGCAGCGAGCAGACAACTTCTAGCGCTAGCTCTGACGATGACAACAATGTGGATGATGATGACGATGACGATGCTGATCTGGAGATAATCGATGCTGGCATTGATGTGGGCAATTTGCCACCACCTCCGCCTCCGTACAACGATGTGACCGATGCCCAGGTGCAGATGCCGTCGCCGTCGCGGCTTAATTGTCAGGTGAACATTCCTGGACAGGTGCCTGGACGCAATGAGAGCCAGGCCTAAGTTGTGATTTGAGTTAAGCTGTTTCTCTCTCATTATTATTATTATTATTATAAACGTGTTGTGTTGCGAGCAAATGCAAATGCAGCAATGCACACGGTCCCTTCCCTTGCCTAAGACTTCATCAATCAATTGGATATCCCCATCTCAAACCCATTTCATATCCATATCAAAAGGCGGATTTGTATTAATCGATGTATTTGCTTATCAAAACAAATGAAAAACAAAGACACATATTTTAGCAGTCGCGTATTGTTGTTTAATCTAAAACGAAAACAAAACAAAAACTAAAGAAAGAAAGAAAACAAAAAACCTGCTTATAAATGAATATTCGCTGAATTTTGCTCTACATGATTGTGTGCTCACGTAGTAGATGTATTTTTTAATCGCGTCTGTTGAAATTTGCAGATTTGTTAAAGATTTGGCCGCGCTTTACGTTTGTATGGTTCTTTTTGTTTAACCTCTTAACCTGAGTTTTACCTAACTAAGCACAAGTAGTTGTTACCAAAAAAAAAAAAATACCAATTGAAAGTTGCAAGCAGAATCTAACTGGGAAAATCGATAGATGCGAAAGTATGTTCTAATGATTAAGCTAACTCGTAAGACTAATTATTATATTATTAATACGTATATCATTATTTGTACATTAGTTTTGTGTATCAATTGTCAAGTACGTAGTGCAATCCACATGTATCCCGAGAGAACTCCATCATATTTTATGTGTGTACAATATCTATATGCGTATATGAAATATCTATAATGTATACTAAAATATTCAAAGATATTCAAATAAATATTAGTTTGAAACAACTCTACTAGTAATATTCATTTCTATTTTTTTTTGTTTTGACTCGTGTTGCCCTGCTATATTTATATAGTCATAAAATGTCCTAAAAAAATATGAAATTTTAAGTCTATGTTTTATTCTAAATGGCCAGAGGTAAAATGCGCAGTTTGAATGAAAAATAAAATCATAAATTGATTTATTTTGCAGCTTCTGGAACTGGATTTAAGCGAAACGGAAGTGAAGGATTTACATACATATAATCTCTAAGGCGTATAAACGATATAAATATTCGAAAGCATTTCAAATGTAGTAAAACATAAATGTATATAATAAAACTTCTTAAAGAATTGCTTTTTTTAGTTGATTACGACATCCACATTGAATTGTCCCTATTACTTCTTAAGGATTCCTTTTTAGCATTTTGGGGCGCCACATTATAGTTTAATTTTTGAGGTGCACCTCGAGGAACGTTTCCCAATAGCAGCTGATGTAGTCGAAGCTTTTGAGGACGTCGATCTGGTTGCTTTTGCTTTCTTCACGGACTCATCCCCCAGTTGGGCGTCTTCATTGCGTTCCTCGGTGGTCAGTTGTTGGTTGCACATGCTTATGACACTGCTCTGGGAACTGAGTGTATCAATGCTGCTTGTGGAATAAGAACGTGGAAAGATTAGTTCGCTGCCCCGTAAAGTCTTTTTGGCACGTTTCAGTGCCGCAGTTAGTTTTGCCAAATCTGGATCTGACATCCTTGACTCTTTGTTTTGGTGATATGATTGTGGGTCCTCAGCGGCATTGTCTCCAGTTAGCTCCGTTATAATCATTGACTCGTAGAACGTGTCCATGCCGCTCAACGGGCTGGAACGCATAGAGTTTTCTTGAAATTGCTTAGGAGAGTTTAATTTGCGATCTCGGTGAGAATGTGCTGCCCAACACGAAGCCAGATGAATGATCTGTATGCCAAACTGCATGATGGTATCAATGGCATAGTTGGCACCCTTGGTGCTCAATTCCCGGAATGTTGAATACCCAATTGTGTGAGCATGACTTATGTACTCATCGATCTCGCCTTCGTGGAGCTCCAGCATGGGTTCAACCAACTTCGAGTACAATGCGGAGCTGCCTTCTATGGTTGGCGACGACAGGTACAGGACAAGCATCACTTTAATTTCATAGTAGAATGGAAACCAAAAGAGTATCATATCGGCTATGGACTCAATGCATGTGAATCCTGCAAAAAGAATCCAGTACTTCAACCACTTTGTACACTCAACCACATCCTTTCCCCGAATGGCCTTGTAGGAGGCATATCCCGGATACAAGGTGCCGCAGCTCAGAATCATGAGACGTGAAAATAGTGTTCCGATCATACTGCAATTCTATCGAATCTGGCGGATGTTCCAATAATAACTTATTGCAAATAAATAAATAAATAAATAAATCTTGGAAATGACAAAATGAGAAAAACACGTATTTCTTATTGCTTAATAAAGAAAAAAATTTAAATTTGGACACAGTATATTGCTTATGACGTATTGTGAAAATAATACGACTTAGTTTTATAAAGTTGCCTCAAGTATGCTGCCTACTAAGATTTAATTTAATAATTGATAAACTTTTGAAATAGAATGCACTGAGTTTAAGAGAGTTGGTAGAATGCATTATTCATAAATATTCGTTATTATTATTTTTCCATATATATGTATGTACATATCTAATTTGAGAAAAGGAAAACTACGACGAATTAAATAAATTACATTTTTTACATTTAAATATCATAATTTTATTTTTTTTTTTGGAGTTAAAACATTTCTCGTTCGAATACTTTTAGATTGTTAGTTCTTTTAAAAATTAGTTTGGTAATTACTTTTGTTTCAAATAGTTTTTGCCATGAAAAATACACTTCAATTGTATTTTACTTGGCAAAATACTTAAGTCTTCTAGTATGACATAAACAACAAACACAAAACAAGTAAGAAAGCTACAATCGAGTGGGCTCAACTGTGAGATTCCCGCTATGCATTTTGAATAAAAGCGGAATATTTTGGTATTTTATATATATAAATATAGTACTGCATTAGAAATATATCAGATTGTCAAGAAAGCCACTAAGACACTTATAACTTATAGAATTTTTATCTGATCCTATTCAAATATTCAGGAATCATTCAAACTGAAGTTATTATTGAATGTACCAAAAAGGGATCTTCGTGCAAACAAAACAGTGCTGTTGAAAATTATTAAGTCCTCTGAAATGTAGATCTTTATACGGACAGATCGACATACTTTATGTATTATATATACTATACAAAGTTATAATGTACATCCTTTTTTCTAGTGGGTATAATACAATTTTGATACAGGACAACTTAAATTTCTTCTCATATTTGTATGTATGCACTTTTCATATTTGCAAATACACCAAAGCCTTAAAGTCCATTGCCATGTCTTTTCTATTAATCTGAACAGAATGTTCTGTCCTTGTAATCTTTACAATTATTTCAATAAGAATAATCTCTATTTTATAATACTTTGATTCTCCTTAGTGTGCCCCAATAGAATGCTGCAATATAATATTTTAGACGCTATGACGTCTACTTCATTCACAATTTCAACATTCGATCGCCTTGATTGTAGCTTCAACTAACTTTAAACGAATATGATATAGAAATGAAATGATATGATAATATATGAACTCATTAATAGTAGTAGTAGTCCACCCCTATATCAAAATCTATCTGTACTCCCAGATAAAAACATTTGCATTAACTTATGAAAAGTGTATTGTATTCTAAGAAAAACTATTATTGAGCAGCTTTAATATATATCGTGTATTGACGGAAAACCAATGCTTATGCCCTCCAGTGAGACCAGCCACGGATCTCGTTCCAGATGTGGGTGCCAGGGCACTCGGTGGCGCTGACCTGACGATGGCCATAGAGGACGTAGCCGGAGCTGAGCTGGCCACGGTTGACGGCATCCTGGAGCAGGTTCTGTGCGGCGGAGATCATGTTGGGCTCCAAAGTGTCCCAGTTGAAGTTGCCCAGGTAGGAGATGCCAATGCTGACGGAGTTCCATTCGGCAGCATGGGCGCCCATCGAGTTCCAGCCACGACCCTCGTAGACAGCGCCATCACCTCCAATGAGGAAGTTGTAGCCAATATCGGGCCAGCCCAGGCTGTCCATGTGGTAGCTCTGGATGTTGCGCAGCTGCTGTGCGCAGGCAGCACGTGTCTCGCAGTAGTTGCCAGCAGTGTGGTGAATGATGGCATAGTTGAGGTAGTTGCCCAGGGCAACACGGTAGTTGGGAGCACGACCGCCCCACTCGGCCTTCGAGACGATGGCGACGCCTTGGGCAGCATACTGGCTGCAGACCAGAACGGTCAGAAGAAGGGCAACTGTTGCTGTGGACACCATGGCTAAGCTCTTCGGATTGATTTGATTCCTGCTGCTGGATCGGCGTCTTTATATACCATTGCAGCAAGCTGGCATCTTATCGATCTCTCTTGAGGAATGATAGTGCTAAGTCACGCTATAACTGACCATTTTGAATTTGCTTTTGAATTTTTACAATGTTGGTGATTTATGGCAGTATTGTGTGCTTTGGTTCTGGCCAAGGGGAATCACATTTGCTTGGTATACTCTCCAAATTATCTTCATTATTTATATTGGTTCTTGACTTAATTACAAAAATAACTGTTTTGTCCTGAGCGGCTGGAAGTATACTAAATAGATTGCAAGTTTTCTGATTAAAATCTGATTGATAACATCAACTTAAGGATGCAAAAGAGTATCTTAGTTATAAATTATTGTTGTGCTATTGTAATGAATATTAAAATGGTTATAGCACAAGGGACTACAAACATTTAAGTAGAACTCAAGACTTTTCTGGCTGATAAGTAGAGTGGGACATGAGTTGTATGTGATTTCTTATCTTTAATCAATGACAGTGTAACAAGTTTCATTGAGTATTTGATTTTACACAACTTCATTGTCTAAAATCGAATTGTCTAGAATCTTAAAATAGAATAATAATAAATAATAAATAAATGATTTCTTATCAATTTTAAGGATAACGGAAATAAAATAAAAAATGTAGAGGCACAAATGTGCAAATCGTGAAGAATGTCCAGTTATTATTTAGTACCATTTTGTATATTTTTAGTATTTTTGTTGCTTTAATTCAAAATGGGTAGCGGGTATCTTTCTTACTATGTCATAATTTTGTATATCTGCTACTCATGGAGTAGAAGGGTATTTTAGTTTTGTGCCTCTAGCAAATGTAGGCAACAGAAGTAGTCACCTCCGACCCCATAAAGTATATATGTATATATATTCTTGAGCATCCTGATCACAAAGGCTATACAAGAGAGCACTTGTTATTTTTTTATGCTGATCAAGTTTGTTATACATTTTTTCTTCGCCCACTTCTACCTCCGCAAAACAAAACAAGTAAGAAAGCTACAGTCGAGTGTGCTCGACTGTGAGATACCCGCTACCCATTTTGAGTAAAAGCAAAACATAGCAGTACTTTTCCAAAAATATACCAAACTTGTATACCTAAAAATACAAAAAATATACTGAATAAAATATATACTATAGAGGGCAAAATATACTGGATTGTCGGCTAAAGCAATTAAGACCCCAAGTAAGTAGGCGTTTTTGCCTATACAAAAATATTTCTTTATCAACTTCCACAATTTTAATCTTATCGCGACCAAATTTACAGAGGACACGAAGACTATAGTCATTATTGTATGTGCCGACTGCAGCTTTAAAATTACACTTGTTATTCGATTTTTTCAATATGCGGGGGCAGAAGTGGGCGTGGCAAAAATTTGAAACAAAATTGATCTGCGTGCAAACATATCAAATGCTGTCGAAAAAAAAATATAGCTCTATCTCTTATATTCTCTAAGTTCCACTGTTCAATACGGACAGACTGACAGACGGACGGACAGACGGACATGGCTACATCGTCTCGGCTGTTGACGCTGATCAAGAATATATATATACTTTATAGGGTCGGTGATGCCTCCTTCTGCCTGTTGCATACATTTCCTGCCGGCACAAAGTTACAATACCCTTCTACCCTATGGGTAGCGGGTATAAAAATCCAATTGCAAGCGAGTCACAATCATAACTATAGTCTTTATGATTCCAGAAAATTTGCGATCAGATAAAATTTTAAGAAGTTATTTAAGAAATAATTGCATATGGTACAAAAGGCTGTGCATTCGAGTGTTAGCAGCTTTGGTTGACAACAATACTGTATTGATATATATATATATAGTCTTCAGAATATTTGAGAATTTTTCTGGTATATTTTTAGAATAATTCCGGGTTGTTTTGATTATATATGAATTTGGTAGTGGGTATCTCACAGTCTAACCCACTCGAATGTAGGTTTTGAACAATTTAAAAGGAAATGATCATATATATGACTATTTTGTTTCAAAATTTTATGGAGTATTGATTAATTTAGTAACACAATTCGTTAGTTATTTTCTTAATGCATGTGAATTCAGAACAATGTTCATATAACATATTAAATAAAACACAATGGAATTGAAATCTATATGAGTATTATGCCGGATGGAGCTATTGACTGCTTCAATGTGCCATTCATACAGAATTTGATAATTTATTGTATATACAAACTAATATTGTGTGTCATTTAAAAATAAGAGATCTAACTTAAATCTGATGAGGGCAAACACAGTGTGAAAGTGTCTTTAACGTAAAAACAAATCAAATAAATAGTACATTTGGAATGTCGTCATGCTACTACATTGAACATATACCATTGAGTTCAAAATATACTAACTAAAGCAATTGCAAATTGTTAACAAAATGATGCTCTACATTTCCTAGTTAAGTTTTTTTTATAGAAAGACAGAGGAAAGGTCATTGCTTAACATGTCGGTTCTTTAAACTGACAAGAGTAAATCCAGATTTAAATATACTTTCTTCGGCATAATATTTTTCCTAATGGGCTGAAAGTATAACAAAGTCACAAAAAAAAGCCATTTGAACTCCCAATCAAAAATATTTAATATATTTGCGTTAACTAATGTAAAGTGTATTGTATTCTAAGAAAAACTAATATTGAGCAGCTTTAATATGTATCGTGTATTAACGGAAAATCAATGCTTATGCCCTCCAGTGAGACCAGCCACGGATCTCGTTCCAGATGTGAGTGCCAGGGCACTCAGTGGCGCTGACCTGACGATGGCCATAGAGGACGTAGCCGGAGCTGAGCTGGCCACGGTTGACGGCATCCTGGAGCAGGTTCTGTGCGGCGGAGATCATGTTGGGCTCCAAAGTGTCCCAGTTGAAGTTGCCCAGGTAGGAGATGCCAATGCTGACGGAGTTCCATTCGGCAGCATGGGCGCCCATCGAGTTCCAGCCACGACCCTCGTAGACAGCGCCATCACCTCCAATGAGGAAGTTGTAGCCAATATCGGGCCAGCCCAGGCTGTCCATGTGGTAGCTCTGGATGTTGCGCAGCTGCTGTGCGCAGGCAGCACGTGTCTCGCAGTAGTTGCCAGCAGTGTGGTGAATGATGGCATAGTTGAGGTAGTTGCCCAGGGCAACACGGTAGTTGGGAGCACGACCGCCCCACTCGGCCTTCGAGACGATGGCGACGCCTTGGGCAGCATACTGGCTGCAGACCAGAACGGTCAGAAGAAGGGCAACTGTTGCTGTGGACACCATGGCTAAGCTCTTCGGATTGATTTGATTCCTACTGCTGGATCGGCGTCTTTATATACCATTGCAACAAGCTGGCATCTTATCGATCTCTCTTGAGTAATGACAGTGCTAAGTCACGCTATAACTGACCATTTTAAATTTGCTTTTGAATTTTTACAATGTTGGTGATTTATGGCAGTATTTTGTGTTTTAGTTCTGGTCAAGGGGAATCACATTTGTTTGGTATACTTTGCAAATTATCTTTAATATTTATAATGGTTCTTGACTTAATTGCAAATTGAACTGTTTTTCCGAACTGATTGAAAGAATGCTAATAGTGCAAATGCAAGTTTTGTGATCAGCTGAGGAAAAAGATTGATAAACTTAAGGAAGAATAACTATTTTAAATAGGTTTCAGAACTTTATGCCCAATGAAGTGTAATTTAAATAATATGAATAAACTATTTCACTATAATCACATGATTACAATTCCAGACTCTTATCGTTGATAAGAAGAGTCTTATTGCTTATCAATAAATATACAGCGAGTATTAACAAGTTTTCGATTTGCACATTGATTTTCGAAATGATTAGAATCTAACTTTAAAATTATTGAATTTAATTATTTTAATTTAATATTCTCTTTTTACTTCACCAATTGAAAACAAGTAAGAAAGCTACAGTCGAGTGTGCTCGACTGTGAGATACCCGCTACCCATTTTGAATAAAAGCAAAATATTGCGGTATTATTTCCTAAATATACCAAAAAATACTACAAAATACTAAAAATATACCAAATGATATATTTGGTATATTTTTGGTATTTAGTATAGTACCACTTTCAAAATATACCATAGACGGCATAATATACCAGATTGTCGGCCAAAGCAACTGAGACCCCTAGTAAGTAGGCGTTTTAGCCCATAAAAAAGTTTTTCTTTAATAACTTCCACAATTTTGATCCGATCGCAACCAAATTTTCAGAGGTCACAAGGACTATAGTTTCTAATGTATATCCCAAAATTCGGGACTCCAGCTTTATTATTACTCTTGTTATTCGATTTTTTCTGATTTGCGGGGGCGGAAGTGGGCGTGGCAAAAATTTAAAACAAACTTGATCTGCGTGCAATCATAACAAATGCTGTCGAAAAAAAATTATTGCTCTATCTCTTATAGTCTCTGAGATCTAGGTGTTCATACGGACAGACGGACAGACGGACATGGCTATATCGTCTCGGCTGTTGACGCTGATCAAGAATATATATACTTTATAGGGTCGGAGATGCCTCCTTCTACCTGTTACATACATTTCCTGCCGGCACAAAGTTATAATACCCTTCTACCCTATGGGTAGCGGGTATAATAATATTATTCCCGCAAATCGAGCTAAAACAAATAAGAAATCTACATTCAAGTGTTACGAACTGTCACTACCATTTTAACACTACCATTTTAAATAGTAGTAAAACGAAAACAAGTAAGAAAGCTACAGTCGAGTGTGCTCGACTGTGAGATACCCGCTACCCATTTTGAATAAAAGCAAAATATTGCGGTATTATTTCCAAAATATACCAAAAATACTACAAAATGCTAAAAAATATACCAAATGATATATTCGGTATATTTTTAGTATTTTAGTATAGTACAACTTTCAAAATATACCATAGACGGCATAATATACCAGATTGTCGGCCAAAGCAACTGAGACCCCTAGTAAGTAGGCGTTTTAGACCATACAAAAGTATTTCTTTAATAACTTCCACAATTTTTATCTGATCTCAACCAAATTTTCAGGAGTCACAAAGACTATAGTTCCTAATGTATATCCCTTCTACCCTATGGGTAGCGGGTATAAATATTCCAAATTAACAAAGGCTATATTTGCTATTTTGACGAAGTGTTTTATTTAAAATATACTAACGATTTCCAGTTTGTTAGCCAAAGTAATTATGATCCGTAATAACTTAGTGTTTTTTCTATACAAAAGTATACATTAAATAAATTATTCAATTTTTATCTGATCGTCAACAAATTTTTAGAAATCACAAAAATTGTTGTTGTTATACCCGCTACCCATAGGGTAGAAGGGTATTATAACTTTGTGCCGGCAGGAAATGTATGTAACAGGTATAAGGAGGCATCTCCGAGCCTTTAAAGTATATATATTCTTGATCAGCGTCAACAGCCGAGACGATCTAGTCATGTCCGTCTGTCCGTCTGTCTGTCTGTCCGTCTGTCCGTATGAACACCTAGATCTCAGAGACTATAAGAGATAGAGCTATAATTTTTTTTCGACAGCATTTGTTATATTTGCACGCAGATCAAGTTTGTTTCAAATTTTTGCCACGCCCACTTCCGCCCCCGGAAATCAGAAAAAATAATAATAATAACAAGCGTAATAATAAAGCTAAATCCGCGAATTTTGGGATATACATTAGGAACTCAAGTCTTTGTGACTCCTGAAAATTTGGTTGCGATCAGATAAAAATTGTGGAAGTTATTAAAGAAATGCTTTTGTATGGGCTAAAACGCCTACTTACTAGGGGCCTAAGTTGCTTTGGCCCACAATCTGGTATATTATGCCGTCTATGGTATATTTTGAAAGTGGCACTATACTTAATAATCAAAATATACCAAATTATATATTTGGTATATTTTTTAGTATTTTGTAGTATTTTTGGTATATTTTGGAAATAATACCGCAAAATTTTGATTTTATTCAAAATGGGTAGCGGGTATCTCACAGTCGAGCACACTCGACTGTAGCTTTCTTACTTGTTTTAATATGTGTAACAAAAACCGACATTAGCTTTACAGTTACTCTTATTGTTCGATTCTTTTCGATTTGCTGGGCGATAGCCAAAAATTTGAAAGAAACTTGATCTTTGTGAAATATACCAAGTGCTGTCCAAAAATTATAGCTCTATCCCTTATAGTCTGTGAGATCTTGGTGTTCATACGGACATACGGACATATCTAGATCGTCTCGGCTATTGACGCTGCCCAAGAATATATTTACTTTAAAGAGTCTAAAATGCCTGCTTCTGCCTGTTACATACATATTCTGTCAGCCGAAAATTTAAATACCTTTCTACCTTATGGGTAGCGGATATAAAATCGGATTCTTTCACTTTTATTCGATTAATTGACGATCAAGTTTGTTTTTACTTACTTGAATTTATGATATATTCCATTAGAATTTAAAACTTAATTAAATTGTCATTATTAAAAACCTATATATATCTATATAACTATATATTAATATCCGTAGGAATACGATGTATTTGAATAAGCATAACATGCGATGGCATTATTACTATTATTATATCAGTAATTTCAAGATTAAGATTCTTATCAAGTCTCGTTCATTCATTGATTAATTGACCAAAACAATGGAGGTATTTTTTCGTATAAAATGTTATAGTTGTAAATATTTGTGAGCGCAATGTTTGCCGAGCTAATTGTCCAGATTTGACCGCCTCAATCTAATCTCTTATTTCAAGACTATAAATTAATATAAACTTCTATCAGATTGAATATATGAAAAACGTCAACAACGATAATAAATTTTAGATGATTTTTTTATTTCGGCTCAGTAATCATAGAAATGGATAACATGAGAACAACATTCGATTTATAATTATGTAACATACTCAGTTTTTAACAGTGCTTGAAACAAAAATAAAAACAAAAAAATAAAATCATATTTAGCGAACACCCCAATAGCCGGATATTCCTCAAGTGGATACTTCTTATATAAGTGTCATGCCAAGAGAGTTTTCACTCTAATAGTATTCATTTAAATAATGTAAATATCTGGGAATATGGTGCACTTCTACAATTTGCAATATTCATGGAGTTTGATAATATATAAGTTTGATGGGTGCCAGGGCACTCGGTGGCGCTGACCTGACGATGGCCATAGAGGACGTAGCCGGAGCTGAGCTGACCACGGTTGACGGCATCCTGGAGCAGGTTCTGTGCGGCGGAGATCATGTTGGGCTCCAAAGTGTCCCAGTTGAAGTTGCCCAGGTAGGAGATGCCAATGCTGACGGAGTTCCATTCGGCAGCATGGGCGCCCATAATTAATATAATAATAATAAAAACCAGGAAATACCATATAAATATATGGTATATATTAGAGTTAGGTCACAAATTTCGGCCTTATGTCAAACAAATCAGAAACAAAACAAAAAATAAGATTTAAATCGTTTCATTTAAGCACAATAATAACGATAGCAACGCTATTATTAGGACAGACTATGAAGAGTTTGTCTTAATTTGAGTGATCACCAAAACCACCGCAAGAATTTCAACTTTGTCTGAAGATCTACGCTCCCAATTTGAGTAGTTAGAAATAAGGAAAACAACGACAATATATGTATGTCGACTTTAGAGAGTTGTTAAAAATGGACTTACGGAATATGCAGCTGTTCAAATAATTAAATTACTTAACATTTGATCTCAACTAAACTCTCTTATCATATATCTTTTAAGATAATGTTAACAGATATGTAAATAATAGTTACAGACGATTCAAGCAAAACACCTATTTTCTTGTGTTTCTCCAACTTGAGGTACACTACTGCAATTAAATGATTAATCGATTGGTTTAAAATAATTTAATTTATTTTTACTAATAATTTTAATTGGCTTTGGTCCCATTTTGAAAGTTTTTACTGAAGACAAAATTTGTTATTTACTTGGTGTCCATATTGTTTATTGTTTATAGACTAAATTGTTTACTCCTGCAATTACGCAAATAATGTTGTTATTATAGTCATTCAGAATACTGAATACGAGAATTAGTCACCGCTTTACTAGTAAAAGTACATGCATCTATGTTTAATCGTAGCATCTACCAAAAATCCCCCCAGACAAAAAGTCCCGTGAAGTGCAATTGAATACGTTATGTGTATTGTATTTTTATGAAATTTTATTTTGCAGCAGTTGAAAAAGTACTCGAAAGTTGAACTCGACGAACTGAGTTAGGCCTTCCAGTTAGCCCAGGTGCGGATCTCGTTCCAGATGTTAGTGCCGGGGCACTCGGTGGAACCGACCTGACGATGACCGTACAGGGTGTAGCCGGAGATGATCTGTCCGCGGGAGACGGCATCGGCAAGGAGACCCTTGGCGGCGGTGATCTGAGCCGAGGTGATCTTGTCGGTGTTGTAGTTGCCCAGGAAGGAGATGCCAATGGACTTGGAGTTCCAGTTGGTGGCATGGGCACCAACGGTGTTCCAGCCGCGACCCTCGTAGACATTGCCATCACCACCGATGAGGAAGTTGTAGCCAATATCAGCCCAGCCCAAGCTGTCCATGTGATAGCTCTGGATGTTGCGCAGCTGAGTCTCGCAAGCGGTCCTGGTGCTGCAGTAGTTGCCAGCGGTGTGATGGATCACGGCATAGCTCAACGAGTTGGCCAGAGTGGTCTTGCCGGTGGCTGAACGGCCGCCCCACTGGGACTTGGTGATGATGGTGACACCGAAGACGGCCTGGGCGCACAGGACGACGGCCAGCAGAATGAGTGCTTTGTTTGCCATGTTTCTAGATCGATTTCAAGACTTGTGATCGTCCGAGAACGCGACCCGTCTTTATATACCCCCGCTGTGTGTCTTATCTCAGTTGAACATGAAGCACGAGGCACACGACACTTGCTGCGTATAAATCAAATATATATTTTATTGTGGGGGCTTTTGATCTGATAGATAGACAATCTGAAGCGGTTACTCTGATACACCCCCAAGTGACGTGATGGGCCTCTCCCAGCGTTGGTCAAATGAGTTTTTAATCAACAAGAGTGGCTTCTAATTAATTTGCTGCGACTAACTGAAGTATCTTCCAGCGAAACAGGTGTTTCGCTTTTAGTGCGTAGCATTTAATAAGTATCATGTTTTATTTTAGGAAATGTAACGAGGGCACTTTAAATAGTTCTCATTTGCTTGATCAAAAGTGTTGCATACTTATGGGGTAAGATGTTGTGAAACAAGAGGGTAAAGAGGAAGATTCATTTGGAGATCTTCAAATAATTCGTATTTTTTTTTTACTTCTTTTGCAGTCGACAATTGATTAACCCACTACTTAATAAGAGATTCACCCTGTTGTTGTCCAAGGCCATTTCCACGATTGTTTATCTCCCATCCGAAAGCTTCGGCTAAAGTGTTTAGCGATACTCGGTTCACCGAACTAGAGATAACGATGCCCATTGATAACAGAATACTCACTTTTGGGCGACTCTATCAAATTTTGCATTGTATTCTTTCCATTCTATTGAAATTCAATTACTTTGCTCTATCAAAAAGAAGACTGAATAAACACTGATTAATCATTTAATATGGTAATCAATAAATTTGAAATCAAGTTAGGCATTTGCTCAAGCTTTTATTTTGATTTTAACGAATCTAAGCCCTCCAGTGAGACCAGCCACGGATCTCGTTCCAGATGTGGGTGCCAGGGCACTCGGTGGCGCTGACCTGACGATGGCCATAGAGGACGTAGCCGGAGCTGAGCTGGCCACGGTTGACAGCATCCTGGAGCAGGTTCTGTGCGGCGGAGATCATGTTGGGCTCCAAAGTGTCCCAGTTGAAGTTGCCCAGGTAGGAGATGCCAATGCTGACGGAGTTCCATTCGGCAGCATGGGCGCCCATCGAGTTCCAGCCACGACCCTCGTAGACAGCGCCATCACCTCCAATGAGGAAGTTGTAGCCAATATCGGGCCAGCCCAGGCTGTCCATGTGGTAGCTCTGGATGTTGCGCAGCTGCTGTGCGCAGGCAGCACGTGTCTCGCAGTAGTTGCCAGCAGTGTGGTGAATGATGGCATAGTTGAGGTAGTTGCCCAGGGCAACACGGTAGTTGGGAGCACGACCGCCCCACTCGGCCTTCGAGACGATGGCGACGCCTTGGGCAGCATACTGGCTGCAGACCAGAACGGTCAGAAGAAGGGCAACTGTTGCTGTGGACACCATGGCTAAGCTCTTCGGATTGATTTGATGTCTCTTGCTGAAACGGCGCTTTTATATGCCAAACTTATTAGGTGGTGCATCTTATCACACTCCTTAGAATGGCCAAGTCATGGAATTTCTGGAAGCTGCTCTTGATTATTTACAATAATACTGATTTATGGGAATGACTCTTTCATCGGGGGAAGCACACTAGACGTTACCATGAGTCGAGTCAAGTCGATGCTATGATTTATATAGGCTAGTGTCGTCTCATTGGCTAGCCATTCATTCAAGTCTTGATACGAATACTCGTAATCGTAATCGTTCAGTTGCTGATTAGAAAATTAGTGCGTCACTTGTATAAATTATTCACTTCGGCTTACAGCTATTTTGCTGACTTGGATTTTCTCGAACATTCCACAGGCCAAAATAAAATACCTAAAAGAAAGTGTGCTATGCTCATAAACTCTATTAAACATTGAAAGCAGTAAATACACTTTCCCTGTACACAAAATGAATGAGACAATTTCACTGAAGCAGTCTTACAATGCGGTGAGTTAATCTTTCAGTCAAAGAGCCAATTATGAAAGTGTTAATGTCCCGTTTGAAGATGAACTGCTTCTCTGTGATGGAGGTGGACTTCCGGCATCGTTGCGATTTATCCATGGCCGTCAAGAATTGCAAATACATCATGAACTTTTTCAACTACTTTGAGATCTTGTACTGCAATTTTGATATACAGAGCATAGTCGAAGAGAGACTGATGATGGGCTTCTTCATCATAATAATGATCTTGCTGATGATTACGATAGTTCACCTGGTGGATAAATAGTGAGTGGAACAATTCTCTCCCACTTCTTAATATAGCCAAGTATCTTAGCATTTCGCCAGTGCTTAAGATACTTTGTATAAAGATGCACTTGAGCGAATACTTGGCTGGCGTAACGTTGTTGAGCTTGGGGAACTCCTTGTCGGATTTAATTGTTAATATGATGCCCATACGTGGACATGCTCCCATCTTCACAATAACTATAAGCAACGCCTTGGCCGTGATCCTTCTGAGTGGCGGAATGATCTGTTTTCTGCGTCCTTTTCACATAAATGGCTATTGTGCCATAAGGGATTTGCTTTTTCTACTCCTCGCATCTGAGCTGCTCATCTACGTAGTGTTCAGTGGAAGGGTGACAACTAAAGGCGAGGCAATCAGTAAGTTCTGAATTATTTTTTAAAATCAATTGCAATTGTTTTTACTGTTATTTAGTGCTTTCTTCGTTGTATATTATTTTCGTGCTCGTTACGTTCTTGGACAACAAATTACTACGACGAACAATACAAGGTAATTGATATGAATCTATTTTCAATTGAAATAGTTATTCCCGCTACTCATATGGTCGAAGAGTATTACAACTGTGGGATCATAGAAAACGAGTATATTAGACGTATAAAGTATATATATTCTTGAACAGAGTTAGCATGCCATGTCTGTCCATCTGGTTGAGTGACCATCTAGATTTCGGAGACTCTAGGAAATAAAGAGATACACTTTGTTTTGACAACACTTGTTATCGCTGAACGCAGAACACAATTTTTATACCCGCTATCCATAGTGTAGAAGGGTGTCTCGGCTGTTGACGCTGATCAAGAATATATATACCTTATGGGGTCGGAGATGCGTCCTTATGCCAGTAACATTGTCCATTTCCTGCCGGCAAGGCTAGCGGGTATAAAAAAATCTGTTACTGTTGGGTCTTACTTGTTTTGGTATATTCCAGTTTTTCTTTTCATTATTATTATTTTTGGCTTTTTAACTGTCGCATTGTTTTGCATTTATTGGCAACGGGGAGCGGATATCGCAGAGTCGAGTACATATTGAGTTTATAATACTCAGTTTATAATACTTTTGCCTGCAGGAAATGTATGTAACAGATAAAATGAGGCATCTCCGACTCTGTAAAGTATGTTTATATATTCCATGTTGTATATTTTGAATGTAGTATAAACTAAATGTAACCCTAGCGTATATAGTATATTATGGTATTTTGACAGTTTCCTAATTTAGTATATTTTTATCTTAAAGATAATCTATATCTTAAAGTCTACCACAATCAATTGTAGTTTCCTTAATTGTTATGCTTCAGATCTATATAAGCAGATAGAAAAGCTTGAGCTGTTGCCATATGCGCCCAGTCACGAGGAAGTGATCAGGAGTAAGCTAAATAAGTTGAAAAACTTAGAGGAAGAGAGCAAAAAGGTTGAAGACACTATACGGCGTCGTCCTGGGCAAATTGGGCTCATTAGAAGGTTTTCCTCAACGGTCTTAGATGAAAGGGAATTTGATGAGAAGCTCACTTACAATGCTCTCTACAATCCCGAAAATCCCAAGAATATGTTTTTGATTGAGGAATTCCTAAGGGAGCTGATTCCCATTCCACTGGAGTGGAAATACAGTGGCTGGTGTCGTCGCATCTATTTAATTGTACTCGCTCCCATCGCGTTGTTCTGTGTGATTTTTATTCCCCGCTTAGATTATCGTCAGGTTAAGCATGGCTGGAGCAAGTTGCTCAATTGCACACAGATCATCACGAATCCCATACTGTGTGTGACGTTGATTGAAAGTGAGTTGCGAAGCCTAAGATACTGTTGCTTTTCATAAAGATCAATTTAATTAGCCATGATTGAGAATGAGTACACCAAAACGATTCCAACTATTCCCTTCACCTATGCCAAATGGACGTTGTGCTTAACCATTCCCCTGGCCATTGCCGTGTTCTTCATGTCCCGAACAGACAGACCGCCGCCGTTTCACCTGGTAAGACAAACAATAATATATTACATACTCTAGTTTTCCTTGTGACTCCTTGGCCCGCTGGACAGTTGTTTATTGTACTGTCCTTGACTGCTTCGCTGCTTCTGCTCACCATTTGCTCCACCGAATTGGAGGTGCTTTTCTGCATTATCGGCTTGGTGTTTCACAGGACCGAAGATTTTGTGGCCGCTTGCATTCGATCCTTCTCCGGAGCAATTGACGATGTCATCTTCAACATCGCTCTTGCCATGGAGGGCTATGAAAAGATGGCGTTTGCTGCCAGCTTAGCTGCGCCGCTCTTTAGTGAGTTGTCCATCAATAAATTAATCTAATAAATAGTTATTTTATTTGCAGCCATTACGATGGGCATGGGCCTTCCTTGTTTCTTCAATGTTAATGCCCAGGTTAAGCATTCTTATGCTTGGATCTACGGTGAATATGGTACAAATGCATATGTGTTCTTTGTCTTGACAGTCGTTTCTACTTTGTGGTGGGCTTCGATACTTAATTTTGATGCCAGACGCTCTGTGGGTGTTTACTCATTCATATTATACACTTTGTTTTTCTTCTACATCACGCTAGCTGAGTGGAATCTGGTCCATCAACTGGGCGATGATCCCGATTTTATTCCAACATAGAGAGGACATTTTTAATACAAATTTTGTAAAGTGGCATGTCTTGTCCTTAACTCGTAAATATATTATATTTCTAAGGTGTTGAAAATAGTAGATTTGGTATCGTAGTTCATTCTAAGTTATTTCATTCGATGAAGTAGTTTAACTTTTGTTTAACTTGTCATAAAATGATGTTTTTTATATGTATAATTTAACATACATATATTTAGTTAATTTTAAGGTGGGCACCAAGAGAGATAGTTTAGTGCACTTCAGACTATACGCTATTACGACAAAAAGTGTGTAATTTGTGAATTACGAATTTAGCCACGCGATAAAGACAGTTCAACAAACTCATATTACGCATTTCAATGAAATAACTTGAAAGCTAACTTCTGCGCAATGTTTTCCACTGTATGATATTATACTATTTTATTTTCCTTTTAACTCAACAATATCTTTTTGCCACGTTTGCAAATGCCGAGACTAATTATATTAATGAAGTATCATAATTAAAACGGCAGCTCAGCACAGACCTCAAGAGCAATGTGTAAGCGAAGAAGGGAAGATCCTTGATGTACTCTGGCACTCTGGCAAACACGCCGGACACTAGACTCATCCAGCTACATTGCCAAGCAGCGAAGCTTCAGAGCCACAACGGGAGTCCGCCTCCATTTGCGATGTAAAAAACGTTAAGTATAATGGGGAAAAAGCTTAAAGTGACAGCAAAAGCTTCACGTTAATTAGGGTTAAAGTGGTTCGGGATTTGCTACAGCTTTATGCTCTGAATGATTGCGAGCCAAGTGCTTGTAATTGGGTCACAGACGATGCAAGACAATCAATATCAAATAAGGAAATACTGCCAAATTAGGAGTAGAAAAACGAATTTCATTTTTCACATGGTAAATTGAACGAAATCTAAAACGAAACAGTTCGGGGAGATTTTATTTATGCCAAGGAAAATAATCAATCATGGCTTAAGTACGATATATTATCATCATTAAATGACAAATTATTAAAAATACAAGTCAAAGACTTTAATTTTGTGATTTTTTAAGTTAATAAAACATATATTCACCATGTTGTCCAGAGATTCATTTTTGAAATGGTAAATTGAACGAAATCTAAGACGATACAATTCGGAACCAAAGAAAAAATAAAGTATAATTTAAGTACGATATTACTTTGTTTACTATATTATAATCATTAAATGACAAATTTTGAAAAAAAGCAAAGACTTTTATTTTGTGATATTTTAGGGTAATCAATGATTGATTGAGAAGAGAAGTTTCAATGTTAGCGTATTTGTAAAAATTCACTATGAAATATAGAAGATTTATTAATTGCGACGAAAGTCTCGGCTAATACACTTTTTTTCATTATAATATTAACAGTAAAACTTAATTCTTCTCTGAATCTGAGCCTAGCAAATTCTTTCTCCAAAATTCAAAATTAAGTTGAACGTTACCATTAGCTATTACGAAATCTGTCTGCGATTTTAATGTGCTGCTGGTAAAATCGACGAATGGAAATTGTGTTGAGCTTGGCATTTAAGTAGCAACAAATGCGAAGCCAACTGAAACATAATCATTACATTTAAGTGCAATTGCATAAACATAAACAAGTGTGGCAGAGCTCCCACAAATTGGATGGAGAACAATGCAAAAAATTGGGAATTGCAGAAGTGGAGAAATGGAAGCCAAATGCAAGCATCAACTTCAAAGTGAATGCCCGCAAAATTCCGGTTGCAGTAAAAGCACTCAAGTCCCATAGACTTCCGGTTCTTCGTCCTTCTGTCTGTCCAACTGTCTATCTGTCTGTCTGTCTCTTCCTTTCTCTGCACTTAATGTGACATGTTTTTGCAACAGTTTTGGTTTTTTCACAGTCTCCTCCGAGTCTCGATTTCAATCTGCATTTGCATCTGCATCTCCAACTGCAGCTGCAGCTCAGCTTCCTATTGCCAAGCATAATAAAAAGGCAAGCGGAATGCCTTCCATGAGTTTTGATGCATTTTTCTTGTTACCAAATTGTTTTCTATTTTCCTTCATTTTCCGCATTTTTCCTCTGATTTCAAATTGTTGTTGAAATCTCCGCTTGATGTGTGAATGCGACTAAATATTTAATTAGAATTGAGAGTTACATCATGACCACTACAATAACCTCCTACAACTGCTGATCCGAAGTATTACGCTGCCAAATTTCATCAGTAAATCAGATGTTAATGTTTGTGTTGTATTTCACTATCGTTTATTAATCATTTATCAATTAATTTATGGTGTTCTTTCTATTAAAATTGTGGCTCGTGTTGCCTTATCAAAAGGGGGTTTTTGTTTGAAAGTGAATAAATTTAAATGCTAGTAGTCAAATATATTGCTAAGCTTTAACAGCTGATATTATTCTTGAACTATTCATGAATTAATATTATTAAAATAAATAACATTACATATGTGTAATTATCTTGAATACATATTCTTAAAATATGTTTTTTATTTATTGCTCCAAGCTGAACAGGAAGACTTTAAAAATATTTCCCTTTTATATTCAGTTGTTTAATTGGCGCACTTTCAGTAGTCTAAAGCAGATTTCTTTACCCCATTTCTCTTATTTTATATATATAGACACAATTGTGGTGGCAAAAGTTGTGTAACAAAATTGTTCGTATTTCATGTTGCAGTTTGTCAGGCAGTAACATAATATTTGCACCAAGTCTATGCGGATAATAAGAATTGTGGCAATTTATCAGACTGAAAATACGTACTGGCAAGTAGCAAGAAATTTCATAATGGGTCAGAATTGTGTTGGGATTGTTCGCTTCGCCGGCTTGCCAATAAATATGCGCTTAGTATTATAACTCAATTAGCAGATAGCACTTTGCGTATACGCCACGTTGGCCACCGGAAGCAAGTGCCACTAGTTGCCACAAGGCAGCACAAAACCAAAAGCAACAGCTACAGCTTCATTTACAACTACATATACATAAATTATGCAGGCCTTAATTAATGTGAGCGCAGCGCGGGGATTGTTGTTGCATTGCCACTTTCTCCTCCTCTTGGCTTCTTCGATTTGCATATCATTTGCCAGGCTGAACTGCTTCCCCCCAGCCACAGCTTCTGTCTCCTTTCTGTCAGCCATTGTGTCTGTTTTTGTGTGTCTGATTCAGTTGGCTAATGAATCTGCAGCCTGCTCCTGCCGCATTGGGAGCACTGAGTACAGAGCACTGTTTGTGGCTTGGCTGCAATTAGCGCAGACTCCACTTGACTTCAGTTGACTTGGCTTAATCTGCACAGGTTCTGCTACCTCTCATTACCTCCAACAAGTCGTGAATGGTGTGTCGTGGAATGATTTCATTAAGTTTCCCAAGACATATCGGACAGTTGACAATTCTCGCCACAGAAATGTTAATGAAATGTAAGCATATTAGGCCAAGAAATTCGACAGTACGGAAAATGTTTTCATGCAGTGAAAGACTCTTCTTATTCAGATACCTTCTAAAGTCTTTCTTAGCAATTTATATAAAAACTTGCATATTTAATAATTTACTTGTAAACATGTTAACATAAATTTATTTGATATTGTTATTTATTTAAAGTCAGTAAAGGAGACCAACATAATCATGAATGATGAAATAAGATGGAAAAGGGGAGCTCAAGAAAGATGGCAAAAAAAAGAGGACTCAAGTTTTCGGTTTTTGTTTTCATTGGATTCTAGAGCTTAGTACTAAAGCTGTAAACTTAAGCGAATAGTACTTTAAGGCCAATAATATAAGACATAGTACTGACTACCAAACTACAAATTGACTTTTATTTATTTTGAGATGCAAATTTTAGTTAGGGATTTTTCCAATTATTTCTATAGTTGAATATAATCTTCTGTAACTCTTCTAAAAATTGTAAAAGTGAGTTACGAAATAATTGTATATGGCTGGCATATTTTGCCTTCTTTGGTATATTTTGAATATAGTAGTATATCGGTATACCAAATACGTAATTGAGTATATTATTATGGTATATTAAACAAATAAAATCACACTGCATTGCTGTCATTGAAAATGGGAGACCGTTACCTCACACATTCGAACTCACTCGACTGTAGCTTTCTTAAATGTTTGATATTGAAACCGTATTGGAAACACAGTCACACAATACTACAAAGCATTTAAATGTAATTTTCGAAAAACTTGAAATTCCACACTGTAAAATTGGCTGTTGGCTACAAAATTTAAGCGTAATGTAACATAACAATTGATTAAGTCCAATTGGATTTCAGTTACCATTTGTTGATCTGCAAAAAATGGTCATGCAGATGTCGGAACCGACAACTGGAGGAACACCGCTGCCATCAATTGATCTGCCTAGTGTTTCTAAGGTCCCGGCAATCGACTTGCAAATACCCAAAAGACAAATTAGTACCACTTGCTTCATTGTGTCCAGCTCCAGTTCCAGCTCCGTAGTGAGCTGGAGAAATAACAACTCCGGGATATGGGCCAACTGTGTGGCCAGTGCACTGCAGCGAATCGACAGGCTGAGCGAGTATTTAAGGAAGTTCATCGCTTTTGTGGCGGCCAAGCTGCGACTCTTTTTCCACTCGGATATCTTCACTTATAGGGAAGCAGCCCTTTCCAAAGAGTCCGAACGGCAATTACAGCTCGTGGAGAGGAAGACCCTGATCCTCGATTTGGATGAAACCCTTGTGCACTCCTGCTATGTTGATCCCGAGACACAGACTGTTGTGGGCTGTCAATTTGTACCCCCATCAGCTCAGCCCGACTTTGTGATGGATATTCAAATTGTTGCCGATCTGCAACCCGTTACGTTTCAGGTGTACAAGCGTCCCCATGTCGATCACTTTCTGGACTTTGTGGGCAAATGGTATGACCTGGTCATATACACCGCCAGCATGGAAGCTTATGCAACCCTTGTGGTCGATAAATTGGATGCAGGTCGTGGCATTCTGCGGCGCCGCTTCTATCGCCAGCATTGCGTCTCATCGACTAATTTAATTAGCAAGAATCTCAATGTTGTCAATCGGGATTTATCGAAAGTCATGATTATCGATAACTCGCCGGGCGCCTATCGCGATTTCCCACAGAATGCCATACCTATCAAGACCTATATTTACGATCCTGAAGATGAGGAGCTGCTTAATCTGTTACCCTTTCTAGACGCACTGCGCTTCACCAAAGATGTTCGCAGTATTCTTGGACGCCGTGAATCTTAAACCTAACTTAGCTACAATGTACTGCCAATACCTTCCTGTCTTCAATAAATCTATTCACTTAAAAAAACTTAAAGTTAAGGTGGTAACCTTTTACAACGTTTTAAAAATACTGATTATTTAAATTCCTCTTATATACAACATACTTTCTTTATGGGCATTTTAACTGATTCTAGACTGGTCACACTCCACCATTACTGTAAACTTAATGTAAGCCTTTAAAAAGAGACAGATGCTGTTAATTAAAAGCTGAAAGCAGCTCAATCTGTTTCTCTTTTTGGAAGCTTTGCGCTTCACCAAAGATGTTCTCAGTATTCTTGGACTCCGTGAATTTTAAACCTCACCTAGTTTCAATACTCTCAATATTTCCATGTTTGCCATACATCTACATACTGATTTGAAGGTTAAAGTTAGGAGACTTACTGATAGTCTTTTAAATGTGGTAACAGAATCGCTTACATAATTTCAACGTTCTTAAAGAGATGAATATTAATATTCCTCCTATATTTTTAGTTTCAGCTGGCTTGCTATACAACCCACATACATATATTCTCACATGGAAGGCCATTTCTCCTAAAACTTGGCTGGTCACACTAATCCTTTACTGTAAACTGAATGTAAGCATGTTAAAGTCACAGGTGTTGTTGGTGAAATAAAGAGACATCTCAATTAAGCGTATTATCACATACTGTAATTAGTCTTACTTTTATAGGTTTGGAATTTTTTAATTTGCTTAAATTATAAACAATTATAATTTGGGAATTATTTCATTGGAGATGTTAATGCTTCTTTTCTTGCATTGAGTTTACCATGGATTTCCGTTTTTCTACCCCCTTCACAAGAATTCTTCGATATGGGCCATAGACTTGATACCTTTTAAGAATTGCAAGATGAATGCTCCAGATTTTACTGTCGCTTACAAATGGGTTCAAGCGTAACAAAGGCAAATGGCTAATCGATGGCTGTGTTTCACTAAAATTGTTTTGCTATTTCCGAATTCAATTTATATTATACATAATTTTTTGTATTATTTAAATTATAATCACCAGCAATCGTAAGTTCTTTATATGACATTGTCGGACTTGCTATAGCTTCTATTCTGTATTGTATGATTGTGTCACTCCATCTAAAAGAATTCTGTCATATGGGCCATTGACTTTAAGCCTTTTGAGAATTGCAAGATAAATGTTCAGATTTCACCGTCGCGTGCAAACGGAATAAAGCGTATGAAAGGCAAATGGCTAATTGATGAGTGTGTTTCACATTGCCCCACAATCCACAGCTCCGATATGAATGAATTGTCGTGAATGTCGAGCATTTAAGCTCAATTAACTGCGCCTCGGCGCATCTCGATGGATGCAATGAAAATTTATGGCGTCACAGGTGAAAGTTCTGCCATTTCCTTGACCTATCTCAATCGGAGGCACTATTTTTTGTAAGCTGCATGAAGGATTTTTTGGTCCAAGCCAAATGAATTATTTGCTAACGACTGTAGCTTTTTATGCCTTGTAATTTTCTGGATTTAAGTTGGCAAAGAAGTGACACTACTAATTGGAGCCAGAAGGCCATAAAAACCAGTCGAAACAATCAACTCGACTCACTCACAAGGCAAATACTCAGCTGTTGACTCGTGTTGTGTACTGTGCATTCATTTGCAATGCAAAAACTTAATTAGTCCTTCGTATTTTCGGGGTTTCTTTTGATTGACGACATCTTGTGGATGGACAACGTGAATTTAGTGAAACTATGGAGCTATCATACGCAATTTGAATCAATTTCGAAGCATTCTTTTGTCCCTTTAGATTCTTTGTGATTTTTGTAAGAGCTGCAGCACAATTTTGGCAGCTGTGTGCTCACAGTAGATGAAGCACAAAGGCCGATATGAGTACGTATTCGAAGTGCCAGTTGCTGACTTGCTCAGTTGAGTGATTGCTCATACGCACCGTTAGCTGCAACTCAATTGTCGCAATTGAATAACCATTGCCAGGCATGCAGACATGCAGCCATGCAGGCAAACGTTTAGTTTGCTCGCCGGCATATTTCATGGCTCCACAAATCAAAATCGTAAACCAAACGACAATAAATCAGACTTGGGCAAAACATAAATTTTCCAAAAAATACGAATATCAGAAAATAGTCGCATATTTGGCAAAAACTAAATGTCAGCATAGGATATAAAATCAAATCTAAATATTCGAAACGAAAATTAAAAATTCAATTTGAACATTTGCAATTTTTGGCTTCGAGTTGTGGCATGTCGTTTAAAATTCTATTTATATGGTATTGCGTTGTCCACTAAGGGGCTTTTGTTAAGTATAGGTCGAGTGATCCAGTCTGTTTCATTAGTCAGCATAGTTGTGGGATTAATAATTCACAGTGCTCCTAATACTTCAAGCCAGTGATGCTTGAACTTTACTGTATTATATATAAATGTTTCAAAATGGAAATACATTGAAAATATTTTAGACAACATCTAGACATCGTCCAGTTTGAGGCCAGCCCTTGTAATCTGCTCATCGATCCAGTTGCGGAGATATGCCACATTCGTGTAGGCAGCTGGAAAGTCCTTTTCGGCACACTCAATGCCCCAGGAGACGATGCCAGCCAGCTGAAAGCGATTCGGCTGCCCCGCCATGCTGCAGAACAAAGGCGATCCGCCATCTCCCTCGCAAGTGTCTTTGCCCTCCACACCGCCGGCGCACACAAAACTCGAGTGCAACTTGAAGCGTCTGCCGAGAATTGTGCGACGCAGCAGTCGCTGGCAATGCTCATGCTCGACGATGGGCAGATCGATGCTTTTCAGAAGGCGGTCCATTGGCTTCGTGTAATTGCGCGCATCCGCCCAGCCAATGGCAAAGCACTGCGCCTCCCGCATTGCTTCCTGCACGATAACATTCTCGACTGGCGGCAAACAGAGTGGCTGAATGTGCGGCGCCAGCCGGAAAGGTTGCTCCAGCACCATCAGTGCCATGTCATTGTGAAAGTTCAGTTTGTTGAAGAGCTCGTGGCGCCACAAATGTCGCAGGCGTCGCGTCTGATAAGCATGCGGCTCCCGCTGACTGCTCAAGTCGTATTCCCCCGCCCGGGCAAGCAACGAATCCGAGCTGTGGTTTGCCACATTGTGGGCACTGGTCAGCACCAGCTGGGGATGTATCAAGGTGCCGCCGCATACGTACTTTGCCTGCATGTCTGTCACTGCCACCATCCAGGGGAACTCGGCGTACTCGGCTTCATGGTTGCTGTAGCCCTCCAAGGCGTAATAAAGCCCCTTCGGATTGCTATAGCCGCAGCCCTTGTACTGGAACTTTTGCAGATGACGCAGCATTGGATTCTCGCTCTCGTCTATCTAGAATGGAACGAGGGAAACTGTTGTAGCATGTTCAAAGCAATATTTACGTATCATAGGGGAAACAATGTGACTAGTGAAGAAACTTATTCATTTAGAACTGAGACAGCTAATTAAAATAGGGAAACAATGTGACTAATGATGAAAGTTATTATTTATATTATTAATCTGTATTCTTACTTATTTTCATAACTGCTTAAATTGTAATACTCTATACGTCCGACAAGTCCTGTACTAATTTCTAGTTTTACCTATTGTAAATGCTTCACAAAGTTAGAAAATATCAGAAACTGTAATCAATATGTAATGATGAAGTTGAACTATTTGACAATAATAATAAACATTTAGCTTTATAAATGCGCTTGAATACTTATAATTATTTATCTTAAGCTTTGATAGTTGATTGTATGTTTAACAAAAAGATGAGGGTTTTAACTCACTTAATAAATGTACATTCCGATTCCTAATAAAAATCAATAGCGGGTATAAAAAGCTTACAATACCTTTCTATTCTTTATTTTATGATATTATTTTTGTGCTTTAAAATTATGATTTTCTATTGACTTGAAAATTATAGCTCATGATCACTATGAAATTGAATATTTTAAGCCTAAGTATGGTTCTGATAGTAGTTCATTTTTGCATTTGCTTAAATATATCAATCATTAATTGTGGTGACTGCAAAATGCACTATAAATACTTCTAACTATTCCTGTGAAATTGCTGCATAATTTAACATAAACAGATAGAATAACGAATGGGAATTTTGTATGAAACATAAATATATACATTATTTGTTATTGGTTAGAATTGCAATTTAGCTTAGCTTCAAGCAACTCACATTAATACATGCCAAGCGACTAATAAGAAAATAATCTATAAATAAGTGCGAATGCTGGGAAATAACCAATTTGATTGGGAGAGCACACCTACTATATGCATTGGCATTTCAATTGAGTTTACAATTTGAATACAATGCCGAGTATTATTGCTAAGATGATCTCACCTGATCGCTAGGAGGGCAGCAATTCTCGAATATGGAACATCCAAAATTGCTGGTGTCATCGATGCGTGCTTTAATTATATAGCGACCATCCTCATTGACCAGACCAGATTTGCAGAGATGTCTGGGTACGCAGAGTTTGTTTGTGTCACACGTGTCGTAGTCGAGTTTAAAGTCGAGATTCAAAGGCGGCGGCGATGTTGTTGTAGCTGCTTTCTGCTCGTTGAGTAGCTTCTGAGCTAAGGTGGCTTCATAGCTCTCCAGCTGTTCCTTGTCGCAGCAGACAAGTCCGAAGCCACAACTGTTATCCAAGATGCGGGGTCCCAGCAAACCGCGACCAGAATCGTCTGTCTCATTGCAACGACGTTCGGTGATGCAAAGCTCAGTCGAAGTACAATCGCGAAGAGCAAAGCTGCTCAAGGGGAAAATCAGCAGCAAAATTAACTTGAATTGATTCAACATAGCTTTATTGTGAACTGAGAGAGAGACAGAGAGAAAGAGAGAGATTAGTCACAATTGCAAGCAATGCACTTTGATTATACTCTACGTATACGTAATATACAAATCATGCATATTTAATTGCATATAAATCAATACTTGAGTATCTTATCAATGTCACTCACTTTGTATTAACTAATTAGTACCGCGATTCGAAAATTGTGTTGAGCTTTGATCGAAGTAAGTTTGCAAATACGACTGAGTTTCCCGATCCGAAACTCTATGTTTATATTTGATCAGATTAATAACATAGTCAAAGCCCAGCTATCGATCAAGTCTCTCTGAATGGGAATTTAATATGAAGAGAGGACTAACTCGCATTTTGCTTTATTGATTTACTTACTCTCCCATGCGCTCTCAGAATAGTTGAATTCCCAAGCCGGTTCTAACTATAAGACGCATCACATCAATATAAAGCGACTCAGTTGATGTTGTGCGCGAATCGTCGTTGAAGCAAATCGATCTTGAGAGCTCGTAACGCGGCTAGCGAGTGTTTAATATATATACTAAGTAAACTACATAATACCTGGCTAAAAACGTGAGCAATCTAATGAAAAAATGCATTTTTTATATGAAACGTGTTATTTAAATGATTAGGCAAAATAATTTCCCCATTTTTGTGGTGGAAATAAACAGCTCATAAAAAGTTTGTGTTTGTGAAAAACAATATGGAAATACTGTTTAGAGAGTAACTGCAGTTGAACTGGACGCTATAACTGAAAGCCAAACTTAGAGAGTTGCAAATGTTTGAAAAAAAAAAACAAGTTTACGTTGGGGAAATTTTTTCGAAATCTGTAGAATCAATCAATGAAATGATGCACCAAATAATGTAAAAATTATGTAAAATTGTACGCCTTCTTAAATAGTTAAAGTATAAAGTTCTTGATAAAAATATTTCAATTTAAAGAATATTTAATGAGGAAATTTCAATGAAAACTTGAAGCTAAATAAAGCCGAATATAAGAAAGTAGAATTGCAAAATTTTTCAAAGTGATTCTTAATAAAGATGTTTTAGGAAGATAAGTTTAAACTTATTTACTTACACGTATTTTTTTGAAGGCAATATATGTAGATGCCATTGATAACCTTTGTGCTGAGGGAGGCTCGAGGCAACCATATGTGATCAGTTCTTATCAGTACTCCCATTACAGATGATAAGACTGCTGCTGTTCGCATTCATTGCGTTGGCCCATCAACGACTGACCAATGGCCAGCAGATGTATGCAGCTGTTGATGGAATGTGCGGCGCTGAGGAATTGTGCGTGACGGACAAGTTGTGCACCGAGTCGGATGACTCGGGACGTGATGCAATTGGACCCCGTCTTGGCAACACTTGTGGCCATGGATTTGTGTGCTGTGATCGCGAGCAGCTGGAGAGCTGGAACGCTTCGCTTGCCATGGGTGCAAGCGGCTTGCAAACGAACTCATCTGCAACTCAGACTGTGACCACCATGAAGACGCCAACTGTGACGACACCGGCGACATCGGTGACGACGGAGGAGCCCAGCGGTTATGAGAGCTGTGGCTTTAATATGGAGTGTGTGCCGAGGACACTGTGCAAAGAGAATTTGATTATCGATGACGGACGCTTTATCCTCAATCCTCGCATAGGCGATACTCCTTGTGTCGGTGCTCTGCATCGCTGCTGTGCCATAGATCAGAAGGTAACTCAATTTGAGCTCACAGTGATCAAGGATAACATCTAGTTAACTACTTGCAGATCTCTGCCAATGACAGTTCGTATGCAAGCAAGTTGGCCAGCTTCAAGTATCAGGGCTGTGGCTGGAGCAATCCCAATGGCCTGATTCCGGACCAGGACAACTACGAGTATGCCAAGGATGTCGCGCTGTTCGCCGAGTTTCCCTGGATGGTGGCAGTGTTCAGTGGACGCAATCAATTCCTCTGTGGCGGCACTCTCATCCACCCGCAGCTGGTGCTGACCAGTGCCCACAACATACAAAATCACACGATTAACACGCTAGTTGTCCGACTCGGCGAATGGGATCTGAACAGTCTCGATGAGCCGCACGAGCATCAGGCGCGTCGCATTAAGCAGATCATTCGCCACGAGGACTTCGAGCCGCGTGCCTTCTTCAATGACATTGCTCTGTTGGTGCTGAGTGAACCGGTGCCAATTCAACCGCATATTCAACCACTTTGCCTGCCACCCACTGAGACACCCGCCTTGCTGACAGAGCTGCGGGATGCCCAATGCTTTGCCACTGGCTGGGGTCGCCGCTTGCCGGGCAGCAGCCGGATCGAACATCTGCTGAAGCGCATCGATCTGCCCTTGGTGAGTCGAGCCGAGTGCCAGGCAATGTTGAGAATCACTGTGCTGGGCCGACGCTTTCGTCTGCGGCCCAGTTTTCTGTGTGCAGGTGGCTTGGAAGGCAAGGACACTTGCCAAGGTGACGGAGGATCGCCACTCTTCTGCACGATGCCTAAAGAAGCGAATCGGTATCGTCTTGTGGGCATTGTGTCCTGGGGCATCAACTGCGCCAAGCAAGATGTGCCTGCAGTCTACGCCAATGTTCCCTTCCTTCGCAACTGGATCGACGACAAGGTTAAGACTTTGGGACTTCAGATCGAGGGGCCTTAGAAATGCGCGTCTTTTGACATGTAATAGAAAATGCATATTCTCAAATAAACAATGTTATTCTAGCTCATTAATAACCACTTTATAAATTTGTATTGAAATGCTAACTTAACTTTACAAAGTTATTTTACGAATTATTCATACGATTTGTTTAATATATATTAAACTGCATTAACTGCATTTGATTTGTTGAATGAAACTCAACACTCACCGACTATCAGAATAGTTTGTGCAATTACATAAATATTTTCATTGGTATATTAAACTCACATGCAGTAGATATATACTGTCGTTATTCATAAATAATTGAATTATTTAGAACAAGTATGAAAACTACAGTCGAGTATGTTCGACTTTGAGATACCCGATTCATATATTGCATAAAAGCCGGACAGTATCATAGGGTCACAGGCAGAAGGAGGCATGTCCGACCCTATAAAATACATATTTTCTTTATCTGCGTCAACAGCCGAGACGATCTAGCCATGTCTATCTATCCGTCTGTCAGCCTGTCCATCTGTTCGTTTGTCCTTATGAAACTCTAGATCTCGGAAACTATTAGAGATGGAGATATAACTTTTCGACAACTCTAGTATTTATTATTTTTGCGGTATATTATTTGGTATATTTTAAGAATAGTGGCGCACTTTTTTACTTTTATTCACAATCGAGCACACTCGACCGTAGCTTTCTCACTTGTTTAATAATTGGCTTTAGCATAAAAATTCGTAAGGACTAATTTAGGAAATTCGCGCATTCGGGTTTTCGAGTATATGGGTTTTCTTTACTGTATACTTAATTGATTTATCGATCCGAAGCAATCTTGATGCCTGCAGCTTATTCAAGTTGTTGAGTCTAAGCATATTGTGCGGCTTCTCTCCGAATTGCGCTGCTTTCCTCCTTGGTCATAAGTTGAAATTAAGTAGTTTTTGCAGCGACAGCCATGAGAGACCGACGAAACAATGTAGCAACTGCAGCTTAAAGTCTGTTTGGGACAGAGAAGCGTGCTACCAAAAATTGAAAAATTACACGCTGTGCAATAGCTGGGGAATTGATTTTGACCCTTCGGAAGCGGAAAAAGGGCGTGGATAGTTGCTGTTGGCGACGACTTCGCGAAAAACCCATGTCTCAAGTAAATTGTTAAGGGAGTTTTATTTATTGGAGAATTTCATGCAACATGCAGCGTGCAGCGTGCAGCATGCAACTTGAAACTTGCCCAATATTGATTTTGCCGCCATAAGTACATGGCAGGCATCTAGCTCTATTTTTGACTGCAAGTATTTGCATGTAAGCCCATGGGCATGCATCCTTGCATCCTTGTGTATAATTGTATATTATGCAAAATTCACGCCTGATTAGTTTTCGTTTCTCGTTCTCAGTCGAAATCAAATATTTGCCAAATTGATTATGATTTAATTATAATAAAGCAGCATGTCAAATGCAATACAGCGCCATCTATGAGTGAGTATCGATATGTATGTATGAGTTTGTGTGTGTGCTTCCATTTATAATGGCCCTGACCACATTTGTGTTGCATACTTTGAGGCATATTTCCTTGCCGACAAACGACAGATGTATGAATGTAGCTGCAATTGCAACTGAAACTGCAGCAACCAATGTGTGCACATGGCATCAAATTACAAATGATGCTGCGAAGGGAGCTCAACTTAAGCGGGAGGGACTTGCGGGGGGAGGCTCTTGATAGAATGGCCCTGCTTTGTGGCCTGCCAACGGAAATAGAAACAGCTGCAAATGGCATTTAGAAGTGCAAGCATATGAGTGAATGTGTGCGTGTGTGTGCTTACTATGCGTGATAGTGCGGGTGTGTGTGTGCGTATGTGTAAAAAATAAAACAAGCCACTAATGTTCATAGAGCCATTTGTGCTAAGCACACATGAACAATTGACACTGGCTAATTGCAGTGGAAAATCCGCTAAATGCAACCATAAAGTACATTTGTATACACTGCAACTAATTGGGGCGTGTAACCGATGCATCTTTTAATCAATACAGCTGAAAATTCTCTTCAAGTATGTAGCATTGCTAATTTATTCCTACTAAAATCTTATCGAAAGTTGGGAGCTTAAATATGCTTGTAAAATCATCAGCAAATTGATTACAATTTACAGCATTCAACTATCTTCCAAATTGTAAACTTATGTCCAGTGAAATGGTTTTAAAATTATGTTAGAACTTTCAACTTACAGTTTCTGTAACTTTTAAAGCTTTTGCGAAAGCTCATGTACAAGCTTCAAAGCTGTCATTGTAACGGTTTTCATGCAGCCCGGATTATATTAAATTAAGAAAAAAATACACTACATATATTTAAATATAAAAATTCTGAATTTAATAACGAAATTTAAAATATATTATTTAAAATTAAGTATTCGTAAAATTACTTTAACGTTTTATGATTGACGTACTGTAAAGTCAGCTCTTGCTTACGCCTTAAATCAAATTGCATTAGAATAATAACTTTGTTCAGCACAGATGAAATATAACTCAGAAGTGCAGCTCTGTCCATGTCTACACAACCGCAAATTCGAAAGACGAGTTTATTGTTTCGAATGCGATCCATAAGAAGTTCCAACTGCGAAAGGCGAAAAAGTATGAAATGCTTATTAATCAAATAAACATATTTAGACCTACCTCAAGCTGCGACTCTGGACTGAGCCGACGATCATCGGTAAACTGTCGCAACAGTTGTCCGACATCATTGCAAGAACTAATCGTATGCTCGATTAGGTTCAAGACCAAGGCAGTATTCCAAATATTGGTCACAATGAGAGCAATTCCAAAAAGATCTCCAGACGTGTCTGATTTGATTGTGTTGTTGGTATACTGAACTGCGTGATAGAGAACGTTCACATTAACGGCAAACATGTTGGCAAAGACGGTAGCCATAGTTAAATTATAGACGCTAAATGCATTTCGAGCCAGCTGCAGCCACTTGGTGTGAATGTTGGCAACGCGACGCAAATCTTCCAGAGTGCGGGATCCCACTCGTCGGCGAATTGCCAACAAAGCCAACTGCACGCTCTTAAACTGATGCGTGAGCAGCAAAAGCAGCGAACTGAAGCCAAGACGAATCGCCATTAACATTAGCAAATGAAATGTCTTCACAAGCACCTGCACAATATCCTTTCCGCCAAGCAGTTTATATTGTGTCACTATGGAGCAGCACATCATCGCATAGCTCACATAGATTTCCCGCTGCAAAATATTCGACAGTTGCAGTTGCATGTTATCGAGAGCTTGATCGCTGGCAATCCGTCTGAGAATGCGCCAATGCATTCGCCAGTACAAAAGAAACTCCATGTAAACGCGAAGCAAACGCTTGCGACGCAGCCAGATATGACTATAGCAACTGACGATGACAAGAACTCGGAGTCCTGCATTCACAATCATGTTCCACTGTAGTATTATATTGTTTTTCATGTAGCCGTCGAAGAAGTCTGGTGGAAACATATATCGAAACAGTAGAAATAGACATAACGTGATACAAAAGCTGTATATTAAGTATACGTAGGACACCTTGCAGATCTTTAGTATGGAGTTTTTGTTGGTTCGCAGTGTAGTCGGCATCAATCCATAGATGAGCATGTGGTAATAACTTATATTTAGCAACAGGACTAGCTTGTTATGCAACATGTTAGCGTCACAGCAGTTGATTGATTAATGTACTACAACTCCCTGATGGCATTCGGTCGACTGAGTACTCAAGTGTATTTCCTATGTATTGGTGCTGTCAGGTCATTGGATCACATTTAATAAGTTGAAAGCGCGTTATGGTTTGTTGGCAATCTGATGACAATCTGATGACCTAACGTCTCCCACTGCGTCTAGCTTAGCAACCAATGGAAAGTTAGTAGTCTATTGCAACGTAATGTAATCAAATTAATTATTGAACTTTACTTATTCGCTTTTATACGCGCTACCCATAAAATAGAAGGGATTATAACTTTGTGCAGGCTGAAAATGTATGTAACAGGCTGAAAAAGGAATCTCCGACCCTATAAAGTAGACGGGACCGAGACGATATAACATTGTCTGTCCGTCTGTTTTAATGAACACCCTTATCTCAATAACTATAAAAGATAGAAATATAAGTTTTTTTTTTTTGAATCACTTTTTTATGTTGGATCAACTTTTTTGAAAAATAAAAAATTTTGAAGATATTTAAGAAAAACTTGTGTATGAGGAAAACGTCTACTTACTAGGGGTCTTAGTTGCTTCGCTGATAATCTAGTATATTTTGCACTCTATAGTATATATTGAGTGTAGTATCATATTAATATACCAAATATACATTTTAGTATATTTTAGATATTTGTGTACTATATTATTGTAGTATATTTTGAAAAAATACCGCAATGCTTTGCTTATATTTAAAATGGGTAGCGGGTATCTCACAGTCGAGCACACTCGACTGTAGCTTTTTTACTTGTTGTGTCTGTTAACTACATTTCCTGCAGGCATAAAGATATAATACCCTTCTTTACCCTACGGTTAGCGGGTAGAAAACAAGTAAAAAAAGCTGTAGTCGACAGTACTCGACTGTGAGGTACCTGCTTCCCGCTTTTAATAATAACAATACATGGCGGTATTAGTCTTAAAAGCCTCTAAATGAAATATATAACAAAACAAGTAGGAAAGTTACAGTCGAGTGTGCTCGACTGTGAGATACCCGCTACCCATTTTGAATAAAAGCAAAATATTGCGGTATTATTTTTAAAATATACCAAAAATACTGCAAAATACTAAAAATGACCAAATATATAATTTGGTATATTTTTAGTATTTTGTATAGTACCACTTTCAAAATATACCATAGACGGCATAATATACCAGATTGTCGGGCAAAGCAACTGAGACCCCAAGTAAGTAGGCGTTTTAGCCCATACAAAAGTATTTTATTTATAACTTCCACAATCTTTATCTGATCGCAACCAAATTTTCAGGAGTTACAAAGACTACAGTTCCTAATGTATATCCCAAAATTCGTGACTCCAGCTTTATTATTACGTTAGTTATTCGATTTTTTCTGATTTGCGGGGGCGGAAGTGGGCGTGGCAAAAATTTAAAACAAACTTGATCTGCGTGCAATCATAACAAATGCTGTCGAAAAAAAATTATAGCTCTATCTCTTAAAGTCTCTGAGATCTAGGTGTTCATACAGACGGACGGACAGACGGACATGGCTATATCGTCTCGGCTGTTGACGCTGATCAAGAATATATATACTTTATAGGGTCGGAGATGCCTCCTTCTACCTGTTACAAACATTTCCTGCCGGCACAAAGTTTTAATACCCTTCTACCCTATGGGTAGCGGGTATAAAAATAAAAGCGTATACCGATGACTTTATTTTGGGTATTTAACAGTCAAGAGTTACCGTTGAGTACCAAATTTTGTAGATTCTCAAATGTATCTGCGGGCAACAATAATAAGTAGAATTGTAATAATAAAATAAATAAATACGTTATATTTGCGTTCGAGCAAAGAGTATAGACCCTTCAGGAATCCGTTTTTTGCCATATAAAACTATTTCTGAAAAAACTGCTTTGATCTGATCGCCATTAAATTTTTCGAAATCGTAAAGAGTGCAGTTATATTGTGTATACCAAATGGCAGGACTCTAGCTTCAAAATTACACTTGCTTATCGATTTTTTTGTCGGTCGTAAGTGAGCGTCGCACATATCTAAAACAAACTTGATCTGTATTTAAACATCGAAAGCTCTTTACATTACATCACGTTCTATTATTGATGTCTTTTTTACGTCCTAAATCGAATTGCATGAGAATGATAACTTTGTTCAGCACAGATGACATATAGCTCAGGAAGGCAGTTCTGTCCAAGACAACACAGCCGCAAATTAGATAGACGAGTTTATTGTTTCGAATGCGATCCATAAAAAGTTCTAACTGCAAAAGGCGAAAAAGTATGAAATAAATAAATAAATAAACATACTTAGACTTACCTCAAGCAGTGACTCTGGACTGAGCCGACGATCGTCGGTAAACTGTCGCAACAGTTGTCCAGTATTATTGCAAGAGCTAGTTGTGTGCTCGATTAGGTTGAAGACCAAGGCAGTATTCCAAATATTGGTCACAATAAGAGCAATTCCAAAAAGATCTCCAGACGTGTCTGATTTGATTGTGTTGTTGGTATACTGAACTGCGTGATAGAGAACGTTCACATTAACGGCAAACATGTTCGCAAAGACGGTAGCCATAGTTAAATTATAGACGCTAAATGCATTTCGAGCCAGCTGCAGCCACTTGGTGTGAATGTTGGCAACGCGTCGCAAATCTTCTAGAGTGCGGGATCCCACTCGTCGGCGAATTGACAACAATGCTAACTGCACGCTCTTAAACTGATGTGTGAGCAGTAGGAGCAACGAACAGAAGCCTAGACGTATTGCCGTCATCATAAGTATTTGAAATATGTTCACAAGTATCTGGAGAATTTCCTTTCCGCCGAGCTGTTGATATTTTATGACAATGAAGCAGCACAAAGCAGCATAGTTCATACAAATTTCTCGCAGCAAAATATTTGCCAGTTGCATTTGCATTTTGCCCAGCGTTTGATCGCCGATTATCCGTCTGAGAATGCGCCAATGCATTCGCCAGTACAAAAGAAACTCCATGTAAACGCGTACCAACCGCTTTCGCCGCAGCCAGACAAGACTATAGCAGCTGACGATGACAAGAACTCGGAGTCCGGCATTCACAATCATGTTCCACTGAAGTATTATATTGTTTTTCATGTAACCGTCAAAGAAGTCTGAAGGGAACACATACCGAAACTGCAGAAACAGACATAACGTGATACAAAAACTGTATATTAAGTATACGTAGGACACCTTGCAGATCCTTAGTCTGGATTTTTTGCTGGTTCGCAGTGTAGTCGGCATCAATCCGTAGATGAGCATGTGGTAATAACTTATATTTAGCAATAAGACTAACTTTTTATGCAACATGTTTTCGTTCCGGCAGTTGGATAGTTAGTATGCTACAACATATTTTCTGCTGTCAGGACCTTGAGTCAAATACAATTTAATGAATGTGCGTTACGGCTTGATGGCAATCTGATGACGTAACGTCTCCCACTGCGTCAGCAATATGTAATCAATTTTCTAATTAATTACTGAATTATACCATATATTATAGCATTACACTTATATTATACCGCTACCTAGAGATTAGGGTAATGTATTATAATTTTGTGTCTGCAGGACATCTACAAATATAATAGGCAGAAGGAGGCAGTCTCGAAAAGTCTAAGAATTTTTTTTTGGTTTTTTTGGCACGCCCACTTCTGTTTCCGAAAATCGGAAATTTTAATACAATAATGGTATTATTATTGAAAATTTTGTTACTCTCAGATATAAATGGTTATTTAAGAAATAATTTTATATGGAAATGACATGATCAAGATATCATATATCGAGCACACTCGATATTTGATATGATATACCTGCTACCTATTTCGGAAAAGTTGAAAATATTGCGGTATTCATTTTAAAATATACCGAATTAATATAACACAAAAATACTTAAAATATATCAACGGCTTTTTTAGGTAAACTCACAAAATACCATAGATATTATTATATTCCAGATTGTCAGCCAAAAAGTTTTCTTTAACATCTTCGACATTTTTAATCTGATCGCAACCAAGCTTTCAGAAACTTTGGCTATCAAATTACACTTGTTATTCGATTTTTTTTAGTTTTGCTGGTGTGGATGTGGGCGTGGCAAAATTTGAAACAAACTTGATTGGCGTGCAAACATAACAAATGCTGTCGGAAAACAATTAAAGCTCAATTTCTTATAGCCCCTGAGATCGAGCTGTTGACACTGATCAAGAATATATATATTTTACCTGTTACCTGTTCTACCTGTTACATACATTTCCTGCCGTCACATAGTTTAATATCCTTCTACCCTATGTGTAGCGGGTATACAAATTTAAATATACTTAAGACGATATTTGGTATATAAATATCTCAAAAATATTCCGCAGATATTGATAGATACCAAATTGACAACCAAATCTGCTAAATATCTTTAAAAACATCCTTTATCTGAATGCAACCAATAGTTTAGGAATTAGAAGGAAAGTAGATGTGATTACATATTCAATTTGCGGTGGGTGGATTTGAGTATGCCGCAAATCTACAAACAAACTTCATCTGCATGTGATTTACAAGTGCTGTCGAGAATTGTAGCTCCGTCTCTTATAGTGCCTAAGATATTGTGTTCCATACGATCAGATGGATATAGCTATATCGTCTCGACTGTTGACTTCTAGCCTACGCGTAGCAGGTATAAAAACAATATACTTTTGTATGTATGTATATATATGTATATTCAATTCAAATATAAATTTTTTTAATTAAAGGATTCTTGCAATTAAGTTCACGTTTTATGATTGATGTGCATTTAAGTCAGCTCTTGTTTCCGCTTTAAGTCGAATTGCATGAGAATAATAACTTTGTTCAGCACAGATGATATATAGCTCAGAAAGGCAGCTCTGTCCAAGACAACGCAGCCGCAAATCCGAAAGACAAGTTTATTGTTTCGTATCCGATTCATAAGCAGTTCCAACTGCAAAGTGCGAATAAGTTTTTAATATTTATAATTAAAACAACACACTAAACCTTACTTCAAGTTGTGACTCTGGACTGAGCCGACGATCGTCGTTAAACTTTCGCAATATTTGCCCGGCATCATTGCAAGAATTAGACGTGTGCTCTATTAGATACATGACCAAGGCAGAGCCCATAGATTGGTTACGATGAGAGGAAAACCAATAATATCGCCAGACATGTCTGACTTGATTGTGTCGTTACCGTACTGAACTCCATGATAGAGCACGTTCACATTGACTGCAAACATGATAGCAAAGACGGTAGCCATGGTTAAGTTATAGACGCGAAAAGCACTTTGGGCCAGCTGCAGCCACTTGGTGTGAATGTTGGCAACGCGACGCAAATCTTCTAGAGTGCGGGATCCAACTCGTCGGCGAATTGCCAACAAAGCCAACTGCACGCTCTCAAACTGATGTGTGAGCAGTAGGAGCAGCGAACTGAAGCCTAGACGAATCGCCGTCATCATCAATATTTGAAATATCTTCACGAGTATCTGTAGAAGTTCTTTTCTGCCGAGCAGTTGGTATTGTATGACAGTAAAGCAGCATAACATCGCATAGTTCACATAGATTTCCCGTAGCAAAATATTTGCCAGCTGCAGTTGCATGTTGTCGAGAGCTTGATCGCCGATAATCCGTCTGAGAATGCGCCAATGCATTCGCCAGTACAAAAGAAACTCCATGTAAACGCGAACCAATCGCTTTCGACGCAGCTAGACAAGACTATAGCAGCTGACGATGACAAGAACTCGGAGTCCGGCATTCACAATCATGTTCCACTGAAGTATTATATTGTTTTTCATGTAACCGTCGAAGAAGTCTGAAGGGAACACATACCGAAACTGCAGAAACAGACATAACGTGATACAAAAGCTATATATTAAGTATACGTAGGACACCTTGCAGATCCTTAGTCTGGATTTTTTGCTGGTTCGCAGTGTAGTCGGCATCAATCCGTAGATGAGCATGTGGTAATAACTTATATTTAGCAATAAGACTAACTTTTTATGCAACATGTTTTCGTTCCGGCAGTTGGATAGTTAGTATGCTACAACATATTTTCTGCTGTCAGGACCTTGAGTCAAATTTAATTTAATGTATGAGCGTTACGGCTTGATGCCAATCTGATGATATGACGTCCCCACTGCGTCTAGCTTTGCAACCATAGGGAAGTTTTTTGTGCGATGGGTATTCAATTTCCCAATTAATTATTATGAATTATAAATTATATATTTTCTTGGTAAGTGTCAACAGTCAAGTCAAGATAATGTAGCCATGTCCATCTGTATAAACACCTCTATCTCAGAGACTAAAAGAGATTGGTTATAATTATGTCCGCTACCTATAGAGTAGAAGGGTATCATAACTTTGTGCCGACTGAAAATGTATGAAACAGGTATAAGGAGGCATTTCCGACTCCATAAAGTTTATATAATCTTGATCATCATCAACAGCCGATCTGTTTGTTTCAAATTTTTGGATTACTTAAAATGGATATCGGGTATCTCACAGTCGATCACACTTGACTATAGCTTTTTTTTGCTTATTACCAAAAATAATCTTTAACTACTGCTAAAACTTAATATTCAATATTTTAAATGACAGTAAGGTGTATAGAGTAAGTAGATCCTTAATATGTGATAAGATTAAGAGTATTTGAACTTCGACATGCAAAAGTTGGGCTCATTTTGCCACTTTTTGTTTTTTCTTGGGATTGTGTATTGAGCTACTTGTTTAACAAACACTTAACGTGGCTCTTGCCTAATTGTGCGCTGCTTTGCATAAAGTTATTAAATATTAAAAGCTATTAATCAAATGCGTTGCCATCGCTCGTCGCTTCCTTTAAGAGACTCTAGGATGGGAAGTAGAGCCGTAAAGTGTAAAAGTATAGTAGAGCAAAAGAGAATTTTGTAAGAAGCCTGAACTTTGGAGTGTCATCAATTTATGATAAGTTTATTTATGTTTTCCAACACATCTAGAGTATAGACAGTCTCATAATGCCACACGAAATATTCACTAACATTCAATGCAAAAAGTCAAAATAAATCTTAATAACAGAAATAGTTGTGCCTTTTTTAGGTATTGAATAATTATTTGTTTGCAACATATATATACTATACTATGTATATACAGAATTAAAAAGCTATAGACGAATGTGTAGTATTATTAAAACATACCAATTTAAAATATTAAAAATAAACTAATTTATGCCAAAGACTACATTTTGTATATCGATATACCAAATATATCGTATACCAGATTTTTAAAAAAAAAGCTCTTGAAACCCAAGTTTTTGGAATCGTGTCGACTGTAATCGTGTTTGTATGCACCCATAATTGTGACTCTAGCTTTAAAATTAGTCTTCTGCTTGTCTAAATTTGAATAAACAAATTATGAAATGGATTTTTCTCAAATAACAACCATTGTTTGAAATCACACATAATTTAAATTTAAATATATTTTTTTAAGTTAAGTTATACGTAAAATTAAGTTTTATAATTGACGTTTTGTAAAGTCAGCTATTGTTTACGGTTTAAATCGAATTGCATGAGAATAATAACTTTGTTCAGCACTGATGATATATAGCTCAAGAAGGCAGCTCTGTCCATATCTACACAGCCACAAATCCGAAAGACAAGTTTATTATTTCGTATCCGATTCATAAGAAGTTCCAACTGAAAATTGCAAATAAGTTTTAAATATTTATAATTAAAACAACACACTAAACCTTACCTCAAGTTGTGAGTCTAGACTGAGCCGACGATCGTCTGAAAACTGCCGTAATATTTGTCCGGTGTCATTGCAAGAATTAGACGTGTGCTCTATTAGATTCATGACCAATGCGGTATTCCATAGATTGGTTACGATGAGAACATCACCAATAATGTAGCCACTCAAATCTGACTTGTTTGTGTCGTGACCATACTGGACTGCGTGATAGAGTATGTTGACATTGACGGCAAACATGATAACAAAGACCGTAGCCATGGTTAAATTATAAATGCTAAATGCATTTCGAGCCAGCTGTAGCCACTTGGTGTGAATGTTGGCAACGCGACGCAAATCTTCCAGAGTGTGGGATCCCACTCGTTGGCGAATTGCCAACAAAGCCAACTGCACGCACTCAAACTGATGTATAAGGAGCAGGAGCAGCGAACTGAATCCCAGACGAATCGTTGTCAACATCAGCATTTGAAATATCTTCACAAGCATTTGGAGAATATTCTTCCCGCCAAGCAGTTTATATTGTATGACTATAGAACAACACAACATCGTATAATTCACATAAATTTGTCGCAAGAAGATATTCGCCAGTTGCAGCTGCATTTTGTTTAGCGTCTGATCGCCGATAATCCGTCTGAGAATGCGCCAATGCATTCGCCAATAGAGGAGAAATTCCAGGTAAAGGTGAATCAAACGCTTTCGACGCAGCCAGACAAGACTGTAGCAGCTGACGATGACAAGAACTCGGAGTCCGGCATTCACAATCATGTTCCACTGTAGTATTATATTGTTTTTCATGTAGCCGTCGAAAAAGTCTGGCGGAAACATATATCGAAACTGCAGAAATAGACACACGGTGATGCAAAAACTGTAAATTAAGTATACGTAGGACACCTTGCAGATCCTTAGTCTGGAATTTTTGCTGGTTCGCAGTGTAGTCGGCATCAATCCGTAAATGAGCATGTGGTAATAACTTATATTCAACAACAGTACTAACTTTTTATGCAACATGTTTTCGTTCCGGCAATTGGATAGTTAGAATGCTACAACTCTTCGATGTCATTCGGTCGACTGAGTGCTCAAGTGCCTTCCTGATGTATTGCTGCTGTCAGGTTATTGGGTCAAATTTAATTAGTTGAAAGTGCGTTATGGATTAATGACTATCTGATGACTAAACGTCTCCCAAACCGCAAGCTTAGCGATTAATGAAAAGTTTTAATGGGACAAGCGCTCAAATTACAGCGGTACTTAACAATTTTTCTAATTAATTATTGCATTTTGTTAGTTTCTTTGTAAATGTTAAATTAAGGACTCGCACCGTTTTTATATTTATTAACTGGAAAAGTCTTGTATTAATGGCTTTATTAATTAACATACTTAATTATAGCATTTGACTTCAAAGGCTTTACTATTTAACTTCCCTTAGGAACCCGACTTAGACTTGAAAAAATGTTCTGGGCATGTTTTGATAAACTATAAGGATATTAAGATTTTTTTCGAATGACATTCTGTAATAAATTCTACGATAATATATGCCATTCAGATTGAAGATTGGGTACCAGGTATCTCGCAGTCGAGCACACTCGACTGTAGCTTTGTTACTTGTTTTATTTCCATTCTTTATGTTTCTTTTTCACATTTTAAATGTACAGCTGACGTTAAATTCGATGCTCCAGTTTGACAATTGTATGCTATCCCTTGATTCCACTTCGTATTATATATTCTGACAATGTTTATTTACACACGAGTTGCACAAGTCTACATTTTACAGCAAATTCGACCTTGTCGACGAACAAACCGTGAGTTGAATCCAAAAATATTTGCAAACTTGAGTTGATTCTTAAATTTTGTTTGGCAGATTAATTCAAGGATGTGATGAAAGTACTTATTATGTTCTTGACAAATTATATTTCTTATGTCGAATCAGGTATAGATTTTAACAAAATTATTTTCAAGTGCTGAGTAAACTTAATGTAGTATTTAATATTTAAAATAAGTGTGTAGAGAATAGTAGATCTTAAATTGTAAGAATAAGAGTATTCGAACTTCCACATGCAAAAGTTGGGCTCACTTTCATGTTCTTTTGTTATTACTTCCGATTGTGTATTGAGCTGCTTGTTAAACAAACGCTTAACGTTGCTCTTGCCTAATTGTGCGCTGCTTTGCATAAAGTTATTAAATATTAAAAGCTATTAATCAAATGCGTTGCCATCGCTCGTTGCTTTCTTTAAGTGACTCTAGAGTGAGAAGTAGAGCCGTGAAGTGGAAAAGTCGAAAAGAAGAGAATGATGTAAGAATTCTGAACTTTAGAAAGTCATCTATTCGCGATGAGTTTATTTATTTATGTTTTCGAACATAGCTAGAGAATGGGAATTCCCATAATGATTCGAAATATTTACAAGCAATCAAAGTCACAATGGCAAAATAAATCCGATTTTTATGTTGATAACTAGCGTAATTTATTTATCTTTAATAGCATAATAATTTGTGCTTATTTGTTACATGTTGAAGAGACTAAATTTCCCGTGCAGTATTATTCATGTTTAAATAAATAATTATCACAAAAACTATTTAGTTTCACTTTGTTTCTTATTTAAATAATAATATCATTTTTTAATTTTTTACTTTGGGGTTTTCTTTCAAAAGAAATATATATTTTAAATATAAATATATAATTTTTTATTTATAATTTGTGTTGGGTCGTGTAAGATTTTTGTTCTGGAATTGCTAGGCTGAATTTAAGTGAAATCTGAAAATGCAGTTAAATAATACGATAGCTTTCCGCACTTTTACCTCAAACACTTTTTCAGTCTATTGTAGTTTTTTCTGTATATCCTTAAATCAATATTCAAACCTCATAAAGACCACAAAAACACGAAATGTTGTCTTTTTTGTTTACGGACAAATTGAATCAAATTGGTTGCCATTCCCATCTACGTTTGTGATCCAGTTGTCCAGTTGGCATCATCACGAGTCCAGCTCAGCATTAAATATGCCACCACAGCAGCTACTCGTAACCCTATCATTTTCTCAGTCTTGCCACCAATATATTTCTCTTTTCCTTTTTGTATTAATTCCAATTATACGCACGACTGGGGAATTTTCATTTGGATTGATAGGATTTTGGGTCATTATGCGCTCCGTCCCAGCTGCCGTTCCCTTTCTCGTCTGCCGTCTGCCATCTGCCGGATTCACAATCATCATCCAACAGGCATTTGGAGACACACATTGTTGCCGTCTATCCATTGTTGCTACTATTGTCTTACCCTGTATTCAAGGCGACACTTTTGTGCGGCTTGGGCAACGAGAGAAAGTGAGCACGAAAGAATTTCAATAAGGATAAGAGTCTGTTTCTATATACTAGAGCAAGTTCTAGTCTATCAAAGTTACTTTCATTAATTGGTATATACTTGGGTTGTTTCTACTGTAGTTCGCTTGGGGCACATGATTGGCAGGGCTTGTGTATTGATTGCAAAGTTTCGTTTATGACATGGCCCCAGCACAACACACAACAAATAAGATTTCTACCCGAAACTAATTAGCAACGGGAATAGCTCATTTACCCTCTCGCTACCCTTACTTTGGCCTCTTCCCTTCCTCTTCAATCCGCAATCCTTTGCCTTGATTTTGTTTTTGCTTTCCACGCTCATGTGTGTTCGCCTTTAAGGCATAATTTTGTGCTCCATTAGCTGAATTGAAATTATAAACTATGGGCCCATTAAATCTATTAATTACATAATATGCATTTTCCCATTAACTGGGTATGTGCAATTTCATGCAACCCGGCCGCAGGTTGCGTAACAGACATGGCCATAAAAGCCATGAACATTTCTCTCGCAACCGCTTGAAATGTGGGTCAAGTAGTTTTCACCACTTAAATGAAGTAACCAATTCCAACCCGCGGTTTTGTCGTTCTCTGCTTTCCGACTGCGAATCAACAAACTGCCGGATAGGATTTTCTTGCTTGCTGTTTTTGGTTACTCGTGAGTATTATTTTGGGCATTTTCTGGGTCATCGTCATTCTCGTCCTCGTCGTCCTCGTCGTCGGCGTCGCATAAATATAAATTGTATTGTTTCAAAAACTTTTTCCAGTTGAGTTTCGCGGCTAACGGAAAAAGTAGTTAAAGTTTTGTTTTCGCCACTAGTTTATTGCGTGATTTCCTTTGCAATGACTCAGCCCCAACGGATAGGACAACTGAAGAATGAGCATGGAGGAGGGAAGGACTATTTTTCTCTCTCCTTCTCCTTTACCTTTGTCGACTGTCGGTTGAGTCAGTTGGAAGGTGCTAAAACATTTTGCCAAATAATTTACAGTTGTTGCCAGTGTATTTGTGTGGTTTTTAACAAGTTGTGGCATAGTTTTCGCCATCTTCTGGCAATTCGGTTGGACCACATCCGGAAATGGAACTGTTGTCGAAGTGTGGTTTTGCTGCAAGTGCAGACGTATTCAACTTGCTTCATATTAATGTTAAATTTCGACAAACGTAGGATGAGCAGAATCTAATTACACTTTCTTATTATTTTTCGATTACTTGTTTTGACAAGCACATTTCAAAATTAATTGAGGTTTAAATTTGCATGTGACGTTTGGCAACTAAGATTAACGCAGGGGTTCAAATCTCTGCTAAGAAACCAATTTGTTCTCCGTTTTTAGATAATACTCAAACCGTACTTAAAGCAATTTCATACTGCAAAAGTGCAGCATACTTTTTGGCGCTGCCATGACCATTTACAGCTTGCCCATCTTTGAGTCGAGTCATGCTGTGAACTGAGTTGCAATTGGCAACTGCATTGCAAACATTATGCACGTCGCCATCGACTGCAACGTGACCAGCAATTGTGCAGGGCTTCTGATCGGCCCTCGGGTGCTCGACGTTTTACATTTCCTGACTTCTGCCTGCCACTTCTAATTGCATTTTTACTTAGTGCACGACGCCAAAGTTTGCGGCGATTGTCACGTCCCTTGCCTAGCACTCTTCTCAGTCCCAAGACCACGGGCAAAACTTTAATTAAACGTGTTTGATTTATGACTTGTGTCGGCCAACTCACCGACCCATGAGTGGCAGAGGGGGAGAAAGAGGGAGGTAGGAATGTCTGGGCATTTGCAACCACAATTCCAATTCGAAAGCCAAATGCGTTTATTTCCGTGCGAGCAAAACATAAAAGCTGAGCACCTTGATGGCAGTCACAGCTGCTCTAGGAGTCTGGGAGCGTAAGTTTTCCATGTGGCCTCCATTACCTTGATATACGTATTGTTTCCCTAGCCACAAAGCATTAACGTTGCATTTCTTCGGGCTTCAGGCGCAAGCCCAAGCACTTCAACAAGTTAATCAAAGTTATAATGGAGCGAAAATGTTGCAAGGGCTCAGCAATCTGGGTCGCAAATCCCAGCAGCTTACGTCTTAAATCAGGTACAGGCCACGGCGCAAATCTCTCGCTCAAAATATTCCACGATAATCAACTTTGATAGGCCTTCAACTTGGGCACGGTTCCGGGCATCGGCATCGGCATCGACTTGCCCCAAAAGTGATTGGGAAAATCGCAAAAAATAAAATGAAAAAACCGACAACAACGAAAAATATTCTTGCTACATATTGTGGAGTCTCGCAATTTTCTTGAGCCGTCCTTTTTCCGCATTTTTTATGGTCTTGCGCGCAAAATGAAAATGGAAATGGAAAAAGTTTCGTGTTAAGCAACTTGCCGGTCGTTTTCGGTTTTCTTTTTCTTTTTTTGTTTTTGTATTTGTATTTGGTCCGATGAACTGTTGGATAATCGCCGACTGCTATTTTGGCCACAGCCTGTGGCTTAGTTGCCTTAGTTATCGTGGTTGGCCCTGGCCACTAAGCTGTCTGCCAACACGACACTGAATCGCTTTCCAAATGGAACGTACCAAAAAAGGTAAATATGAAAACGTGACCCTGATTAGCCTTCAATTAGGTGTATTATTTTATGCAACGCCTAACGTCACTAATTCGTAAATTGCTACGGAATTTTCCCTAATGGTAATTGACATTGATCCAGAGAATGTTTAATATTATATATAAATATATGTATAATATTTGCACTTTGAGTTACCAAACTCAAACTCTAAAATTCCCAATTCGTGATTATTTATAAATTATTATTCAATATGTAAAAATAAAGATTGGAAAGTTTATTCCAACTTTATGCCACTCCACATTTAATTAGGGAAACTGTTATTATTCAATTGAATTATAAATTGCATTATTATAGCATGAAATCAATAGTTTTTATTCTTGTTGTTTTTTTATGCGTTGCCAATCATCAAAATCTGATAAAAACTAAAAGCGATTCGCATTCGTGATTGCAAAAAGAATTCAACTATTGCGACAACTGAAATCCAAAATATGAAATGAAAAATATTTAATTTTGTAAGTTGTGTTTTTTCATATATTTTTTTGGTGCATTTTGCTTTTGCAACTAAATAAATTTCGCATTCAACGTGAGCAATTAATATGTGGCAAAGCCGCAAATAAAACCGCTTAATTACGTGACATCGACCGAAGAAGAGGAAAGAGGACAACAACAAGGATAACTACAACAACAGCGGCAACAATTTCAATTGGATATTTTGCATGACATGCAACGCAATGAAATAATAATATGGTTAATAAAGTCAGCCACATCAGACACGGATTCGGTTTTGCTGGCCGAGAGCGCGGATCGGGATGGGAGGAGTTGGTTGCTCAACAGGCCCGAAGCCAATTATCACACTTATTTCGCTGCTAATTAAAATGCAATTATTTGTCTTAAACAACATAATCCCATTGACAGGCGTTTTATTTGCATACATACATATATGTACATATATAGATTCGTACATAAATGAATCGATGGTTGGCTTTCACAGAACTGGCTCCGCTTCTGCTTCTGCTTCCGCTTCCATGCTTTCATCCTCGTCCTCCCCTGTGCCTTCGCTATCATCATTTGCATCGCCATCGGGGTCGTCCTCATCATCCTCGGCTGTTATGTGCAATCGAGGCGCCACAAATCCGTTGCTACGCAATCGAGTTGGCGAATTAAGCTGTCGCTGCTGATTGGGCGCCACATACTGCCCACCATTGGCGACCACATTGCGTCCCGCCTCGTCCACATAATCGCAGATGATCTGCCACAGCGACAGGCGCTCGGAGGTGCCGCGCACGCGTGCTCGCAACGAGGCTGCTGTGGCAATCAGGGTAAAGTTGAGAATGCCCGCATTGAAGATGTGCAGCCAGCCATTCAGCTGGAGCTGACTGTCTGCCGCCTGCTGGAAGAGCTGCATCGGCACTGGCATTGTCCCAGTCGAGGTCTTTCCCACTACTTGTTGCCCATTGTGATCGCGCTTCACGGCCACCTGTGAGCTTACGATGGCACTTGGTGGGTCTTCTATGCCAGCGAGAAGGAGAGAAGTTCTATTGGAGGTTCGAGTTGAGTTGGCTGCAACTTACCTTCGAATGATTCGCGTGCTTTGCGTAGATCGGCTCGCTTCACCCAGCCGCGCACCGTTGACTCCGGCACCCCGAGTTCCCGAGAGATGCCCGCCTTGGTTTCCCCCTTACGGATGCGTGCGATGGCTCGCTCCTTGTCAGCCATGGAGACCTTCACTCGAGGTCGCTTGCCCCGTGGCACAATAGGTTCGTCCATTGTAGAGTGAGAATAGATTTGATATTCGGAATGTTAAATTCTCTTTATTTATTTCGCGTTTTTATTTTTTTCCGGGTCGGATCGATGTCGACGTCGAAGTTCAACTGGCTGTTTGACAGCTCCTCGGGCGATGGCTCAATGTGTTTCGGCTGACATATAAATCTCTGTGGTTTGCGTTTTCTTCGCGTTTGCTCGCATTTGTTTTGCCCCGAGCTTTCCTCGCTTCCCCTTTTCCTGCCTTCTTGACAGTTGCCTCCCAGGGTCGCACTACATAGCTGCACAGTGCTGCCAACTCCTCTCAAGTGTCAATTAAAACTCACGGTATTTTTTTTGTTTTTCTTTTGCTTTTCCCATTTGCATTTATTTGTATTTTGTTTTTGTTTTTATACTTTCATGTGTTTTTCTCTCAATTCTTACATTTAACTTTGACGTACATCTAAAATATGTGATCTAATTGCTATTTCTTTTTTTCTTTTATCATTTTTCATTATTGTTGTGGGTTAATCTCTATAATACTTTGGCGCATTGGAGCAGAGTTGCCTTTGGCGCAACTATTTCTTCTGGTCTGCTGATTTTACAAGCATTTGCAAGCCAACTCAAATATGGTTAACATATCATACGATAATATTTCTTTGGTTTTATACAATTTTATTCATTTTAAGATATATAAATTAGATAATAAATTATTATACCACTGAAAACAAATATAATTTAGCTTTTCACTGCTCCAACGCCCTCTCAATCCGGTCTTAAGTCTAGGTAATACGACTTAAATGCTACAGCCATCAAGGCTGAACTTTACAATTTGTTCTCTGGTTTTATTTTTTACGGGATGTTTTCCAAGGTATTTTCTATCGGTTTCATCAGCAGCAAAAGTCAGCCATTTTGTTTTGTGGGCAATTTTAATTTCCGATTTCCAATTGTAATGGAATTTGGTTACTTTGTTTATGGTCTAGGTAAATCTATGTGCAAAAAATATATATGTATATGTATATGTATTGTATATCGTACATTATATACATATAATATATAAAGTATGTATGCCACCATCTGTTCTATAATCCTGACAATTTGCCAATGATACATTGTATTTGATTTTTTTTTATGATATACATAATAACTAATAAAACCACCAACAACTTTTTTTTTGTTTTTCAATATGAGTTCAATTTCCAGTTTTGTTTTGCTTTATTTTACTTGCCTACCTTAATTAATATCTTGTTCATTATGCTTGTTAAACTATTCTTTTGTTTCAATTTTATTCATAATTTCTTTTTTCAACAATTATCACGTGACAATTTTACGTTTACGTTTTTTTTTGTGTTTAATTAATTTTGTTCTGGGCAGTTAATCATTTTTTCGTGTCTGTGTATGTGTTTTTCAAACATTTATATGTACGAGTTAATATCGTATAATTATATTAATTAATATTCAATAGCTGTCACGTTACGTTGCGTTCAGTGGGGGGAGAATTAGGGACTCATACTTTCACATATAGAGCTGAGATTTAGATTGTTAAACTACTTACAAAGTGCAAATAGGTATTGCTCTAAGAGAAGTTGGAAAACGGATCCAGATTCTAGATTTTAGAGCTGCTGGCAGTGTGACACAACGTTCTCTTCTCTCTGTCTGAATCTTAAAAATGAACTGAGTGAGCTTTTAAAACATGGCTAAAATCAGAGATAACTCTAGTAATCCTCGTCCAGATGCTGCAGCCCTGGCTGTTTCGCCGTCCCTCGGCACATCCGTCGAAGGATGGCAATCAGTAGCGCAAACATCACGCACAATCCGAGGGCGAGAAGCGAGAGTTTGCCGTAGGGCAATTCGCTGAGATCACGTCGCAAACAGATCTCGGGCGACTCGTCGTGCAGCACCAGCTGACTGTATTCGCCGGCGTGATGTAGTAGACCGAGCTGCTCCAGATTCCACTCAATGTGCCGCGTTAGTTGGGCCAGCGTCGAGGTGTGCGTCACATTGGGACAGTTGGCAATGCCATTGCAGAGCAGGTGACGCGGAATGCAGACCTGCGTGTCGCCGGGACAGCGGAAGTCGCAGCCGCCATCCTGCAACAGGGACGCAGCCAGACTACCATCGGGATTGCGCGGCAAGTGGAACAGCTCGGTCCAGACCAGTCGGAAGATGTTCTTGCCAGGCTGCCCATCTCCGGTGTACTGTATGAGCACCGGCAGCGGTTCCTGATCAGCGCCTGTGGCGCCCAGTTCTGCCGTGGTGAGGATGGGCAAATCCCTGGCCAGCGATATATTGTCGGGGCAGACGACAAAGCGAGGCTCCAGTCGTCCGGCCAGATACACTTCGATCTTGGCGCTCTCGCAACTGCGATCGGCGAATCGCGCCTTCTCCAGATTCAGCCACAAATCTCGCTGAGCAGCTACCTTCAGCTCCCAGATGCACTTCTCACGACGATAATGATGCTCAGGCGGCGCCATCGGTCCCGCTACCATGGCTAATGCTTTCTTGTAAGGGAAGACGAGATCGCCATCGGGCGAGGGACCGAGCGTGATAGGACCACAGAGCGGACCATGCGCAAACTCATAGGTGGCCTCGAAAAGTGGATTGGGATTCTTGAAGTACGAGGTAATGGCATGCTGACCCTGCACAATCATCTCCAGGTTCATCTGATCCGCCGAGGAGATAACACGCACAGCTCTGGGAATGTTGTCGCAGAAGCAGGCCAAATTGTTCTGGAACTTGTCACGCTCCTCCCAGATAACCAGCTTGTCCACACGCTCCTCGTGGCAGCGAGTGCACGCGTTGCTGTTGTACGGCAACTCCTTGAACGAGACCGAGTTCACCTCAATGATGGCCCTGGCATACAAACGTCGATCCGTAACGAACTTGTACTGACATCGCACATCGCTGCCGCCGGTTCGCTTGAAGATCAGAGAGTTGAGGGGCGAGCGAAGGCGGCCGCCAGGATGCTTCCAGGCGTACATGACTTCGTCGCAAAGGGTGTTAGGAACGGGGTCGCCGAAGCGGGTGTTGTTGAAGAAGTCGTAGTGCGCCCAGTAGTACAGTGAGCTGCCGCTATAGCTGCCAGTCTTCGAGTCGAATTGCACGTAGAGTGAAGGACTTGTGCTGACGAAGTCTACCTTTTCCATGGGTCTCGAGAAGGTGTCGCAGAAGGTCTTGATGATGCGGGCCGGGTCCGCGTGATCTGAGTCGTAGATAGTCAACGATTCCCCGCAATCGCCTTCATATTTCAGTATGGGTGATTCGATGCGATTGATGCGAAAACTGCCAAAGAGAAATAGAGAGAGCAAACGATGAGGCGAGCTAAAGATATGTCGATGTAAAGATGATATTTCTCACAGCCAAAGTCATAAAGTGCGGGAACCCCACAAAAACCCACAAAGGCCTTTGGCTTTATGCCAAACCAACCAACCACAATTTGGCCAGCTTTCCCCAACCGAACCCGACCCGACTGCCGACTCCCGATGTCATCAACTTTGGCGTGCTGCGTCATGGCGCAGTTTAATATAAATTCCAACTGGTAACAGGTAAAATCTCACTTTTTACTGCCACACGTTTTCTCGTTAGATTTCGCTTGCTGCATCTCGCTGCAGTTGCTGTTGCCGTTGCAGTGGAGAAAAATGAATGCAAATTGCTTTGCTAAAGCATTTTGGCAGGCACGTTGAAGCCAGCAAATTATTGCAAGGTATGTGCCTGAGCTACTGATGAACTCGCAACTTCCCAAACAAAAATGTAGAACATAAAATGCGACGCCACTAAACGCTGATATTACCCGTAAGGATTGGTACATAAATAACCTTTAAATTTCATTAAATTTCCCTTAATAGAAAGTCCCAATTGGCATGTGCTTTCTTAAATATCCCTTTCCTTATAAACAGAAACATGATATCTTTTTTGCTTATAATAAAGTTACAAAATCTGAAATTAAATTAGTGGAAGTATAATCAAAGAACCACTATATTTTCAGTCCAACTTTAATTTATTTTTTTATTAGTGAACTTAAGCCATATACAAAGGCATGTAATATTTTGCTGGCATACAATAATTTCGTATCGCTTTTCAAATTTGCGAAAAATGTGTACATACTATTATATACATCAGTTTTTTTTGGAAAGTAAGTAATTTAAATTGCAATTTCCATTCTAAGCGAAAATAGCAATTTGTGCCAGGCCTTTATGGCCTCGCTATAATATAATTTACAGTTACCGCGAAAACTTTTCCAATTACACTCATCCTCAGTTTTTTGGCTCGGATCCAATCTCCAACAATCTAACCAGCATTCAAGCATTCGTGTCGTAAAAATAGTTTACGTAACTATCGCACATTCATTCCGTTAAGCAGATTTCATACAATTACATTGGCGCTGTCCAAAATATATGACATAATACAACATTTTATTAACCCACACAAAAAGTTACCAAATGTCAAAAGCAAGCGAGAAAGAGAACGAAAACGAATAGCAGCAAAAAGCAAACAAATCACCATTCAGACGGGCAGCAACAACAACTACAGCAGCAAGAGCAGCGCAGCGCAGCATCACGACACAATTTCGTTTCATTTGTTTCATTTCATTTCGTCCCGTCTCGTTTTGACTCGTTTCGTTTTCATTTTGGTTTCTTTTTTTTATGCTGCTCCACTATTATTTCGTCCTATTCATAATAGAGCAGAGTTACATTTTTGCACCGTCTCTCCCGGTCTCCCGTTCTCTCCTCGTCCCTTTGCCATTATCCTCTCTGCTGCTGTCACTCTCCCCTTCATCTATACGTGCTTATGCCGTTATTTACGTACGCGACGTCGCAAAGTAAGCCTGACGCCCTGCGGCATGTCCTCATAATCCGTTTGCAGCCTAGTTCTGGCTATGCTGACTCAGTGGGGAGTTTATTCAGTCCGCCTTAAAATATGCAATGCAGCAACAGCAGTCGGACTGAAACCGCTCTTCGGCTCCCTCTCCACCAACAGGCTGATCTGGACTGCTCTGCTCAGTTGTCAGCTGGCTAGGGAGTAACTGCTTAGTTATGTGCATATGGCAGTCAATTGGTGTCGTGTAGAGTCCTGCTTTAAGTGCGGGCGTCAGCTGATAAATAGCTGTAGCTTCCAGTTGTCCTCTAAACCGATTTATTACATACATTTATTGCAAATGGCAGCGAAACATCTAACCTAAATAGTATCATATTTCATTGGGAGTCTACTACTATATATAATTTTTTTTTGCTTTTATAAATCAAATGACTGTTTATTAAATTTAGTGTTGATGCAGTTAAGTAAATACATTTTAAAAAAGTATTGTCCTTTTCTCAAGTATAAATTTAAGAAATTATTATACAATTATTTTTACTTTTCCTGAATTTTTCATATTGAGTATTTATTATCATATTTAAGCTTTTATATTTTACTGCTTTACTATCTTTATTCATTGTTATGATTTTGTTTGTTTCACTGTCTTTTTCTATATCATAAATTATACCAAAAGTTAAGCAAAGAAATTCAACTATATATGAATGTATGTGAGTAGTAATTACACCTAGTATGAGAAATAGAGTAGAGTATAGTCTATCGCTTTTATAAAAAAAGATGAATATTTAGTAATTTTGTTTAACTTTTTTTTAAATATCTGACTTTAAGTTGAGCTGGAATGAATTATTTTGATGACTTAATTACAAAAATTTTTTTTTTTTTTTTTGCAATGTCTATTATTTTTTTTAATTTGATGGATAATATGATATAATGACAGTTCGACTTATAAACGTGAACAAGTTGCTTTGCTCCCCTGCTAAACACTTTAAATAATTTTGCAGTATACTTTTAGGGGCATTGGAAGAGAATTAGCTTGTCGACTAGAAATTCGCCATTTAATTTCAATCATTTGAAATGTAGGGTGGACCAAAAACAAAAAAAGAACAGTAGACACTCGTAGTTAGTATAGTAAGAGTTGGGGAAGAAAGCCGAGGCATGACATGTTACTTAAATGAGCAAGTTTGTTGGAAACAATGTCGACAGTGTCTAGACTTGCAGACTTGGGCCAGGCAGCAGCCGTGTGGCAACAGTATCAACAGTTGAGGCAGCCAAGGAGTGTCTCTCTCACATGTAAGTGAAGCTCTCAAGGACTGTGTGGAAGAAACGGAGCAATGGCGGCTTGAAAACAGGCAAACAGACAAATGGATGGAGGGGGGCTACGTAGAAGGTTGTGCAATTGTTGTCGTGGGCGTTGCAACAACTTGAATGAAGTTGGCAGCAAGCAGCAGCGAGAGGTAGAGTCGTAAAAGGAACAACAACAATTTAGCGCTGCAAAGACAAAAACTTGAGCTGAAAGTACGAAAATTGAGAACAACTCACGCAGTTTCCCATTGCATTTTTCGTCTACTATTTTGAACTTTTCGCTGCTTTTGGACAGTCGCTGTTCACATGTGTTCTCACCCGCTCTCTTCCACTTTTCTCTGGCTCTGTTTGTGCACTGTAATCACGCAATCATGTTGCCCACTTCTAAACTCTTAATGGCAATCGGTGTAAACGTGCGCACAAGTTCTCCATGCGCTTGGATTTAGTTTCGTTGCCCTGCTTTTTGTAGGTGGACATAAATATTTATCTTTTGGCAAAAACTTGTTTGATATTTTACTCTTCATGTGTGAATGCGTGTGTTGGGTGTGTGCGAGTGTGTGTGCATCTCTGTCCCTGATGTTTGTCATGCACACAGTTTTCTTTAGCAGTTTTTAGCCAAAAACTTGGCAATGTTTTGCAACATTTTGTGCATAAATTATAAGCTTGCAACATGGTCGAATTCTCTGCTGCAATTGTTGTTGCGTTACGTTACATTGCGAAAGTTGAAGGTTTCTATTTTGACAACTTTAGGGGCGAGGTTTCAACTAAAGAATGGCTTCTGGTTCACAATACTGCAGCGAGTTCCGCTGTGCCAGAGATTGTCGAGAAAACAAGTTACATAAATGAAATGGAAAACTTACGAGTGTGTCTCTTATCTATATAACAATTGTTGGCAATTGATAGATATATTTCAAGCACTTAGCAGTTATCCTGTAAAACTAGCAGAATGTAAATAAAACTGAATAAATTTGCTTGCATTTCTGGAATTTATGAAATTGGTTCCCCTTCAACAAAATAATCTAAGATTCTCAATAGATTTCAAACTTTATTAGTAAGAAAACAATCAAACTTCAATATCAAGTATACGACGATTAACTTTTCAGTTGAATTCCAATTAATTTTAATATAAATTAACGATGGTTCCCCTAAACTATTTTATTTAAGATATTGAATACTGCAGTTACTAAACTTGTTAGAAAAGTTTGAGCAGCGAATCATATCAAGTATACGACCATTGATTCATCAGAATAAATAAATTTATTTAAAGCGAATATATATATATATAATAAGCGAATAATATGTAAATATTCAATATATGTATACCCCATTTCTTATTCGAATACAGGGTAAATACTTTGCAGTTTTAAGCGAAATAATCCGCTCGTCTTATAATTTGCTCGGGTTACAATAATTGGACTAAACTTGTTAACAACTTTTCCAATAAAGTCCTTAGCTCTATGTGTCATAGATATCGCAACAAGAGTTTGCAAGACTCAAGACTTAAGTTTAAGTCCTGTTTACTTTGCAGTTCACCCTTTTGAATAGATTCAATTCGAGCAAGCAAACCAAAGCAAACCAAACCAAACGAAGCAAGCATCAATGATGCCCCCCAAAATGTCAAAACTTTTGCATAGTCTTAGGGGATGAGACTAAGCCAGACGATCCTTTGCCTGGGACAAGATTCGCAATGAAGCTGGCGAAAGCCGCAGCACAATAAAATATTTCCCTATCCTATGAATAGGCGCATTGCATTGCGAGGGAGGGAGGGGAGAGTAAAACTGCAAAGCGCAAACTGAAAACTGGAAGCAGAAAACTGTAAGCTGAAAATGCACGACCATTGCCGACACTTGGACAAAAGTTCAGAGCCCGGACTCAGACACAAACAACAGAGCGACAAGGAGAAGAAAGAGAGAGGGGACAAAGTAAAAAATATAAAGAACAACTTCAACTCGACACGTTAAATTAAAATGTCACATAAATCTTTGCGGCAAATTTCATTAAAATACGCTTACAGCATAGAACGCAGCGCCAAAATGGATTGAAGCTGGAGTGGCAAACCAAGGATCGGGGAATGCAGACTTTTGTCACAATGAGGATGAGATGAGGGAGGAGGGGGGAGCAATGCAAAACCGCTGGCAGGCATCCTCCGTTGCCGCAAAACTTTACACTTTACTCTTTAAGTGAAATGTCGACGAGGGCGACGGATTTTTGGGCCAAAAAGACCCTCGAAGTCACGCCTCTTTTTCGTCCAGATATATTTACAATATAACAGACTTTGGCCCCGACAATGTTATATGTGTATGAAACCCAACAATGGGGGAACAATGGCAACAGGCCCAGGGGCGGCTCAAAATTGTAAATGATGTCGGGCAGAGCAGCTACAAAGAACTACAACGAGGCGTTGTTGCACTTTGCTGAATTGGAAAAAGTAAAAATGTGTGAGTAAGATTAAAAGAGTATATATAAATCTACATATTGAGGTCTATTAAGCAACTGTCAGTAAGGAAACTAAAAGTCTGAGATTTCTATATCAAACTGTCGCATATTTAGTAAAATATAAGCAATAGCCAAAAAGATGGTATTCTATATGATTAAAGTTTTAATTTTAGAATTCGTAAATTATTATTTCAAGTATTCTTATAATTGGGTTAAGAAAATCCGAGAGCATTTAAATATGATCTCTGATAAATTGATGACAAAACCTTACTCTACTACATATATTTTTCCGGAATATTTTGTTGGTAAGATTAAAATTGTAGAAGTCATTCAAGTAATAGTTTTATATGCAAAAATGGATCTAAATTCCAATGATTGACAATCTAGTTTTTGTGTCCTAAGATATATTTTGAATGTAACAGTATATCGATATACCAAATATACCTTATAGTATGTTGGAGTGTGCTTTTTGGTTTATTTGTTTAATATATTTTAAGAATAATACCGCACTGTTTGGTTTTTATTGAAATGGGGTAGCGGGTCTTGTTAATTTGAAAATTATATTTCAAATAAACTTTTCTTGAAATACGAAATTTAAATTTTAGTTAACTTTGCTTTGGAAATAAAAATCTTTCCTCAAATTAGTTTCTATAAGCTTGTATTTTTTTTTAATTTGATATATAATTAAGTTTTTTAAAAGTAAGACAATTAATATTAGGAGATTTGTTAGAACTATCCCTATGTAAAGTTAAAAAATGTTTGCAACGCCGATATGAACTTTTTAAATATCGCAATATTCAATTTCAGCTGTATATTGTTATTCAGTTACCAGTAAAAATACAATATGTAAATAATTGAAGGCATTTAAAATGTGATGTGCTTACCTCGGGAAATAGAGTCGCACTATTTCGCCTGGATGTCCTTTAATGTGGTAGCTGCAGGAGGTGTTTGGTGGATACCAGTGGGCAATGCTGAGGAAGATGCCCTCGCTGGCGCTGCTGTCCTTCAGCGAATCGGAGCTGAGTAACCAATCGCAAACGCCGTGCTTGATTCCTGCGGTCTCCACATGGCCCGGCCAGTTGCCAACGTTGAAATGGAAACCCGTATTCAGCAATGGCCCCGCCGGTGATGTAACAAACTCCACGTACATGTATTGTGATGTGCCTGCAGGCAGAAAGAGAAAGAGAGAGAGAGACAATTGATTGGCAAAGTGGCTTATGGCATGGCATGCTCTGTGGTCTGTAGCTACGGTGGTCTATCAGGCATTCGCCGACGGCAGCGTGCCCTTTGTACTTACCAATAATGCTGAATGGGAACTTGCCGAGGCCACAAAATTTGCCTATCAGCGGCGAATGCTCATCGCGTCCATCATAAACGGCCAACCAGTCGTATGGGCAATGCTCGTTACCCGATCCGATGGGTCTGATGGGACAGGTCATCACGTTCTCGCATCTATATATAGAGAAAGAGATACATGATATAGTTGAATTAAAAATGTTAGTTGTGCACTTTAAAATAATTTAAATTCAGCGAGTGGGTGAATAACCTTTGATGCATTTGTGGCGCGCGCGTCAAAAGGTAAATCTAATTTGTGCCTTGACTTCACGGTTTACAAAGAGCAGCGAACACAATTTCAAGTGCAGAGCGCCCAAGGCAAATATAATAAAAAAGCATGTTGAAATTGAATGAATAATTGCTCGTCCAACAGCTTTTAGTGAAAAGATGAAAGAGTTTAAAGACAGAGAGAGACCGAGAGGGATACAATCCGGAAATGTGTTGAAATCTTTATCTAATCAGTGAAACACGTGAATATACACAAACAACTCAAAACGTATTTGATGTTAGCTTAGACCCCTTCCCTGTCCTTGCCAACGCCATCCATGGCATTCACTTCGACAGCGCACATAGCAAAAAAAAAAAAAATAGAGAACTTGAAGTGCCAACTAACCATTTTCATACTCGTGATGTTTAGTTGAAAGGCTGCTTCAAATGTGTGTAGCATGCAAAGGGACTGACTGACTGATTATAAACTTTATAGATGCATACTATTAATAATGATCCTTCAAACTAATTTATTATTATAATTATGCAAATGCTGTAACCGAATATGTTATAATTTGGGAGAAAAGTTGTTATATAAAAACAATACTAAAATATAATTAATTTAAATTAGTAAATATTAGAATAAAATGTAAGTTATATTATTTTTAGCAGAAACTCAAATTTGAAAGTTGTAATAAAAGTTAAGGTATTAGAAAACTAAATCTGATTTTTACAAAGTATATACAAAATTCTTTGAAACGAATAAACTATTATTATACCAACAGTTATTAAAATAAGCTCAAAAGAAACTTCGGTGATTGACTTCACTTCTCAATGTTGTACAAAATTACAGAAAGGATATTTGAAAGTTGAGCATTCCCGATTGTAACATGCTTTCTATTTTTTTGTTGTTCGTCATCTCAGTCGGAATATAACCCAGACAAAGTGACCTTTGCAAAGTGATTCACTCTGTTTTCAGCCACTGACGAGGCCCCTTTTAGCCATCCATTTGTTGGCAATACAATTTGCTTGAAGGCGTCGAATTTCGAGGCAATTTAAAAGGCAAACGAACGGACTTTTTCACCTGTTAGTGTGAGTGTGAGTGAAGTTTCTAATTGAAAGCCAACTTTGGCAATTATGCTCTCTCGACCTTAATCAAATGCGGGCCTGCAACTGGCCATGCGATTGAAACAAAAAAAAAAAAAAAGAGATCTAAACTAATTGACATTTTATTGAGCCTTTGAATGATTTCCGTAAAAACTTTGAGAGCGAAAAACTTGACCAAACTCTAACTGTGACTGTAACTGTAACTGTTTCTATTAGCCAGACAGTTGTTCGGTTTGCTTTCGATTCGTTTCAGTCAATTTAATCACTTTGTCAGCAAGTTTCCTTCCCCTTCAGATCTGTGCAGGGGCCTTGCCTAATCTAACTTATTGATAATAAATGCGTAGGGCAGAAAGTTGATTATTTTGACAGTCCCTCTCTCTTTCTCTCTTTGTCAAAGTTGGTGGCTGGCAAAAGTTTTTGGCCAACAGACATATCAAAAATAACTGACTGGTAATAATTTCGGCATATTAAAAAACTTTTTTCTCGATGACTTTTGCATTTATTTCGCCTTGCCTCGCCTCGACTGTATCCCAAAAAAGTTTCACTCAACTTTTTTCGTATGCGAGTGTTTGTAAGTTTGTGTTTGGTTGGCAAAAATGCTGGGCTGGCAAAATATTTGTTGTGTTTGCCACGCAGAAATTAGAAAAATGTTTTGCAAAACTGGCATTGCCCATTGCCCAGGTCCAATAAACTCAGCTGATTTATAAGGGACGCATACAAGCAAGGACAAAGTTCCCGCTGACTTGGCATAAGCACCTTCATATCGATGTGACTTGGCCTCAAAATTCACCCAGACACAGACATTGAAGCAGACTCAGCCTCGCACTGAGACTAAGAATAAGAGTGTGTTTCATGAACTGGATTTTAGTGAGCTTTGGTGTAATGCTTAGATGGATTAGACGGATTGTTTGCCAATAGTTTCAGACTAAACTGAGACACACAATACTAAATCATTTTAGAGAATTTAGTTGGACAAATAATATATTGTAGAAATTGTGCAATGGGATTAGTTTCTTTGACGGACCATCTGGTTTATTTCGTACTCTAAGGTATATTTTAAAAGTAATAGTATGCGAATATACCAAATACAGCTATCAATATATTTCTGTACTTTTTCGGTATATTTTTTATACTGCAATGTTTTACTTTTTTTTTAAATAGTTTGCGGGCATCTCACAATCGATAAACCAAATACATCTTCAGTATATATTTTAGTATTTTTCAGTATATTACAGTATATTAGAAAACAGCTTGCGGACATAGACTGTGTCTATATAGAAAATATAGCTTTCAGTATATTTCAGTATTTTTCCAGTATATTGGTTTGGTATATTTTAAGAACAATACCGCACTGTTTTGAATTTATTAAAAATTGGTTTCGGGCATCTAACAGTCGTTATACCAAATATAGCTTTCAGTTTATTTTAGTATTTTTGCGGTATATTAGTGCCTTTTTTTGAAAATAGTTGGAGAGTACCTCGCAGTCGAGCGTGACTGAAGCTTTCTTACGTCTTTTCTTTGTAGCAACAAAGCAGGAATTTTAAATAATGTTCAATCACAAACTTCAACCTTTAGAGTAAATACATAATAATAAAAAATTTCATAAATTTAAGACTGAACGCCTAAACACAAATAAGTGAAATAAACCTCTTAATTCTTGATGTCATTTAATTTATTGAAAACGATTTTGTTAAAATGATTGCTACGTAATTGCACACATAAAAAGGACAAATATGTTATTAAATGTAGTAAAAAAATTTGTCTAGACTAAAATTTCTTTTAGTCTGTTCAATTATTGAAATAAATATTAAAATATTTTTTTTTTATTGATTTCCATTAATCAATTGAGGATATTAAAAGTAAATCCTTCACATATTTCAAACATTTTGCACATAATCCTTAACAAACCTTGAAAGCATATGCAGTATATATTTTCAAATCTCTAATTAATTCGCATGCCGACAAACTTTGGGCTTAACTTTACGGTTAGTTTGTCGAGTGAGTTGACTGAGTAGACAGAATTTAAAATGTGTATTCCAGAAGACCCATCAGTCCCCACCCCCACTCCAATAGCAACCCCAACCAAACATCATTAATGGCATCTGAGCATTGAAACCCTTTTTGGCTTTTGTCGAAAAACATTCGATTAACTCGGTCGCTGTTGCTGCTGAGTTTGCCATTAGCTCGTTTGTAGCGTTTGTTTGACTAATCCTTGCAGGCACGCCTTCTCTCTGTCTGTCTGTCTGTCTGTCTGTGTGTTGGAGTGACCCGTTCATCGACCGGGGTGAAACAACTTAGACTTGCAAATTAATACGCACTTAAAGTGGATTTTCAACTAGTCCGAAAGGCGTGTTTCTCGATGTATCTTCTTCAGTCGCCTCGCATTCCAGCACAAACGTTCTCAACTCTTCGCTTTTTCGCTGTCAAAGCTGGCAGTTTGACATGCCTTCGTGCTTGCACTCAAAAGGTAAATATTCAAATTGAATCTATAAAAATAAATTGAATGTTGCTTATCTAATTTCAACTCAGAGGAACGAAGAATACGTGCAGAGCGCAAGAGCGTCTGAAATATGCTGACTGGCAGTGGCTCTGGCATTTGCACATCAAACAGCTTTAAGATACTTAGACACTTTTTCTGCCCATTTGCAAAGTGCTCCCCTCACAGTGAAGTGTTAAAAGCAAGACGACTTCCCGCTCTCCACTCTTCCGCCTTGTTTGCTGTTCCATTGAAGCCCTTTCAGTGCAATGATAAAGCAGAAAAGGGGCGAAATGTTTAATGACCGCCCGCAACGTTTGTGAAAGGTCAGTGAATGGCAAATGCAAATTGTAGTCGACACAGACACAGACACAGACCAAAACACAGACACAGACACACACAGAGAAAGAGATACTTCAAACAGGTAAACTCAATGGAGGGGTTAAGTGGGGCAGGACTTGGGGGCTCAGCCACTTGGGCAATTTATAAAATATTCAAGTTGTGATTTAAGCCCAAAGCACAGCTGGCATTCTGCAAGTGTCCCCAAAGAGCTGCTAATACTCCTCCGAGATTTCACATTCATGGAAATGTTTTTTTGCCAACTAAAATCCAAAACAAAAGCCAGAAACAAGTGAAATATTCAGTTGCAAAAATGTTTAAAATGCATTTTTCAATTTCCATTCGATTTTTGTACCCGCTCCCATAGGGTAAAAGGGTATTATAACATTGTGGCTCCAGCAAATGTATGTAACAGGCGGTGGAAAACATCTCCAACCTCATAAATTATACATATTATTGATCAGCGTCGACAGCTACGACGATATAGCCATGTCTGTCTGTCTGTCCGTCTTTTTAAACACCTAGATCTCAAAAACTGAAAGAGATAGAGGTGGAATGTTTTTTTCGACAGCATTTATATTTGCACGCATATCAAGTTTGTTTCAAATTTTTGCCACGCCCACAAATCTATATAAATCAATTAACAAGCGTAGCTTTAGTATATGAACAACCTATAAATATATAACAAAAATGTTTTCTTTTTGAAGTTATTAATGAAATACCTTTGTAGAAAGAAAAACGCCTTACAAATGGGTTTATGTTGCTCTGGCTGCTAATCCGGTATATCGTGCACTTTATAGTATATTTTGAATGTATTTCTGTATAAATATACCAAAATAGCTTTTGGTGTTTTCTTAGTATTTCTGTGGCAAATAAATTGACTGTATTTTTAGGAATAATATCGCACAGGTTTTGCTTTTATTCAAAATTCATAACAGGTATCACACAGTCGAGCACACTCGACTGCAACTTTCTTATTTATTCATTCATTAAAACGGCATTTTTGCTAGTTTTCAGTTGCCTTGAGACAATTTCATCGTTTTCACATTAATATTAGTAAATCAACAATGACTGCAACTGCAAATCCTTAAGCCACGCAATTTGAGTGTGGGCAGATAGCAGTCGCAACCGAGAGAAAGGACTCAGGAGTTGTCACGGTAGTGTTGATGCGACTGCGACTGGGACTCTGATTGCGACTGCGACTCTGACTGGGAATGCAAATGGAAATGGGAAAGCTGTGTTCGGAGTCGGATTGGGTGTGTGACATGTCGCTAGCGTTTGCCATGAAATTGGTGCCAATTTTTCCAGAGCGCTCTGTCAAATTGTCATTGTCAGGATGCCAAATGCATTACAACAACGTCGATGGCACAACACACGTAATGTTGACTGTTCGCCAACAACAACCAAAATCCAACACAAAAAAAAAAAAATGACTGAAAAAATATTGCTAGCATTTTCGGAATTGCATCGCTGCCATCGTTGTGCCAAAATGACAAATTACAGGGTGTTAAACTTGGCGCTAATTTCTCTCGCCAATTTCGCAAAATTTGCATATGCCCAGAGAATGGGCAACGAGTGGAAATTTTCTCTGTCTAGCTTACCTTTGACCATCGACCGCAAATTGTTCGTTTTGCAGATATAACTTGATGTACGGCTGTCGAGTGTGCAGCTTATATCGGCAGTTCAAGGCTCGAGGATACAGGCCAGGATACGCCGGAGACTGAACGTAGCAGGTCTGCAGACGGCAGTCGCGATATTCACGCTCGCAGTACGAACTGAAAGAGAAAGAAATACAAATATTATATAAAAATTGTAATTAAATTTAATTTTCCATTTTTGTGCTTCTCTATGTCCTTATAGCTTTTGTCCTTCTCCCTGGTCGCCACATTAAATACCGTCAATAAATGTCGCCAATCTCTTCTCCAAATCTTGTATTTTCTATCCCCACTCCATCTCTCTATCTCACTAGTTTTCCTCTTGGGCACAAATCCAACAAATTAATCGCTGGAATTGCCTGGCAGGCAGTCAGGCAGGCTGTTAGATACTCGAGGGCGGGCAGACGGACGGACCGACGGATGGAAAGGGCAACGAAGAACAACAAAAGCAGAAAATTGTGTTCACTGATTTGGAAATTCTTGAGCAGTTTCCTTGCCTTGCCTTGCAGAGGCAACCTTGTAAAATTGCTCTTGAATTACAAAAACAACTGTAATATTGTAAAGAAAGCCGTGCGTATAATTTTCAATTTGTTCAAGTCAAACAAACGCATTGCCAGGGTTGTCACTCCGCTGCGAAGTTTGCCTAAATATGATTACCATTTACCATTGTATTTGTGCTCTAAATTTCACCATTCTATTTCGCTTTTTATTTCCATTCCCATTCACATTCACCATTCATTTGCTTGTCGTTTGGCTTCCGTTGACTACCCTTTAAATGAAATTTAATAAAGGGTGGCTTGCTTTTAACTCTGATCAGAATGGTATATAGATAATTCTCTAGCGAAAAATGTCCCTTTCGACACCATTTAAAGTGATGATTCATTTCATGCAAAATATTTTATTTTAAGTAAAGACGAGTCTTTTAGCTTTTGGTTATCACTGTCTTTAGAACTAAGAATGATGTTGCAATTATTTTTACATTTTAAGATAACACAATAGCTAAAATGAACGAATTCGTTTGAAAAACAAAAAAAATTTACAAATCAACAAACAAAAAAACAGAAAAAAAGTTCCTGAAACCTATTTTAGCTCTAAATATAATGCTAAGTCAGAGCTATAAGAATAACCTTTACCTAATTTTAAAATGGTTTTAGTTAAAGTTTTTTTTCATTGTAAATATTGTGTCCCTGGACATTTTTCACTAGAGAATTGCTCATATTTACTGTTATTTGTCCTGACTATTCGACTTAGCCACTGATTAAACTATTAACACACATTCGAAAGGATATGACGAAGAAGGCTTTATATTGCACAATATTTGATCGTGCAATAAGGCTGGATGTTTTTAAATATTTAAACCCGATACCCATTGAGTAGAAGGGTATTATGATTGATAAAATTCGATACTTACAATTTTCTATAAAAACTTTGATTGCGCTAATCACATTTAGACTGGCGAATTTCATTTGTATAAAAATCTATTAAAGAGTATTTGCCTCGTTGAGTATTGGTTTATTTACTTTCGTAGCTGGGTTAGGTCGATATCGCTGCGCGTGACCACAGAATTAGCATAAAAATCATATTGGCCATGTGGGCGTTTGTTTTGTTTGTATTTGTATTTGCTTTTGCCATTGGATTGGGATTTGGTCTGGAATTCAATCCCCATGCCTGACTGTCTGTTCTCGATGTCTGTTTAAAGTGTTAAAACCGTTCAACACGATTGATGAAAGTCAGCTTAGAATAATACTTAAAGCTTGAGAGCTTCGCTTTAATAATGCGCTAAAGTTGCAATCAGAAAATGCCTAGCAGAAAAGTTGTACTTTGTATGCATAAAATATTCGCTGAGATACTAGAAATGTCTTTGCTCTTTTGCCTGTGCCCAATTCACATTCCATATAGAAATGCTCCAAAACTTGCAACTTATTTTATTAAGATAAAAGTTAGACGACGTCATGGAAAAAAACCAGCGAGCGAAATCAAATGAAATTTAATGTCTGCAAAGTTTTTCGGGATAACTGAATGCTCGTTTTGCTGTCTCCCACTTTTTCCCAAGCTCTCAGTTTGTTCAGCCTGTCGCGAGTTTATGTTGCCGCAGTGCCGCCTTGCCACGCCCACTCGTAAATTGTAATTCAATTTTATGCGACCTTCTGTTGCCGCATTGCCAGCATTCATGTTCTGCTTCCGCTCCCGCTCAGCGTCCTTCGCATATGATTATGGAATGTCCTCTTTACTGCTTACTTGGGACAGGGGAAGAAGAGCTCTCGAAATTGTCAAAGACATTGCTCCCTTCAAAAACCACTCAAGTTGCGTGCAACATAATAAAATTAAATTAACGCATCGCTGGCTACAAAGTAGTAACTGTCAGTTGTCAGCCACGCCCACTGCCAGCCAACCGCCTCACTCGGTGAACACATAAAAATGAAGCACAAAGGCGCTAAACATTATCGATAAGCCAAGGGGGTCACAGCGGGCAGTCTTTCAGTTCGTATCTGATTTCATTTTGCTCTCTTGCTATTTGCAGTTGACTGTTAAAGTTCATTACGTATACGCACCCTTGCACAACTTCGCCACGACGATTTGGATACAATTCCGGATGCTGGCCATAGCGCAAATAGACTTCGGTTTGTTGCTCGGCGCGTGAATCGAATGTGAAGTAGGTCTGCAAAGAGAGAACAAAGAATCGAGAATCAAGAATCAAGCTAAATGAGTTGAAATCTATGCGCTGTTAAGTAAAGTTGCCGCTCTCCTCGTTAAGCACTACGCAAATCACGTATACGCACTGCTGTCCAATGCCACGCTAAACTGCATGCCATTAGTAGCTATGCGATGCCCACCAACTTGATGAATTTCGTCAATTTCCCGCTGCATCGCCAGACAGACAATCGACCCGCCTCCTCCCTCGCACCCAGAGCACCCCCTCGCCATCTTCTCAAATTTGATTTCACTGTGCGTCAGTCTGAGATGAAAACATTGTATTTTGTGTGTTCGCCGTTGTCAACCGTTGTGTGGCTGTTTGCCAACGCGACACGTTCCACTCTTGTTCGCTCCCTTCTCTGGCCTTGCCTTCCTTTCCCTTTGGCTCATCATCATCATCATCATCATCATCATCATCATCATCATCGTTGTCTGACCTGACCTCTTTTTTGGCCCCTTTTCTGGCCATGCACCTCATCAGCACTAATGACGCAGCTGCATTGACGCAGCCCCAGCAGCTCTTCCGTTGCGTAACCCCAGTTGGAAAATCAAACACTCGATGATGATATCAGATTACTTTCTATGCCTGACATTATTTCAATTGTGATATGCCAACTGCAAAATTGTTTACTGTTTTTTTAAATAGTAATAAAGTAGATTCTCGAAATTTAAAATTTTCTGCAATTGGAATTTTCAAGAAATTTGCTTTGAGCTTTGTAAAGTAATTGAACCAAATGTTTAAGGTATATGTATTGTATCACATCTTTGAGTAGTTTTAACCTATTATTATTAGCTAACAAATTGACACATCAAATCTATTACTCCTTAAATTAAAGTTTATGCCACTTTTTAATTTGTGTCTACACTTCAAATGAAACCATTGTTTAGTAAATTGAATGTATCAGAAATTATAATTTGCTTAATAACAAAGTGGTTCTAATTATCGATTTCATCAACAACAACAAAACACATACTTTTAAGCAATTTTTCGTTGTTTGGCTTTAAACAATCTAAATTTTCTATTGATTGAATCTTGCTTTAAGATTGTAATCTTTAATTTCATTGATGGATAGTATACAGTTCTTGTAGAATTTTGATTTAAGATTTTGCCTTCCTGGTTCAATTTCCACATTTTATAATATTTTATACTTGATTTTAGCACGTTTTTTTTCTGTATTCACTTTTGCCAAAGGAATATTAAAGAGTGTTTAAATTTACTCCAAATAAAAGTTTTAAAACAGAGATATATTAATTTTCTCAAAGGATTGGCATTGAGTTTGTAACTTTTTAGAAGATTAAGTGGCAGAAATTCTGTTAAATAATATTTTACATAAATTGAAGTCTAAATTATGATAAATAATAACTAATATTATTTGATATTTAAACAAAATATCTATTTCTATTTATTTTGTATTTTCTTATATTTGAAAACTAGAATTATAAGCAACAAAGTAATACAATACTTTCCATTATTACTACACTTTAGAAAAAAAGGAAGTTTAAAGTTCAAGAAAGCATTATATTCAATTTGCATTGCGTTAAGGACACAAAGTGCGGATATCAAATCGATTATGTGAGACCAGCAAAATATCTTGTTGCCATAATCGCAATATATAAGTAGAATATATATTCCATTTTATTGACAATTATCTGTGCATCGGTATCGCCATCGTCATCCTGCTCTTCGTCGTCATCATCATCATAATCCATGGGAGCAGAGCTGTGGCACTCGGTGCCATGCAACATGGGGCATGCAGCATGCAACTTGGTACTTGGTACTTGGTGCGTAATGCACATGTCAATATTAAATGCGTTACCGGCGTCAATGACGTTAGCGCCACTTAACGATGTGAACAATGGCAGCGACGCAGTCAGAGGACGACCTGGATCTGGATGTGGACCTGGTTGGTAGCCAGTCACCCAGTCAGCCAGACAGCAGTCAGGGGCAGCTGTTACGTGCATGGGCATGCCTCGAAAACTGTCAAACGCCGCATGGATGCCGCATTCCCCACTCATATTTGCCGCATTATGCGACTTTCGATGCATTGAATATTCGTGGAAATGCCAACGATGATGTTATGGATGATGATGCAGCATCGACAGCAGCGATTTCGTTGCCATTAACTGTGCCCCCAACAGCAACTGCGACGTCTCATTTTAATATGCTGTCGAATTTTTCGGGGTGCGAATAAATTAAAAATCATTCAGATTCAGAATCAGATTCGATTGTCAGGCAATTTATTTGTGATTTATTGGCATTGAAATAATGTTAATGCCAAATTGTTTTTAGTTGCTTTAACTTTTTTTTGTGCTGTTGCTGTTCTTTCACTTTGCTCATTAAATTGCGAACGTGGCAACGTTATTACCTGCCAGGTCTCTATTATTTTTATTTATTATCATGGATGATACTGGCACTCTTTACTTCTTCTTGCGATGCACTGCAACGTAACGCATTTTCCAGCGCATTCGCGCAAAATAAGTGGCAGAAATGTGTTCAGACGAGGAAAACTCTGGCAAAATCAGCGTGGCAAAAACAAAGCACATAACGCCCACAAGTCTGCCAGCCAAGCGAAGCCAACTTCAGGCAGCGAGACGGGACGAGTTTTCATAAATATTTATGACTCCATTAAGGTGTCCATAAGACACTCTGGAGGGCAGGAGTTGAAGCAGCAACAGGAGCAGCAGAAGCAGAAAGAGCTGCAGTCTATCTCCTAGTTTAGCTGCTGTGTTGTGTGTGTGTGTGTGTTGTGTTTGCGCTTCATGCAACTTGTAAGCTGCAGCATGGAGTTAAGCCATGAACTGAACTGAACTGAACTGAATGCAATAAGCTAAGCAAAGAATCGGCTGCTGCAGCTACTGAAAGTCACTCAAGATGGAGAGATTGGAAACAGAAAAACGCAGTAAAACAGTTCGACTTTATGGCAGATTTGCTATATCGACACAACAGAATCATAATAAATTGGCAGCGTAACTTCCGAATAGATTAGCGTATCAACTAACTTAAAACAATACTTTAAAACTGCTGCAAACTTTTCCTTAATTTGATATATATGTAAATACAACACGTCAGAAAAATCCAAGAGAGACTCACCGTGCAAAAACAAGAAGAGGAGGGTAGCTAAATAGAATTCAAACGAGAAAAACCTGCAAGCGGCAACGAGTCGCCAGTCAGTCCAAAAGGGGGAAAGACAGACACCAACTAGACGGCAGTCAACGTGCACAGGACGCGAATGAAGCCAGGACATGAGGAGACGACTCCCACATCCTAGACGTTCAGCTGAATAATGCATGCAGAAATATATATGTATATAGTATACACTATATATACATATACTTATGTGTTGTATACCTGCATTATACTACATACATACATGTGTGATATACATATGTATAAGGATGGCGGGCAAAGTGCGAAAGTGAGTTGCATGAATGCAGCCAAGCAGATAGAGCAACATAGGTCACAGCCAAAGCCAACAAGCAAGAAAAAAGAACGCAAAATGAGACTGCAAATGTGAATGGGCAAAAAATCCAAATAAAACACCTAGCTAACGAGGCAGACAATGTGACCAGATAGATACCCTACATTTTATACTAAGTTTACCAGGAAGAAACAAATCTAAGCCTGTTGCCCAAATTTAATTTACTGAAATAAGCATTTCGAATTAGCTATATATTCATGACGAAATCGCATTTGAAAGTTGGCTTGTACCTTAGAAAGATATTGTTTGAAAAATCATTGTCGAGTTAGACAAATGTATCTATATATGTTCCACCATAGAATTGATGGAATTCATCGCATGCAACTTTATTTACAGTGATGAAAATATAAACTGAAACTATTTTCAAATTAAGTATATGGTATTTTTATTGATCTGGATTAGCACTATATTTAGAGCAAAGATTCATTTTATGAACTTGTTCTGCTTTACGATAAAATATATTTAATCGCTCATCTTTAGGTTTGCAAACGAATCCATTAATTTTTGTAATTATCATAAAACAGAATAATGGTTTCAAAATAACTCTTAGCTCTAGAGAAAAACCCAAATTTACATGGATTGTTATTAAAATATTAAAAGCTATACAGTTGATTTTTATCGCATTTACTTATTGATAAAGTTTTGGTAGATTTTGTAATATTTTATTTTACTTAAATGATTGTTAGTTTGTTAATGTCGCTTCAAACTTTGTATTTTTATTTTAACAAGTATTGTGAAGAATCCTTTATATTAGTTATCACCTCTACTTATTAACCACAAATGAATAAAATCTTTTGGCTATGCTTTAAAGCCTATTAAAAAGAACATCAACAACAAATCAGAATGATAAATTAAAGATGAGACTGACAATGCACTGTCCGTTTATTAAAGTTCTGCTTGGTTCATTTAATATTATTCATATATTTGAGGCGACTATGAAAAAGATACATTTTTAATTTAAATTTGTTTAAAGTGAAATCTCTAATCATAGAATATCTTAAGTGCAAATGAATCTAAAGACTAACTAACTAACTTCAAAAAATTCAACAAATAATAACAAATGTTGTAACTTTTATTTCAGTTAAGCCTATCCTACATACAAGTATATCACCAATGCAATCATAATGTTGACAATCTTTGCTTGAGAACAGTGTATGGAAATATTTCAAGAGAAGGCGACGACATCAAGGACTTATGTGTGTGTGTGTTGTAATATTTTGCTTAAATTATGTGATAAATATAAATACAGAAGGAGAGTGCAGGAGATGTGGGAGAGCATTCAGAGGATAGCTCTGGTTTATTAGAGTAAGTGCGTTGGCGTCTGCAAGTTGCAGATACTTTAGCCAGACGAGGACAGCGACTTTTCAGCGTAATTGGAAGACTGTGGAGCTGGTTAAAAAATGTAGCCAGGTGTTGTGACAAAGTGCGCTTGCAACGAGGCTAAATTAAGAGTTGTTCTTCCTTGGCAAGTAATGACTAATAAGAAGAGTCTTACCTGATCCGTAAAGTTGTCGGTGTGGAAGAGCACCTTCACATAGCTCGTCTCGCTGATGAAAGTCTGCGGCTGTTCAGCCTCGCCGCAGAACATTCCTGGCTCCCGACGATTGGATACATCTGTTTTGGCATTGCCATCGACAATCTGCAAAAGAGACGGAGTGAGAAAGCAAATCAAATGATAAGCGAGCATTCCACAAACTCGGCGCATAAATTGCCAGTGCGAAGTGGATGGCGCACGTCCTGCCCCATAAAGCTGTCAAGCGGGGCCAAGGACATGTGTCATCATTTAGGCGACGTCAAGTTATAAATTAGATTTGATTGCCACGGCAATGCCATAAATCAGCGTCATCAGCGACAACGTTGTTGCAAGTACGATTGCGATTGTTTGCTGTTGCGAGTACTCACCTGAAGATAGCCACCATCGCAGTGGGTGGCATTCAGGAGCTGGCCAACCTTGAACTTCTTGAAGCGCAAACGCAGCACGAAGTCACGGGGCGAGCCCTTGAGGGGTCGAAAGCGATACCAGCAGGTCAGAGGTCGTCCCACATTCTGATTGCTGACCTCGGGTGAGCTAATGTCCTCGAAGATGTCCACCGTCTTATTGCAATGATCTTTGGAGATGTCCGAGGAGCTGCCACCGCCACCACCGCCTCCTCCACCGCCGCCGCCGCCTCCACTGCCACTGCCACCTAAAAAAAGATTAAAGAACATTTAAGAGCTTATTAAGCGACTAGGTTGAAATGTCTTGTGCTTAATTTATACGGCGAATGCATAACTGACAAAGCGGACATTGTGCTGAATTTGTAATTCCAGTCTGCGGCAGCCGCCCCCTAAAAATGTAAAGTTCCTCCTTTCTTTCGCTCATTCGTTTTGTCCCTGACTGTGTGACAAAAGACCATTGCTGGACCCGCCCACATCCAACTCCCCTTTGGCTGCCACTTCAGCAGTCAACGCGCGGAAAATTCTGAGTCGACTCGACTCGACTTGGTTTGGCCTGAGTGCTTGTTGTCCTTGTTCGTTATGGAATTGCGAGGCCAGCGAAGCGCATTGCAAGTCTGCATTGAGTTCAGGATGTTGACTCGGCCAGTTGCAAATGCTACAATTGGTTGCTCCGAAATAAATAAACAATTTATTAGCCACCTCAAAGTGCTTGAATTTTAATTTATTTTACTTTATTATTATTCGAAATGGTGAACATTAAATGAATTTTATCGAACTTCAATTTTAAATAATTTGCATTTCAGATTTTATCGAATTTGACATGCCAGTATGCATTATGTATTTCTGTATAGCCTCAAATAATAACGAGACATAAAATATTGATTTTATTTTAAGTCACAAGGATCATAATTAATTGTTTGTGCAATCATTTTTCTTGTCATTTAACATTATTTCTATTGCTGGCGCCATCTTGTGTTCGTTGGCATTAATTGGATTGCTTAATTTGCCTTATTCAATTTGATAAACAATTTAAAGATTAGTTTGGTAATCAAAGGGAACAAACTTATCTTTTAATATAATTAATTGTTTGTGCAATCATTTTACTTGTCATTTAACATTATTTCTGTTGTTATGGACACTGGCGCCATCTATTGTTCGCTGGCATTACTTGGGTTGCTTTGTTTGCATAATTGAAATTGATAAACAATTTAATTGTATTTTACATTCAAAGAACGCACGTTTATCCCTTAATATCATTAATTGCATGTGCCATCTTTGTTCTTCACATTTTATATGATTTATTTTTTTAATTACACTTGCGCCATCTATCGTTTAGTTTTTACGTTTGTATCTTTCGCCTTCAATGATTTGACTCAAAATTTAGAGGATATTTGAAAGGGTGTTTGCATCTTTCGTCGACTTTGTTTTACTTCAAAATTTAGAGGGTATTTCATAGTCGAATGAAAATATATCACCTCGTAATCATGCGTTTCTCGTCCTCTTTGTATTTGCTATTCCTTAGAGGCAAAAAGCAAAGTGGTTACGTGACCAACATTTTTGTTCCCTTTGCTAGATTGGCTTTGTGCAAGTCAATTTCGGCCTGAGTTTGAAATTAGTGTTCATTTGATGTTGTCAAGTTTGCAGGTCTCAGTTAAATTATGAATGACAATCGAGTTGTTTCTTTGTTTACTCAGGAAGCAAAAGAATAGGAGAAACATTTCAAATGATTTGTTTGCCTTCGATGGCGGAAATTGTTGGACTCTGCTTTTGTGTTGCGTATTCTTCAAGATAAGTCCATAAAATGTCTACTTTAAAAGCTCTGACAGACTTTAAAATGAAGAAATTGATAGCAGAAAGCGCACTCTTCTTCTATATTCATGAAATCCGCAGCTTAATCAACACAAGTCTGGATGGAAAAAACCACTCTCAGACATCAAAGGATTAATGCAATGTAATATATGCTTTAATTTAGCTTAAGGACATACTAAGCCAGCCACAGACAGATAGATTTCAAAGGATGCTGGGGCCAAATCGATAAGAGAGGGCAACGCGGGAGCTGCTCGTCAAAATTTGACAAACGCATTGCGCTTAGCTGCAGGCGGTTACCACACCCCCCAGCCCCCAATCACATCATCCCTCATCCAATCATCCCCCACCCTAAAACCACGAACACAGCACGCGCTTGAGAATTGTGAAAGACCTTGGTCCATGGCAGCTTTAAGCTTGTTGGGTGAGAGGGGTGGGAGAGAGGGGCGAAAGCAGCCGCAACGTCGACAACGAAGTCAACGTTTAATAAATGTGTTTAATGTATCAGCATTTCATTATGGCAACAGTTCCAGAGCCAAGATGCCACACCCACTTTTGCCCCCGCTTGCAAGTTTGTATCTCGGAAAATAAACAAGACAATGCGTAGCTCAGTTTAATAGTTAACCATAGATTGCTGAACCTTAAGCAAACAATTTAACTCTCAGAATTGCCAAATGTTTGCTGAAAATGGCTTCTTTGTCTTTCAGATGATGGCAATACATCTAACAACACAATATGAATAGCCCATAATAAATCAATATTTTGTTGTTATATTTCATGTATAATAATGCAATAATCAAAGTTAATGAACTGCTTTAATGACATGCCTGAAATATGTCAATAATTCATTATTATTTACGAGTATAGCAGAAATGTCATTAGATTCAAACCAAACCAATCAAAGGCAATCAAACAATTTAAATTCTCCGAAATATTTTCAAAAATGCAAAGCATTTAAGTACAAGAATATAGAATAAGAGAGTTTAGCCATCATCTATATGTGAACAGCATACAATCCTTTAAAATATCGTGGTTATTTAATCTCCTCTGACTATCTTGTTTTTGACTTCTGTCAGCATCTTTATATTCCTATCTGAATTATATGTATACTATATTATAGAAATACAAATTGAAGAAATCATTAAAGAAAAGTTTTGTATGACAAAAAACACTTGCTGCATTCGGGCTTAATTGCTTTGATTGTCATTATTTTATATTTCAGAGTATGGTATATTATACTATAGTATATAGTATATGTAACGTAGTAGTATACAATTTACATATATTAGTCGATTTATTTTTATTTTTCATATATAGTCGTTGGTATATTTTAGTATTTTTTTTTAAATGTTAATTTGTTAAATTTGTACTGTTTTGCATTTATTCAAAAGTGAGATGCGCTTGCTCGCCTTTGCTTTGTTGAATACATTAAAAACTTTGTTGAATTTCAAAGCCCAAGTTCGTGTTTATTATTATCTGAAATTAGCCAATAAACTAAAAAAGGGAATACAAAAACTTTGTTCTTGAAACAAATATAATTCCAGCATTCGTACAATCTATGAAGAAAATTTAATCTTTTTAGTTGTACAATGATATTTAGTTGTTTACAATGGAAGTAGAATGCGTTGCAATCTGTAAAATGTTTTACAAAAACTTAATCAATTTGCTATCACTCATCGCTGTCAGCTTCTGATTGGCCTGATGTGAAAAGTGTTTTTCGTTGCATGCAACACAAAAAGTTCTTTGGGAAACTTCATTTCCATTCAATGCTCAGCTCAACAAGAACATTTAACATTTCACCCATTCATTTCCTTTGTGCTGTCCACTCCTCATCGGGTGGCAAGAAGTGTGATTTAGAAACTGCCTCCAAAGGAAGCAGGCAACTGTTGCTTATCACATGTTGTGCTTAATCTTTTGCTGTTTCTTTTTTTTGTTGCTAGCAAGTTCACACAACTATTGTCACATACGCCCACAAAACGGGTTAGCAGCGCAATCCGCACAAAGACAAGCAACAGAGACGACCCCAAAGTCAAACCCAAAACGAGCAGAATGAGCAGAAGGACCTCACTCTCTCTCTCAGTCCCAGTCGCAGTCCCATAGCGAGGCAATTTTGTGCCGCCAGCGAATCGATTAGACGCGCTTTGCTGCTCTTGAATTGCCCAGCGAGTGTATCGTTGTACCAGCAGGATTCTCGGGCAACGGCAGACGGAACGGAGGACGGGGCCTACTTTAAAGATTACTTGACCCGGTAGCGTGCATCGAGAGCAACAACAACAACAACAACAAGGATGACAACGACAACAGATGCGAAAAAGGCAAAGTCAAGTAGAAAAATTGTAAAGCCGGCTTGGCTTTTGCATATTTTTCAACGAGTCTGAAAGCCAGCAAGGACATTCACAGCCACTACAGCAAGCGATGCCTCAGCGATGAGCCCCGCCACGCCCACTCCGCCTAGGCCATATTGAAGGCAACCCGCCCGCATTCCACATGTTGATATATTGTCAACAGACGCATGTCGCATTTGTCTCGGCTTTGTTCGCTCTCTCTGTCTCTCTCTTTCTCTGTCTGGCCTCTCATCCCCACTTGTGCGCCTCTTATCCCTTTTTGTTTTTTTATTTTGATAAAGGTTGACAAGCCTCTTTAGTCATGCCCCCCTCGCTCTTGTCAACAGCCATTGAGGAGGCACTGAAAATCGATTATGAAAATCGTTTGCTGAAATTTTTCACGCACAGCCGGAGAGCTGCACCCGATCCAGAATCCAGAATCCTGAAGCCTCCCTCCCTTCTCAGACCCTTTCAACAGTGGCTTAAAATGTCGCTTCACAGGATTTTGCATAAATATTTTAATAGAAATTCGTGCCTAAGCGGCTTCAACTATTTGCAGCTGTGCGATGACTACGTGAGAGGTTCCATCAAAAGATTGATGGCCTAGCCTGGTTGGTCATGTGTCCCAACTTCCAAATGTGGGTACCTAACATATATGTACATATAATAACATTGTCTGACTTCTTGTATTCACTTAGCTCGACCTTCTATATTGACTTTCGACTTCGTATTCGGGTGAAAAAAAAGTGATTTCCAAATTTGATGAGTGCCCAAGCAATAAAACATAAAATTTGCATATTTCGTGCCTTATAGAAAAATCGAAGGAAGAAAGAAAGATTGAAAAAAGCAAATGGGAAATTTCCATTTGGCGTCAAATCAATTGAGGAAACTTTTCAGTGCCTACGAAAATCCTTTGCGTAGAATATTGCCGAAAAGTGAATTTATGGCTCATAAAAAAAATCACATACATTCATCTAATCAAGTAAATTGCTCGACGCACAAAAACAATCAAAAGCAAACAGCAAAGTACTCTTTCAGAAATGAAAATGAACTCTATTTTATAAAAATATTTGAACTCTGAAATGTGATTGGTTTGTTTGAAATATTTTGTTTCCTAACAAAAATGTCCCAAACATGTCTTTAAATTTGCTTTGCCATGAAAAATTCCTGAAAATTCGAACCCTGACTATGATAAGATAATAAAAAACAATAAATTCTTTACTAAATTATCTAGTATTTGCATTAAGATTGTTACAAACTTTTTACATATTCTTCACCAAATTATACTTTTAAGTCTGAAACATTCTGCTTGCTTTTAAATTCCATTAGAAATTGTTAAAAATTCTTATGATACCCATAAAAGAAATTACTTTTTCTTACCAAGAAATTCAAAGAATTTATATTAATCTTCATTGAAATCTATTGACTTAAAGTAGCCCATTTAAGGCATTAAGGACTGGTTCTTAATAGGAGCTTTAAAATTGTTTTTTTTTCTTGGTCTTCCTTTTGTCCTCGTTGAGCTGCCTTCAATTGCTAATCATTTGTCAGTTCAATGTCCTTGGTGTCCTTTGGGCTGTCCACTTTTGGCCATTACGATTATCCATCAGCACTTGGCAATCAAGCGTTCGTCTGTCTCATTTGGGTAAAAATATCCAAATGAATATAAATGACTTGACGCCTTAAATACTAATAGCCAGCAAATTTCCTTATCTCAAACATACACACATACATTGTACACACACACACACAGAGACAGAGGAAAGTCAAAGCATTTTTACAGATTTTTCAAGTCACTTTTCATCTTATTTTCACAGCGCGATTTGCGGTCAGGCAAATGAGGAGGAGAGGAAAACTTTTAACAAGACAATTTGTTAACTAAAAGAGAGAAGCAAAAAAAATGGAAGAAGATAAAAATATACATAAATATGTATAGTATGGGCTGCCTTTGATAGATTAACTGTAACTGTGATGGATCATTTACTTAAATTATTAAAATTGCCTACTCAAATTTCACAGACAAACAACTCTGGAAGCCCTGCAGCGATGCTTCGAATGATTGACTGTCCAACTGATGGACAGACTGATGGAGTGAGTGACGGACTGAGGGAGGCAGGCAGATTCAATGGCCAGTTGAAGTTGAGCTGATTTCTCAGCTGTCAGTGAAAGACTTCCGCTACAGCAATTTTTGCCGACCACATCAAACAAAAGCGAGCTGAATTTTTTAAAGGATTTTCTTTCTTCTATTGCTGGAAAATTACATTTTTGTTGGCAGAGCTTTAAAGCGAGTGCAACTTCTTAGCGTGTTGCTTTTAATTCTTTGCTGTTGCTCTGTTAATCTTATCAAACGGAAAAATCCATTAAAAAGTTTTACAATTCGCACAGTTTTCGGCCAAACAACGAACAACGAAAAACTGTTAACAGCTCGACGGTTTACATCAACTTTATCGGGGTCACTTTGTGCCGCGATGCGTAAAAGTTTTTCTCTTTTATTTTATAGATTTGTCTAAACCATGACCAAATTTATACACATTTTATGCAGACGTTTGCAATTTCCATCAGCTTCTTTTTGCGGAAAAAGCAAATTTTTCATTTGACATTTTTCATGGTTTTGCGGGTGGCAAATAGAAAAATCTGCTGGGCTGTTGACTTATTTTCCTTTAACCTTTTCCATTTTTTTTTGTGTCCGACGTAAATGAAGCTATTTGGGATCGGAATTTGGAGGGAAAGTGGCACGAGGTCATTACAGTTTGTAGCCGGCGGCCTTCGTTGTGGCAATTGAAGGGTTCAAAGTGGAGTCACAAATTGATTTTGTGCCAGTCACAGAAAGAAGAACAGACGGAAATTCATCAGCTGAGCGAATCTCAGCCAGAATTTACCTGCCGGCTCACACTGATTGTGTTTACTGTCAAAAGTAAAGCAATTTGATAAGTTTCTTAAAGTGCATACTCTAGAAATTCCTTGGAAGCTATTCTGACATTTACCTCTGTCTACTTCAACATTGATGGCTACAGTTGTCAGTCCAAGTCTAAGCACTTTGGGCAATGAGTATCGATGTAGAGCCACTGAGTCCATCATTCAAACGTGTCAAAATTGTGATCAGAAGAGAAGGGTATGAAAAGGATATTCAGACTCGAAATGAAAATACATGTTGTATACTCGCTACCCATGGGGTAAAAGGGTAGTATAACTTTGTGCCTGCAATAAATTTTTGTAACAGGCAGAAGGAGGAATCATCCCATAGATTCTTGATCAGAGTCAACAGAATGTTGACTGTCTGTCTGTATGAACAATATATAATATTTTATACTAAGTTATACTGTATTAAATACAATTGTGCAAAATTCAATATATACAAACATAATAATTGTAATAGTGTATCGATATACCAAGTGGAACGATTAGTATTTTTAGTATAATAATTTATAAATGTTAAACCGCGCTTTTTACTTATATTAAATTACCAAATAAAGCCTTTGGTATATTTCAGTATATTAAATTTGTATTTTTAAAAAGTACACCGGCCTCTTTTGATTATATTTAAAATAGACAGACATTCGGTATATTTTAGTATTCTTAGTATATTAAATATATTCCCGCATAGTTTTGGCTTTTATTCAAAATGGGTAGCGGGGATATCACAATCGAGCACACTCGACTGTAGCCTTCCTAATTGTTTTGATATACAATTGTATATATGTAGATATGCTATGCTTAAAATTAAATAGTATATCGATATACCGATTATATAGCCTTCGGTATATTTTAGTAGTTATAGTCAATCTTTTCATTTAGTATTTTATGAATAATACCGCACTGTTTTGTTTTTTTATGGATAGCCGGTATCTCACAGTCGAGCATACACCATAAACTTGTTCAAATATAGTTTTCATTCAAAGTCAGACACGCATTTGAGTTGGGTTCGTGGAACAAACTGTTTGCATTCAATTTATTAAGCAGCCTGCACAATAATAAAGTAAACACTGTGAACGCAGCCACAATTGGGCAAACAATTTACATTATAAATATTAGAGGAGCAGACCCACTTCCAACTCGGCTTGTGTAAATGATTAATTATAAGGTTTCAGTTGAGTTTTGGGCAACCATCAATTGCCAGAAGAAGAAAGGCAAACAAACAAGACTTTCAAAGTCTTTTTGGACTGGGAGCCTTAATCCTCAATCAATCTGTTGACCTTCAGGCGCAGTAACAAGAGCGGATGGAATGGTCGAACATTACAAGATTCCTGCCATTAAGCTGCAATTAAAGAGCTCCAAATGAATTTATATACACATCCATAAATTAAACGTGCCTCGCACACACACATCGTATTGCCTATGGCATTGAGGATGTTCTTGGGATTGGGAGCCTGGGAAGTTTTACGAGTTTTCCAGGCACATTTGTAGTCTTAATTCATTTCATTTAAGTTAATTAGATTCAATAATTTTGAGGCCTAAAGCGAAAGCCAAACCCAAATGGCTGCTGCGTGCCCAAAATGCCTAAATAGGGCACATAAATTGAGATTTATATGGGCGCTTAGGTGAGAGTCAAGTCGAGTCCTCCTCGAGTCCTTCGGTTGCCGGTCGAGAGGCAATTGAAATTTGCCAATTTCCTAGATTTTATGTGTGTACTAAAATTGTGAAATTTAACGTGCCATAAAGAGACAGTTTCATATACTCGGAATGTTGTCTGATTTCATCCCACACCCCAAAGAATGTTCAATTTTCTTCTATTTCTTTTTTTTTGTTGTAAAGCGGAAATCCAAAAAGCGGTTGGTCAGAGGGAAAAATTGCCTCATATTAAACGCTGCGGAAATTGTTTCATCAATTTGTTAATAAAACGGCAAACATGCACAAGTAGAGGGAAAGAGAGGGAGAGGGAGACAAATGTTTGACTTAATAAAATAAATTGTATAAATTGAAGTCTGTCATTTTGAGATTCCCAGGCGTAACATTCGAGTTGCCAGCAACCGGCAACCAGCTGCCAGCAACCATCGCAGATCGCAACGTTTGCGCCCCCATCAGAGTTGAAGCTGCCCTGACTGCCAGACGAGGCACATAAAACATAACAAATTGCATGAAATTTACGTGGAGCGTGTGTTTGTTTCTACCCTTTCCCATCCCTTCCCTTCCCATCCCTTCCCTATCCCTGACTTGAGTCAACCCCTCAGCCAGCTGGAAAATTGTCATGCATGGCATTCACTTCACATGTGCGAGTAGTACATCAAATTTGTTGCCTCTCCTCTGGTCTTGTCTGCGCGCTGAGTGAAAGACAATCAAGCAAAGCTCGGCAGGCTGTGCCACATGGCATGCTTCTTGCCACAGGACTAACGTCTCAGCGACATCCTGTCACACAAAATGGAACACAGCCTAGAGCAACATTTCGTTGAAATGAAAATGTTGCCCTCAAATCTTTGTCTCGACTCGAAAAGTGAGTTATTTCGCTTAACGACAGCTCTGTTTAGTTGGCAAATAATCCGAGGAGTAATCAACGAGATGACCAGACACTTAACCCACAACTATTAACATTACTTTAGATTGCACATTTAAATTAAAAGATAGATTTGATTAGTGCAATAATAAATTAACTCGTACGTTGTGTACGTTGTTTATTCGCTGCGTGCCAAGTGCTCCAGCTACTTTATTCATTTATAAATCAAACCCCCAACCTCAGAGCGGATGCCATAAAGCTTTCAACTCCGCATCTGAATTTGGACAGGGTTCGTGCTGGCCCAAAATACCCTATATATTTAGTCAGTTATCAACTGTAAATTGATTAAGGAACATGTACGAGGTATTGCCTGCAAAATGAATGAACAAGGTACAAGTTTCGATAACAATTCAATAATTAAAAGTAGTTAAATATTTGAATTAAAGCGGCGAACATATTAAGAGTTATTTCATGTACAATACGTGAATCTATATGCACCTTGTTACTATCATAAGACTTGTTAGCATTGTCGCATTACTTTACATTTAACATATTAGTCTAATTTTACAATGCAAAACACCGAAAGAAGGAAAAGGAAATCGATAATATAGCTCCATTAACATATCGTTATGCATTATTCAAAATTTGAAAGTCATTTCACACTACACCACAATATTATTGATAACAGAATGGAAAATTACAGAATCGATAATAAATCCTCGCGTACTAAGCTGTCGTAACACAATCCCTCACCACTTAAAACATTTTGATAATTACATCAGTATTAGTGATCGATATAAAACTGTATTAAGTTTTCGTTATCCATTACTCAACACTTAAAGTAATTGACAATACAAATCAACAAAAATATTCATAACAGAACAAAATTTAAAAAATTGATAATAAAGCTCCACTTATGTGCTTTTTTATTTTAAATTAAATACAATTTAATGCTTAAATTGAAATGAGATAAATGAAGAATGTTGCTCATACAAATTACAATATTTTGTTATACTGCTATTTTCGAGAGTAGAGTATCAATGTAACTGTAACCCAAACAGAAACGAAAAACCTTAAGAGAGACGGAAGAAGCTGAAGAAGAGCAGTAAGCAAAGATAAAGATAGAGCAAGGGAATATATAGAGAGGGAAAGAGGAAAAGAAACTGTGGCTCGAACTGAAACTGAAAATGGACTCGCAACGTTCACGTGCTGATAAAAATAATGGCAGAAAAATGACTATAAAAATAGCAGAGCAACAACATAAACTACAACAACAGGAACAAAAGGCTAACAATAGTCGAGGCCTGAGCTGAGTTCAACACACGAGCTGGCAATTTAATACGCAGATAAATATAAACACACACACACGAAGAGAGACAACGAAAGAGAGAGAAAGTGAAAGGAGAGAGCTTAAATGTGAAACGCTGTGGAAGTGGAACATGAACTGGCTGGGCACGCACGTCGCTAAATTTGTTGTTCGTGAATTGTAGGCGGACAGCAGCACGTATGTACGTCCAACACCCCGCACCCCTTAGTCACCGACCACCTTCTAATCCCCTTCTAAGTCGCACCTAGATCGAGGCGATATCAGTTGAATGACAAACGCGTGTTGAGACCGCCGTTGAACAAGTGATGCTAGGGGAGCATGTTATTGTTGATGTTGCTGCTGATTATGTTGATGATGCATGTTGTAATGTTTAGGGTTATGTTCTCAGCGTTGTCGCCTGTCTGTTTGCCAGTCCTCCCTCTCTCTCTCTCACTCTCTGCATTATAATCTGGAGACAAAGCGGAGGCATTAACTCGAACACAATGCTCTCATATGTGGCAGTTGTAGTCAGCTAGGCAAATGCAATTTGTCGCAATTGTAAAACGCCTCCCGCCTCCTCAATACTCGTGACTGCCATCTTTGATATGCTTGAGGTGGCATGCCGCATGTGGCAGCCGCCCATATGAGAGACTGACAGCTATGTGGCACGGCATTTGAAACGTTATTAATATTTATACAGCACTTCACTTACGTTGCGAGAAATGTCGTGCCATTAATGGAACGCTGAAGTTAACATGGCCGCTCCTCTCAAGGGGAAGAGACGGGAGTTAGACAGACAGACAGAAAGATAGATCATTAAACGAGAAATAAGGTTGGGAAATATATTACATATAAATTTATTATACTTATTTATTTATTATTTAGTTTTCGAAAGGTTAATCTACTCAAGTTGAAAAGACTGTTCTATTTTTATACCAGCTACCCATAGGGTAGAAGTCATAAATCATGGAATTTTTTTAAAAAATAATGTTATATTATATATGTTTATTACTTTCGTTGATAATCTGGTATATTTTTCTCATGATGGTATATTTTGAGTATAATTGAATATCAAAATCTACCCTTCGGCATATTATCGTATTTGGCAGTATATTAATTTGGTATATTTTAAGAATAATACCGCACTGTTTTGCACATTCGACTGTAGCTTTCTTACTTGTTTTTAATCTCTATACAACTTGTTCCCATTTTCTAATAACGTGTTCAATCAATTAAGCTAAAAACAAGTAGGAAGAAGAATAAGTGCAACATTAATATTATAAATAACACAATTAAATCATATTTTATAATTTTTCACAAAATTTTCTCTTCAAAATAAAAGCTTATTTTATGAAAAGACTTTCTGTTTTCCCTTCGTTTTAAGTCTTTTCACTCACTTACTCTTCCAATAAATAAGTAAAATATCCAACAACATAATATTCAATATTTATTTCATATGTATGTGACAGGAAAATAAATGGACAAGTTTTTGGAAAGTTTTACCTCAGTTTTGCTTTCACTTTAAGACTTTTCTCACCTTGCTCCCCAGTTATGCAAATTTCACTCAGATGGCAGATGGAAATCTTGCTAGGAAAATTTCACACTTGCAAAATAATTTCAGAGAATAGAGAATATTTCGTGTTTTAATTGCAATTTGGCAAGCAAAGCATGTTGGCCAAAGAGATTAAGACCGAGTTTTTGGGACAAATAAACAATTATCCTCGCATGTGCTGAGGGAGAAACCAAAATAAAACAAAAACCGACAGCCACAACAAAAATATAAACGAAAACAAAAACAATAATAATAATAATGAAAAGAAATGCAAAAAAGTTTCACAATGGCGTGTGAAAGAAATAATCATAAATTTTCATTAAAATTAAATTAAAAAACTTATTTTTAGACAGGCGAAGGCGGCGCATAATAAACAAGTTAAAAGTCTAACCATAATTTGGTTTTGGGCCACATGAAAGTAAACAAAATCTTGTAAGGAGTAGGAGCAGGAGCAGAAGCAGAACGAAGCCAGAGGACTTTATAAATTTATGCCACAACATATGTTGCTCTTGAACTTTATGAGCAGTTGAGCCTCAAGCGAGAAACAAGTCTTTCCCCTTTACTTGCACCGTTGTTTACAGTTTATGTACAAGTTATTTTTTGAGTAGCTTCCTCAATTGCGGCTGCGGCTGAAGCTGCGGCTCTTTGCCATGTTTGGCAGCCATGGCTAAGACGCAGCTGCCTAGCAAAGTTACTTGCCAAGGGTAGATTGCCTATGCAATTCTCAGAAGAGTTGGCTAAAAAACAACACAACATAGGAAAAGTTTTGCTTTTACGCTCAATTACAATGCAAAAAGTTTGACATGAAAATAACCGCATGGCAAACTTGACTCAGTATTTTTCCGTAATGCTTCCTCAGGCTGCCAGCTGAAATGCAACTACTGAAAATATATATAGATATTTTTTTATAGGATCGTATCGATGTCATGACACTATTTAAACTATGCTGACCCAAAACAAAATTAGAAATCCCCAATACTGCATAGGGAAGAGGATGTTAAATAATTGTAAACATTTGGCTGTATAAATAAATCAAATTAAAGCTCAACGCCACATAATCAGAAAAGTAAATAAATATGTAAATAATCGCCATTCGAATCCGGGGGCAGCTGCATATTGCTGTGAATAAACACGGAGCAAAAACCAGTCAAATATATATATATATATATATTTGTGCCGATATTTGTTTTAACAAATTGCTCAAAATCACGACACAGCAACAACAACAACAACAACAACAAAAGCAAACATAAATTTATTGCATTTGAATTTGTCGCCATTTTTGTTGCAGGCTGAAACTGAAACGAAACAAGTCGACAAAGCGATTCATAAACAAAACGTTTCGAGCGTGATGAGCGCGGGCATAAAACAATTACAATAAAAACTGTTCTTTTGCTTGCAATCGCAATAAATGAAATAAAAACAAATACAAACACACGGACACATAAAAAATTCAGCATAAATGAAAGTAATAAAAAATAGCCCGAAAATCTGAACAAAAATTACAAACTATTCTCTGTCGTAAAATATATTTCAACTTTAAAAGTGGTGAATGCAAAATTCGAGAGTTTAAATGCAGTGTGAGTGCTCAAGGTGATTCATTTATGAATATTCATATGATTCTTGCGAATGACATCAATATAAATGAATTGACATGCAATCAAAAGTTTAACTGCAATTGTAAATTGCGCAATTTGTACAATGTTTTATTATTTCAATTCGAATGTTGTTCATTTAAATTGTGCTTTCAGCAGCAACTAAAGTATGTCAACAATTAAATTTTATTTTTGTACTCAGTGTCTGAAATGAACTATTAATACTCAATTCTTAATGTAAAAACTTAACTACCTTATTTTGAACTTTTCGGTATATTTGGAGCGAAATTGTAATCGATATACCAAATATAGTAAACGGTATAATTTTGTATTTTTCTTTAGTACATATTTTTACACTCTTGACTGTATCTTTATCACTTGTTATTTTAATGATTTTAATAATGACAATAAATTTACTTTTATTGCAACTAATTGATTCTTATAATTTGACCATAAAATCAGCGATGTTTTAAAACCACTTTCAATTTTCAACATAGTTGTTAATCTGTTTTTAATTAACAAAATGAGCGCCATTAAATAAATTATGGTTTTTGCCATTGATATTTAATACACTTAAATTTCCCATTTATTTGCAAAACTTTTCGCTTTGTTCTTTATGCAACACTTTGGGCATGAGATAATGCGCAATGATTAACCAAGAAAATGGTCTGTTAGCTTCATCAAAAAGGTTCAAAGTGTTAATGTTAATTTCGGCATAAATCCCAAGAAAAAATCGCTGAGAATGTATGATTTCATTAACTAAAATTTTAGCTGAGGGTTTTCCCCAAGGGTTCAACGGGCGTAAAATATACTTTTTAATTGGGAGAATGTCTAGGAATCCTTCTTGTTTAAGAACAGAAAGTCAAGCTAATATAATTCCAAAATTATGCATAATAAGCAACTGCACACACATACACAGATATAAAGAGAAGGATAGACTGAGAGAGTGAGAGAGAGAGGAAGGAAAGGCTGGCTGCCAATTACCGCGTCGTTTCATTATGAAATTTATCGTATTACGTTGATGAAATCATTTGAAGGTTGCTGCTGCCAGTGGCTCGGGTAATTTCCCCATTGGCTGCCACACAGCTTTAGCTCGTCTGTATCTTTGTATCTGTATCTCTGCCATTGTAGCTGTGCATCTCACTCTCCTTATATGTGTGTGTGTGTGTTGTGTTTGTGTGTGTGTCTTTTGTGGCATGACAGACAGACTTATTTGCTGCCAGAATTGTTTCATGTGGCGCGTTGAACAATTAGAGAGCAGGAGCTCTGTTTGACTCTCTCTCTCTCCCTTTCACCTCCTTCTCCTTTGTTGCTTAGGCTTTTGTGTGCTGTCTGTATACAATATATATAATTACACATGAATTTCAATATCCTGCGGCTCCTTGGCATCCGTCTATTTGCTGTAGGCTGGCAACATTGCTATTCGGCTTTATGACGCCATTTCCCACACTCGACGCGACTTTAAAACTTTAATGGATTTGCTACTTGCCTCTGGACTTGTTACTTCTCTTGTGTTCGCATTGGTATTGGTATTTGTTTTCCTTTTCATTTTCAATTTCTATTCCAAGCCTTTTCGCTCTCTTCATGCCCTTCCTCCCTTCCTCTTCTAGTAAAATCCAATCCGTATATCGCAGTTCCAAAAATCATTCCACTCTTTGGTAGTAATTTGGCAAAAGTTTTAATGTACTCGCAGTTTTGTGGCTGTATTTGTATTTATTTTGTCTTTGGCAGCTGCTGCTTATGCTTCAGCCTTCTCTTCGCCTTTGCCTTTGCCTTGGCTTTGCCTTGTAATTGAGTGTAAGCGCTAATTGGAATTTTGATGAAGTTCGGCGTGAATTTTGCAACAGAATTCGAAAAGGGAGCGAGAGCAATGCGCAATTATGTAACTCGCTGTTGGAAAATGTTTCGAATTTCATGCGGTCGCTAATTGTGCGTAAGTCTCCCTGTGTGTGTGTGTGAGAGGGTGTGATAAGTCCTGTCTTGTAGGCACTTGAGCTGGTTAGCAAGTATACGCACTGGTGTACAGCACTGAGTAACAGCAACTGGCAAATTGAACTTTCGAAACCTTGTCAAAAGTTTAGCGTGAAAGGAAAAACTTTCGAAAATAACGCATTGTGTCTGCCGATGGCATGCGACGGGAAGCATCAAAAAGCTTTCTTCCTCTATGGCAACCAAAAACAATACTCAGGAAAAACACTGCTTAACTGACAGACTTTCTTGACAAGTTCATGCGCAGAGAATAGTTACTTTTATTAAAGAGAAACTCACGCTGCAATCTATACTTAGAAACGCATATAGACATATTTGTATTTTAATGAAAAGTAATTGCAAAATCTATATTTACTAGTATTCAATATTTATTAAGAAGATATCAATTTTTATGTTTATAAAGTAAAAAAAAAGAACCAATTCTGCAAACATATTCTGTTGATACTTTAAAAATTAAATGGAGTAAATTAAAAAGAGACTAACTATTACAAGTATTCAAAGATATTAAAACAAAATATATATAAATAGTGTAGTATGACGACTGCCTTTACACACACACACACATTCATTTCTCGCTATTCTAACAACTCTCTTGGGATGTTAGTTATGCAGTCTTTATTACTCTCTCATCTCTGTTATGACGCGGTCATTCTCGATCGAAAGAAAGAAGCTAAAAATGGAAGCTCGGAAAAGGAAAAGATATTATACATCGCGTTTTGTTTGTTTTAGTAAGCTCACAAAAGTAAGCTACATGTACACTTCAGAGTTAAAGATTTTTGCAATTTCAAGAGCTAAACGAAAACAGTCAATTGTGAATGAAATAAATTAAAAAATGTTGAAGTGTTCTTTTTTACTGCTAAAACTTAGTTAATACCGCTTTCCGCTTACAAAAGACTTTGTACTATTGACTTCAGCTGCTGCTTTTATGGACAACTTCTGATACCGATAGCTTAGTGTCTATCGTCTTAATATTATCAACCGATAGCTTAGTTTCTATCGACTAGCCTCCACTTCTGTTACGTATGTATATGTATATAAGTTGCATATTCTTTTATAATTGAGTATCATATGAAGAAAACTCCACACAAGGTGTAAATATACTGCTACTTTAATTCGCAAACGAAAAATACTAATGAGGAGAAACAGAGAGAATGAGAGATACACTGTGCTGCTGAGTTAGCTCTAAGCGTAAGGCATATTAGTGAGAAAGGGATGCCTATAATACTGCTAGTTCTTGTCGCTTGCCGAAATTCTTTATTCTGTTCTTGTAATAATGGAACCTTAGCCAAACGATTCTTCAACATGTAAAAATTAATTCAGTATTAAATATTTAAAAAAATATACAAATCAAATAAAATAAGTATTGCATCAATTTAAGCGCTGAGTTCAATGTTTAAAGACAGAAACTGCAACAATTTCGATATAAACAGTTTTTTCAGTTTACTTAAAAGCTAAAGCAAAAGTGTTTGTTCAACAAACAAATGCTATTGATGCTTCTAACTGAAATATTTACTCGTTTAATATTTACTATGGCATATGTAATTTTGATATGCACTTTTGTGCATATTTCTAAAGCACTTTCAACGCTGAGTATGAGGCAGGCCTATCGACCCAATTGTGGCACTCATATGATTGTGGAGAACGGGTCCAATCAAATTACAAAAAAGAAATCTACACAAATGACAAAATATAAACTTTTTCATGGCAGTCCGGTTCGGTTCAGTTGGGTTCGCTTTGGTTAGGTCACTGCGGCAATTTGTCTAATTTCCTGCAGCAAAATGCAAACAAACATGCATAAACAAAAACAACAAGGACAGCAAAAGCAACAGCAACAGCAATAACAATAACAAAAGAGAACTTTCCAATGGACAACACACATTGCATATGCATATTGCGATGGCAAAAACTTTTACTAAACCAATTTTTTGCAGCTCAACTTTTGCTTGGAGAACTTTGTGTTGATGGACTACCGAGAAACAGAGACTGAGACTGAGAATGAGACTGAGACTGGGAATGAGAATGATTGCGAGAGTTGTGGCACTGTGTAGAAATGCAAATGCAGTAGAGCGAACTTCTGGCAAGCTGAGCAAAAGGGTTCTAAAGAGGCTTTTACCTGCAGTTCCTTTTTCTTAGCCATACTCTTACACATACATACATACACATGTATTTACATACTATGCATGAAGAGTTGACTCTGCCTGACTTGGAAAATGAAAACATTTGCGGGCTTCTACTTGAAGTTGTTGTTGCTGTTGTTGTTCTGGTTGTTGTTGACAAAGCATAAAGTGCTGCAACTGCAAGTGCGAGAGCAAGCAGGTGAATTCAGTGTTTGCTTAGAGACTGTCGTCAACTCGGTGAACGGAGTACAAAAGCCTGGTAGCCGGACTGAGTTTTTATTATGTCACACAAGTGCTTCCTATGACACACAACTTCCTGGTTGAGGTTGGAGTTAAAATCATAAAAAACGCAGCCAACGTTCAAAGGCAACAACAACAATAACAACAACAACGAGGCTATAGAATGAGAGAGCAACCATATCAAAGCCATCTCCGTCTCTCTGTGTGTATATGTGTGTGTGTGTGTCCAAGTCGCTGCACTTGAGCAACTGCCAAGCAATGAGAGTCTATTGTAAGTGCCACGCCCACTGTTTGTATACTTTATTTGTGTGCACTGTTGACTCAAACATGCCACAGAGCAAGTCCATTGTTTTAACATTCTTAAAGAGAAACAACTAAGCAGGACGTATCAACGAGTTAGGGAAACATATTTTCTGACAATGCTTCTTAATTTATTTTGTTTTTCTGTTGGGTTTTAAATATTAAAGAAACACAATTAATAAGTACCAAAAAGAAGGAACGTGTTGAACCATTTAATACATTTATATTATCACACAAAGTGCAATACTATTGTATTTATATTATTCTTAGTTTTAAAGCTAAAATAACAATGTTACGAAAAGTATTTATATTATTTTTGTATACCTACTAATTAATAGAAAACTTTTTTTGCCTATATGAAAATCACAAGGTATAATTTATTTGGATATTTTTTCTGAGTAGATTATTATTATTATTGTATTATTATTTTTATTATTATTATTATTATAATTTCTTTAAGCTGTCGGCATTGAAAAACAATAATTTAGTTAAATTCAAAATTAGGTAATAGAAATTTTAAATGATCTTATAGATTAAATATCAATTTCAAAGACTGTCAGATCATGATAGGCAAGTAAGAAATACCGTCTACCCATTATCAATAAAACCATATATCAAAAATTTACCTAATTGAATATCGTAAAACTACAACAATATACTGGAGACAACATTCGGTATATTTATATATGTAGTAGTGAAAATATACAAGAATTCTGTTAAGAAGCTAACAGTTGCAAATTTATTTATTATTATTAATTATTTATCAATGCGTTATATTGACTCTATTAACTAGTACTTCAATTAATATTAAATCGTATTATTTTTAGAGCTGAGTATTGTTTGCGGTTAAATCGTATCTCAAATGCATACATATAACTATTTTTCAATTGCTGTTATGAAAAGATGCAATAAAACAATTGGAATGCTTAGGAAGGAGGCGTTTAACATTTTTGTTATTCATCGTTTTCACTCATTTCACTTTGCACGCTATTGAAATTCTTTTGTTATTAAGCCAATTACCTGGCTGAATATATTTTCTGAATGAGCGGGAAAATGGAATGTGTTCGACTAGCATTCACTTCGTAAATATATTCAAAAAAGCTAAACTAGTTTAATTTATATATCCGTTTGTCTGTCAAACTCTGGCAATCATTTAAATGCTTTAGAGAGTATCCACATACAATGGTGGACAAAAATATTTTGACATTAAAAAAGTTACACATTTTTCTGTGATTAAATGTTTTTTATTTATCAAAAGTCAATGAAAAAAATATATTTATATACAACAGTAGAGTAGATCATAATATAGGGGAAAAAAATTCATTTCATATTAAGGTTTACAAAATAAAAATAAAAATTCAAAATTGTGAGTGGACAAAAGTATTTTGACAATATTATGTATCTTAGTAAATCTAATAAATTTAAAAAAGTTATCAAAATTTAAAGTATTGTTAATGAAAAATATAGCCCCCTTTGACGTCTATTATTTTTTACTAAATTTTGAAGTGTTTCTAGAGAAATATCCTTCCAAAGTTCTTCAACCTCAGCAATTGTCTCTTCGCGCGTTCTTGTTAGATTGGAACATCTTTTACGCTTTATATAAGCCCACACATTTTCGATTATGTTCAAATCGGGACTCTGGGGTGGCCAATCTAATAAATTGACGTCCAAATCCCTTAAGAAATTCATAATCATTGCGGCTTTGTGACAAGGAGCATTATCCTGTTGCAGGATAAAGTCTTGTCCGATAAGCCTGTCACCGGAAGTGAATGCGTGATCATTTAGGACATGTAAATACTGTCCTTTATTCATTGTGCCTTCAATGGGTATCAAATCGCCGATCCCGTTAAAACACACACATCCCCAAAACATAACAGACCCTCCACCATGTGGAATTCGTTGGCATACAGGTCTTAGTTTTGAACGTGTGTTTTTGGGTAATCTACAAAATATTTTATTTTTCGACCCATGGTACTCAAATGTACTTTCATCAGTCCACAAAATTTGTTCCCAAAAAGATTGAGGTTTGTGAACAAATGTTTTAGCAAATGCTAAACGCTTTATTCTATTTTTTGGCGAAATAAAAGGTATCGGACGGGCTACATAAGTAGCAAAGTTAGCCTCCTTCAGCCTTCGTTCAACTGTTTTTCTACTTATTGTCATACCGTAATCATTATTAAGTTGAATTGCAACTGCCTTTGGAGTAATTAAAACGTCCTCCTTAAATTTTCCAAGGATAGTGCGATCCTCTCTTGGTGTGGTTTTCCTTGGTCTGCCTGCTCTGGCCAAATTATCCGTTGAATTTGCTTTTTTTTCCTTGTTGATTTGGTAATATATAGATTGTCGCGGTATTTTATAAAGTTTACTAAGGTCTTGAACCGAAATACCTGCGTTGTATTTTATTACCAATTCGTTACGCAGTTTTTGGCTTAGTTCACAAGTTTTCGGCATATTTTTAGAAAAAAATGATGAAATTTGAATTGAATCGTAAAAATATTAATTAAAGGTCGATTTATGTTTGTAAAACTAGCTTAACGAATTGCGAACAGGTGTGTTCAGCGCCCGAGACATAAATAAGAATTGAAAGAATGCAATGCCAAAATACTTTTGTCCAGCCAAAATTGCATTATTTCTCACATAACATGTCATAGCAAAGAAACGAATTAACTAATCAGTACGATCTATTACTCTCTCAAATCTATAAATAGAAGCTCTCTCTTGAGAGTTAAATTAATACCGTTACTTCTTCGAGTAAAGAGAAATACGCGATAGTACATTGGTTCATGCTATGTCAAAATATTTTTGGCCACCATAGTACGCACTGTTAATTTTCCAATCAAGGCAATTGCATTGAGCATTTCACTCGATGTTTGCGCCATGCAGGCCAACAATTATGTTTGCCTTTTATCTGCGAGTTTGAAAACTGCAAATGCTGGCGAAAATGTGGGAAAAACTTTCGAGGGAGCATTTTTATTATACACATTTCATCATTGTTTCAATTTCCTATCCCTTCCCCTTTTCGCATCTCCTTGCGAATGCCGCTAATTGAACATTTTTTATACTTGGCATCCGTAGGGTAGAAGGGTATAATAACTTTGTGCCTACTGAAAGTGTATGCAACAGACAGAAGGAGGCATATTCGATTAAACTATATATCTTTTTGATCAGCATTGAATAGTAAGCGTAATTTAATAACTACAATAGAAGTTATTCAAGAAATATTTTTGAAGTGCTAAAAATGACAGCTTTGTTTGACAATCTGGTATATTTTGTACTCTACAGTATATTTTAAATGTAGTACTTCTTCGATAGACAAAAACTAGAATTCGGCATTTTTAGTATTCTTTTGGTATATTATAATACTATATTATTAGAATATGGTTTTATCGAAAATAAGTACCCGGTATTTCACAGTCGAGCACATTCAACCGTAGCATTGATACTTCTTGATTTTTTTTTTTGTGGACTGCGAGAGGAACTCTAGGCTGTGTAATGGAAAAGTCTTGGTTGCTTTTGCTTTGCTGCCTCCCTCTCTGTCTTACTTCATACGCTATCTCGCTCTTCTTCTTCTCACTCCCTCCGCTGCGCAGCCTCAATGCAAACAATCAAGCTTTGGCGGCGTGTTGCCGCCAAAAATACTGTGTTCGCAGCAGCAGCCTTCGAAGCAATTAAGGTGCGCATCATGCATTTTCCTAGGCACAGTTAGAGTTCTCTTTCCTCCCCCCACCACAACACCACCACTTTCCCTTTTCCTCTCGTCTCTCGCCCCTCGATATGCCAGCTCCAATCGCGGTGGCAGTAGCCGCGTTGCTTTCAACTTCAGGGGCGTTTTTCATTTCGCAATTTGCATAGTTCAAGGGCTTCTCGACGGGGCCTCTAACTCAGTTTTTAGCACGCGTTGCCATTGGCACTTGGCTCCTAGCCGATGACCCTTACCTGCCTTGTTTCCCCACCCCCTTTTGGCCCCAAAAAGTGTTGAGTGCTGGCCCCAAAAAACCAGCTGGCAACATATTCGATTTGACTTCACTTGGCCGCGACCAACGAAATGAAATTGTTGCTTCCCATTTGAAATATGCGGGCTACAAAAATTTGATTATCTTCTGCGATATGAACGAGATGGAGAATTTGTTACTTTTTGCCCCTTTTTTATTTGTTGTTTGATTTGGCTTCAATACAAATGGAGGGGAGTAGAAAGAAGCAGGTGCTATTTTTATTTTTGTTTTTGAATCCAATTGCAATGCGCAAAATGTGAGACCCTTGCCTAGTTTGAATTGTTGCAGAGCCAAAAGCTTACTTTCGACTTTTTTGAATGCCAAATATGCTCGAGATGCAATTTATGTCGACGGCACAAAAGTAGGCCAAGATGTGCTGAAGAGTCTCAGTGACAGAAGAAATACAAATTTCTTTTGTCTTTACACACTGAAAGTGTTCTACAAAACAGTTTTGACAAACTGATGGTTTTTTCTTTAATTCGGTTAACGATTATTCAGTTCAAAAGAAAGCTTCATAATTTTAATAAAGTTTAACAGAATGAATTGTGCTAACAATTATTTTAAAATCATCTTTAAAAAACAAGTTGCCTTTGCAAATTTAATTCTTAGATAACTGCAAATTCCACAAAAGAATTATAATCCATAAATAACTGCAATTATTTAATATAATAATGCTGATTGAATTATAATGCTCAAAAAAGGCTGAAAATAATATAAATTTAAGTGATTTGACTAATTCGTGTCTGAAAGACAATTTCATTATTATACATGAAACTAAATATATCTTTTAATTGAATTTTTAATTTTGAAAATGAAATATAAAATAAGACTGTAGAATAGAATTATACGAATAAAAAAAATAAATTTAGTGAAATTATATTAGTCAAAAAATTATTGATAATTTACATTTATTGAAAATATGACCTAACTGATTCGTGACACAAGGTTAATTTCATTATTGTGAATGTTTCAAAATATTATTAAAAAAATTGTATGAATAAATGTAATTCATAAATTTAATGTTATTGAAATTATATTGCAAACTATATTTGTAATAAATTAGATAAGAATTTCACAACTAAATATTAAAGACATTTCAGAATTTCCTACACAATTCAAGAACTGTTTTTTCATACCACAAAGTCACAACTTAATTGGGACTCTACTATACAAGAACATGTTCTCTTTTCGCTATATCTTCTACATGGCACAATTTCCAAACTCAAATTCAATTCCCCAAAGACTTTACTCTGCAAATGTTTCTTATTTTCTATATTCTTATTTTTTAACTAGCGAGCAAAATAGTTAATTGTTTTAAAATGGTTTCTTTGTATTTAAAAACGACAAAAAAAAGTATTGAAGCAAACAGCTGCTATTCAAATAATCGGCTTATACATTTTTTCTTAATTTTTCCCATCATTTGTCAATAACGCTGATATACAATATATGGTATGTAATCCTCATATTTGTGTTGAGGTTTGGTTTATTTATTTCTTTTTTTTATATTTTCTATCCCTGTGTTATTAGGGTACTTTAAATATGCTGTACAGATTCTTCACTTAATAAAACTAAAAAACATAAATCATTTATCAATTTTTATATTACGAATATTTCATATTTTCTGACTAGCTTTATTTAGTTGAACTTTATTAATCGAATATTAAACATTCTGATTAAAATGATGCTGAGATTCTTATTTCTTTTAAGTAGAATTCTTATAAATAAAATTCATTTCAAAAAAATTGCAGTGCATTTGTCATGGATTGCTTGTGTAGTATTCCCCTTTGGGGCAGCTGAGGCGTATTTAATGCGCGGCATCAACTTGTGGGCCATCAAGTTAAACCGAGCTGAGAGTAGCCGCAAAACAAACACACACACACACACACAGAGTGAATCCGCTATCCACCGAGTATTTGCCGCAAAGTAAGCGCAGGCTGTCAGCAAGGCCAAAAATGCAACTTACCTGGCCACAAAGAGGGGAGTGACGTAGGAGGGAGGGGAGGGGAGAGGAGCTCAGTTGGCGAGTGGCGAATGGCGCTGCATGTAAATCCCTTCAATGATTAATGTAATTTCACGCGCCACTTAACGTTATCCTTGCAAGGACATTATACTTAATTGCAGCGTCAGTTTGAATTTAACCGTGACTCGCCTTGGTTCGTTCCCCAAAGTTCCCCCCTCATTCTCCACCCCTCCTCCACACTGACTTTTTTCGTTAACTGCAATCACCTGAAGCAGGCGCGAGATGTGGGAGAGGTTGGGAAGGAGGCTGGGGCTGAGTTTTTTGCCAGAATGCTTTTGCGGTGCGATGCTCGACAACCACGTCGAGTTGCCGTGTGAATTTATGAAAAAGATTTGCATGCTTGCGGCCATTTAAAGTTAAAAAGCACACGATTTTTGTGCACACACATCATTTGCCGCTGCCAGAAGAGAACAGGACAAGGACAAGGACAGGACAGGACAAGGCAGGACAGCCTCCACCTACAGGATGTCTTGCCCAGCAATTGTTTGTGCCACAGCAGCAGCTGCAGCTGCAGCCTCAGCTGCCTGTTAACTTTCCCTCCTTGTGGCCATTTTCGCCGAGTCGTTGTTGCCATCGTGAAAATGGGTTAATTGCATAATTTGCGATTTTCATGTGCAATCTTCTCTAGTGGTGGGAGAAAGGAGGCGTCTCCACTTAAAGGCGTGTCCCATTAAGGCAAAGTTAATGAAGCACGAAGCCCACGAAATGATTCAATCAGTTTGCTCTGATGTGAAATTGGGCCAATCTCATGTCACTTGATGCAGCTAATTCAATATTTATGCAATTGTTTATTTTGAAGATATCATACCTGAAATGAAACAATAAAGAGAGAATAATAATTAGTTTTGCTCTTGTTTATTTTTTGGATAAAGTCGTTTTGACTTGATTGCTTAACATTGATTACAGTTTAAGGAACAACTGCGAAATAATCTTCGTTTACCTTTAAGCAAACAATTTGTTCAATGACTTTAAGAATCAAATTTCAACTCAATTTCTCATTGCATCTTTGCCTTCAAAATGCTGTTGGCTTTTGGTTTTGGTTTTGCTGAGAAAATTTTGCAAAAATGAAATGAAATAAATGGATAAATGCTAAATCCATGAGGTTTAACAAGCCACAGTCAGAGCAGAGAATCAAAATGAAAATTACCTAAACAGCAAAGCTTAGAGGGAGAGAGAGCAAATACAAACATTGAAAAGAAAAGGAGAGACTGATGAATGGCAATCTCTATAAAAATGTTATCTGCATAGATTGCGATCTGTGTATTCCGCATTTGTGTGCTTTGTGCTTGCAATGAAAAATCGAAAAGGGGATAAACTTGAAAACCAAATTGTTGAATGCTGAAAATGCTCGTAAATGAACGACGCTCAATGTTGTGTCTGTTGCGCTTCAAAGGGAATTGAATAAAGTTCTAGTTTTGCAGCAAAAACATCTCACAACTCACTTTTCAACTTGCAACTTGCAGCTCGCAACTTGCAACTGACTTGCCTCAAAGAACGACAGCTGCCCAGGTCAGATGCTTTCAAGCGATGTGTCCGACTGTGTGCATTTGAGTTTATATTTTTGAGCCAGCTCTCGATTACTTCTTCAATACCACGCAAATACACAAAAAGGTCATATATTTTATTGAAACAAATATAATAAACTAAAATAAATAAATAAAAATAAAATAATATAAAAATAACAGCAAACAAACCAATAAAATAATCTTTATTTTTAATCAAAGAGCCTATATCATAGAATATTAGTAATTTCTCCTAATGCTATTTTCTATTGATTTTGTTATAATATAATTCGATTTAACGTTTTTTTAGGCAACATCATGTCCTAGGCATAATTTTGATTGCCTTTTTTATTACCAGGAAAGTCTATTACCATACACGTAAAAATATTAAAAAAAAAATGTTAGAAAGCGAAATAATGATGCCGTTTTTTTCTACTATATTTATTCTGCTTCTTTTTTCTCGCTCCTGTTTTTGCGATGGTGTCGACCACACACAATCGCCTTATCGCCTATTTTATGATCGATACTATAATTTCTGTCTTTTCTTATCGATAGTTTCGTATTTTAAGTGCTGTGTAGTACGTAGCGATCACTCCATTTAAGTGCTGTGAAATGCGGATTTTATACTTAGTTTAACTGTTGGATAGTGTATAGAGAATAATTGATAATAAACCAAGAAGCTCCACAGCACAGTTTGTAAATATTGCTATTATAAAGACATTTTTATGTGTTGTTGCTCTCGATGTTTCTACGATATCTGCTAGTCGATGATTTAGATGAAATATTGCTTGAGCACGCTTCTTGCTGACTGTCATTTTATGAACTCAAGCAAGGACACAAATACACAGATATACACACAGAAGAGTGAAGTACACACACACATACACCCACACAACAGCCTCTGGCGTGTCTTTGGTCCGAAATGACTTTTGCCTTTTTGCGGTGTATTTTGCTGGTCAAAGGCAACAACACGAGTAATAACAACAAACATGAACACGAATACGAACACGAACTCAAGAACTCGGAACAAGTTTATCTAAATTGCTGGAAATGGCTGCAGCCAGGAATACTTTAAGCTGTGGTTGGGTTTCCCTCTTTGCCCTTTGACCTTCCCCTTCTTCCCTATATACTGACTCACTCCACTCTCCGTTATTCACTCGCATCCTTTTCTTGTATCCTTGTATCGCTTGTATTTACTTTTTCAATGTTTTGCCTTATTTTGTATCTGTAACTTGCAGCTGGAAAGTTGATTTGGGTCAACGCTGTTTGTTTTTACAGCCAGTTCGAGTTGATTTCTTTGGTACGCTCATCGAAATAACCTAAAACTAATTGGTTTGTTAATTAAAAACTGGTACTCTGTCCGACCATTTGTTTTCCCTTCTTTCGAATTTATTTTTTCGGCTATCTTTTTGTATAGAACAAACTGGTTTTCTATCTCGACATTTGCTGTTGATTTTTCATCTTCTGATCGGAAGGTCAAAGAAAGTCAAGATAAAGCATATCATCTGGTTGACTGCAGTTTTGTCTAAAGTCAAAAGCCACACGATATTTTGATTAAGTTTTTTTTAAGGATTTCCAGTACTTCGTTGACTTTAAAAATTTGTATCGAACTTTAGTGAATCACATTCACATTTTAGCACACAACACACGAGTGTTTTCACGTGCCAATGGCAGACAATAGTTAACCAGATGTCTGCTTAAGAATTCAACCCAACTGGCCAATGTGAATGAGAGAGATTAGCAGGAGCAGAAGAGTTGAAGTAGAAGCCCAATTCCAATGCTGTCACACTTTGTGGCATTGTCTCTGGCATTGTCAAATTCTGCTGCTGTTGTTGTTGTTTGTGCAGCGGTGACGGTGACAAAAATAACTGTTAATTCAAATGCAAAAGCAAAGGTAACGTGCCAATGGACCACTGGACACGACATGCAAATGTCAATGCAAACACAAGCAAGCTAAAAAGGAGCAGAAACTAAGGTAGGAAAGTATAGCAGAAGGTGGAGGAGAAGAGAGCTCCCATCAGCCATGCAGCTTGATTAGATATTGTTGCCATTGTCAGTTTCAGCTTCAGCTACGGTTACGGTTACGGCTTCGATCTCGAGGCATTTGCCGTTTGCTGGCTGGGAACGTGCTGCCATTAGAATGCCACTACAATATGCCATTTGCCATTGAATTTTCATCGACAGGAGCTTGAAACTACATTCTGCTGCCATCTGCTGGCAAAGCCATTTGCATATTTGTTTGCAGCTCCATGTCATCCATGGCATCCCATAAAAGTGTCGGGCTTCAGCTCAATGCGATGGGGTTAACCAATATTGAAAACAATGCAAATTGACATGTGAACATGCGGCAATTATGCAACATTTTAAATGCGATTCAAGCTGACAACAAAACTCACTTATCTGGCCGAAGGAAGTACATATAATTTGTATTTAATTCACAATACTTTTGGGGAAGAACTTCTCGAGCTGCTGTCATAAAGTAAATAATAAATTGACAACTGCAAATTGTGTTCGTTGCTGTGAATCGGTTTCAACATCAAATGTCTATATAAATTGCACTTGATTGGCCTGATTCAGTTTATCGACCAATGGCATAAATTAAAATTGAGCCCAATTCCGAGCCCATCACTCATACGCCACGTGTGTCCAGCTGCCTCTCACACATGTCCATTATTATTTATACTTTTCCTTGTTATGCTTTTAAATTGTTTTCGTTCTCTCTGTTTTTTCGGTATTTCATGTTTCGTTGCCGAAAATGGTCGAAACAAATTATTTGATTTGTGAGAACCATAAAATTTACATTCACATTTATTAGTTTTCCATTTACCATTTTCCATTTACCAATACAGCAAACGCTCGTGGGTTAGTGGCAGGCAATTGTCGACCGGAAGCTGTAGACATCTCTAAGCGGCTTTTCATGTCTTAAGTTCGAAGCAATAAGGTCCACCAACTCGGCAAAGCTTTTCCTCTGCTGCTGTTGCTGCTTGAACCTCGAAGTTTTGGCTACTTTGTGGCTCCTAATGACCTGAAGCTTACATGCGAGCGGATGTCTTGGCCACAAGGACATCAAACTTGATTCTGCTTGTGTACGCTCTGCTCGTAAATGAAAATTTGAGGGTAAGTGGAAATGCTTGTGTAAAACTCAAGCTTACCGAATGCAAATTTAATGAAATACTTGTCGAACAACTTTAACACAGACTCACTCATCACTTGACTCGTTCATTTATCAAGAGATAATTTATTGCTCAGTTAACTGGGCAGCAACTAGTTACATAAGAAAACGCTTTAAATAGTAATGATTAATGTGCAGAAATAAATTTCGAATAAAATTCATTGAAGTAACAAAAATTGCGTGTAAAAATGGCAGCTTATAAAAATTTAAATGAAATATTTTTGTGTAAAGTGCAATATTTGTTTTATGAAAAGCTGTAATCCCTACGAAAACAACACTGCATGAAATGTGATAATTTCATAGAAATATTATGGTTACATTTCTCATGGAAAAAAGAAGACACTTAATATTAAACCCGCTACCCATATGGAAGGTAAGGCTATAATAATTTAGTGCCTGAAAGTAATGAATGTAACAAGCAGAAGGAGACGTCTACAAAATACGAACATAAATTATTTATTCTTCATCATCAATTATTATAATTCTTATACTTGAATCGATTTTAAGTACACACAATTTGTACTAAATTTGTAATTTCTGCAAATTTGGTTACAAAAAATACCTACTGCAATTAGGTCTTATTTGCTTTGGTGCAGAATCTGGAATATTTTGTAAATTTTCAAAGTACTACTATATCAATATACTAAATAGAGCCTTCTAATAATTTGGTATTTTATTCGGTATATTTATTTGGTCGACTTTAGCTTTATTTCATGTTATAGTGTAACACAAATAGAAGCTTGCCTAACTTGCAGATACATTTTAGAATAATATTTTAATTGTATATTACAAAAGATGATTGAATAAATTAGTCTCTGATGCAAACAATATTTCTGCTCAGATTTTCAGAGACCAAAATAATAGTATAGAAATATTTCAATTCGATTTCGATTTAAACATTATTTATCCTTTTGATACTGTTTTGAGCGCTTCGCGAGCTGTGCGATTGTGTCGACTTGGTCAATACAAAAATAAATTCAGCAATTAGCTCAATAAACAGCCAATTTCCAATCGCCATAAAAGCTGTGCCACCGCATCTGCCTCTGATTTCTGGCCTAGCTGCTGCACAGCTCCGTTTTGTGCCAGCTAATAAAAGTTAATCAAAATGCATGGTCGATGACAGGGCTAAAAACGGAGTTAAGTGCTTGACGCAGAGCCACAGAGCGGCTTAAAACGTACTGACCCTGGCCAAGAGAGGACCCAACAGACAGCGCATAACTAACTAATTAATATTAATGCGCACCGAATGCTAATTACCAACACACACACACACACACACACACACCGATATTTTTGCAAACACATATGATAAACAGAAATATACATAACTAAAACAAAGTAAATGCTGATCGACTAAGAGAAAACCTGTAATTCAAAAAAAATATATATTTAAGATTTGTAATTTTAATTCTTTTTTATATTTATATTGTCAATTGGTAACAGTTTAAGGAAAATAAAAAATATTACAAAGAACTAAAATAAGAAAATTGAAGTAAAGAAGCACACATAAAATTGTGGTAAATTATAAAGTTTAAAAAAAATTCATGTTTAATTTTTTTTTCTTTAGCATTAATTATAATCATATACCACCAAAAACATTAAATAAAGTACATATGAAAGTTTAAATAAATTCAAAAGTAGACTACTAACGGTCCACGAAAACTAAATTTTAATTTTACAGTTAAATTCAATTTAACAACATTTAATATGTAAACATAATAAATAAACTTTTAGTAAAAATTACATATTTAATTATATTTTATTCTTTAGCATAAGCTTTTAATTGGTTACAAAAAGTACAATTTAATTTTACAGTTCAATTTAAATGCCAAAATTTAACCGTTATTTCATAACATATAGTATGTAAGTATACCAAATTGTAAACCATAAAACTATAATTTCATAACTTGCAGTATGTAATAATACTATATTATGCATCTAGTATGTAAATATACTAAATTATAAGCGTTTAAGCTATAACATACAGTATGTAAGCATACTAAATATATATACAAAATTTTAATAAAAATGACCTGTTTAATTATGTTATTTTCCTTACCATAAACTTTTTTATCAGTATACGAAAAAAAATTTAAGCCTTAAGATAATTGACCTTCAGAAATGAAATGTAAACATTTTAAAGAATTGTCTTCTATACAAATTTAATAAAAGATAAATTTGAAATAGTATTAAGCTTGTCAAATATATTCGAGTGCTGAATAATGAACAATTTCTCTTCATATGATTTATATGCTAGCTATGTAATCGAATTACTTTATAAATGTTTAAAAAAAACAAACTCAATGTCGCCATTTTATATATGTAGTAATCACAATCATACCCTTTTTTAGGCACTTAGTCGTGGTTTAAGGGGTATGGGCAACAAAAAAAAGGCAAAGTATTTTGCACACAATCATATGAAACGTGCGCAAAAGAAATACTCAGCGAACATGCATAAAATAATAGCAGCAAGGACGAGAGGACCGAAAATGGAAAAAGTTTCGAGCTTCCGCTGCTGCATTGAAATGCAAGCAAATTGAAATGAGTCGCCTATCAGAGGGAGATTGAGGGCGGAGGGGCCGAGTATGGCAATATTCAACGTCAACACGTGTTGGCCATTTCAAAATGCAAACGCCAACGGCACAAGAGTGAAAAAGAAAGAGACACCGAAAGAGAGAGAGAGAGAGGGAGATAGAGATATCGCGAGAGTCCATCACAGAATTCAGATTTCAGAGATTCCGCCGTTTGGCAAACCCCGTAGGCGCTTATTTGCTTATTCATAAGCAAACATTAACTTAATTTCCATGCGCATGTGTGTGTGTGTGTGTGTGTGTGTGTTCAGTGTACTGTAAATGTATCTGTGAGTGTTTGTGTTTGGATTGCAAAAAGCATTCCCGAAATGTGATTATCGGAGAGCGAGAAAAAGGGAGGCAACTCAACCAGAATGGCCAAACTCTGGGACCAGCTGCTTAATAAAGTGACTTGCATATGTTTTTTGTGCATCTGTGCCTGTGTGTGTGTGTGTGTATTCCCTTGTTTACATGTGTGTGTGTGTGTTTGTGGGAGTGAGTCTGCCACCAAAATATATAAAACAAAAACAGGCAGCGAGCGGTAAAAATTGCATAAAACAACTTAATAAAAAAGAGTTTCGTTAGCTGGCGCAGATAAAATAACATTGCGGAACTATGATGGGTATGATAGACTTCGAAATACCCTGCACTCAACGGAAAATTAAATGAACAGCTGTTAGAAAACATTGTTGGAATAATGTAGCTTCAATATTATCGATATTAATTTATTAATAGTGCTCTTTTGGCATTCTTATTTTATTAACAACCGTTTTATAATCTTGAGTTAAAAACAACCAAACAACCACTAACAACAAATATTATTATATGTTATTTTTATAATTATTGAATTGCAAATTTGCCTAACCTCAAAAAAACTATATTAATTATGATTAATTATATTAGCAAATAAATTCTTTGTACAAATAAAATTAAAATCATTTAGACTCATAAAATAAAAGCTATCATTGCTTGTTTGTCTAATATGTTATCTTTAGAGGTTGACTAGGTTTAAATTCATTCTAAACATAGAAATATATGCAAGCTCATTAACTTATATTTAAATTTTTCCAAAATTTATAGAACATCTTTTAATAGAACAATTAAAAATTAAAAACTAAACACGAAATAATAATTTGCCATGAATTCTATTACTCAACTTTCAGAAAATATATTTTAATAGAAAATCATCAAATTAAAGATTAGATAATATTTCATTAAAAATGTTTTAGTATAAAATCATTAAATAAAAATTACAAAAGGAACTATTTTGCTAGTAGTTTATCTGTCAACGATTATAGAATATCTTTAAATAGAAAATCCATAAATTAAAACTAAAGATGAAATAATTATTTTGAATGAAATTTATGTGTCAGCTTCCAGAAAATATTTTATAATAGAACATCATGAAATTTAAAATTTAATAGAATATCTTTTATTTTAAATGCAGTTTTTATGTCAACTTTCAAATTTAAGATAATTTAAAAGAATATCAAATTATTTTACGTGGACTTTATCTTTCAACCTGTATTTCAATACTACGACATCAAGTCAATTAAAAGAAAATGTGATTTGTAGTCTCATCGATGTTCTTTAAATATAATAAATAAATCGAAGCAGCAAGAATTATCTAACAATCGGAAACAATATAAAATATGGAAGAAGCGATCAATTATAAAATAAAAACTTTGTAGTTGAGTAGAAATTTTGAAATCTCAAAAAAAAAAAAAGTGAAGTTAAGTTGTCGTTGCCCGAAATACAAGTATTTAAGTGTTCTGCAAAGTAAATAATAACATCAATATGTGATTAAGCATTAAGCTAAATAAATAAGGCCAACTCTCACACAAATTCTTAAGTATACTCTTTTTAAACTCATCGGACTTCAATGTCTATCCGCAGTTAGTTTATCAAGACAAACACTAAATAAATATCGCAAGTTGGCAAATTAAACATAAGGCAATTCGGTAAAAAGTATAATTGAGGGAAGAAGCAGAGCACTATACGAGTTCTTGTATGTTTGCCGAGTGTTTATCTTAATAAAGTAACACCCAGTTTACATCGCTGGCAATTGCGGGAGGACATGCAAAGTGGCAGCAGCAACGATGTTGCAACACACACACACATTCATATGTGCTTGTGCAACATCAACAACTAGATATACAACATTGCGTGCAACGAGTAGCAAAGAGAGAAGACGAGGCAGCAACAACAACAGTAAAAGCAGCAATGCGTCAGTGAAGCAAATAAACAACATCAACACAAAAATGGAAAACAAAATTTGCTGAGCAAACAGAAGCAGAAGCAGAAGCAACAGCAGCAATGGCAACATCGGACGTAACTTTGTTGCTATATAAATTTATAAGCGAAACTCATGCACATGTGTGTGTGTGTGTCTGTGTGTTTAAGGATAAAGCGCAAAGTTTACACTCACTCACACGGCGCGCTGCACATTGAGGCCATTTTGTTAATATTTAATATCAAATAAAGGCCGACACGGCGTAAAATGGTGGCCAGAACAGAAATACAACAAAAAAAAAAAGCGGACTTTGGTCAACGGAATTCAAACTGAAAATGAGAAAATGCCAAAATGGGGAAATGAGGGAAATGGGGCTTTCAAAAAAGTTGAGCAAGTGAGTTTTGAATAAGAGCTACATGCAGTTTACTTTTGGCTCTCCATAAATGAATCCATCAAAAGTGACCGCAGCAGACAGCTTGTGTCTGAGTGTCTAGTTGTAGGAGGCAAACAATTGCCGAAATGAGTTAGTTATCAACTCTGAGAAATGGAGAGCACTTTGCTGGTTCCCTGGGAACGTGGAAAAGTAAAGCGTGGAAAGTGGAACGAGGAACATGGAACATGAAACGTGAAACGTGCCTTAAACTCTGTCCATTTATTTTGGCTTCTTCTGCTAGGTTAATACCCAATTACTGTGCAAATTACTTCAAGTTTTTCCCCTAAAACTTTTCCCATGGACAACGTTTTTGCTCATGTGCGTGTGTGTGTGCGTGTGTGTGTTTATGTGCGTGTGTGTGTTCATGCCATTAAAGTTTTGCATGTGCCTGAAGTGAAGACGTGTCCTTTTACAGTCAACCGCAGTCCACACGCACACATGCTTACTAATACACACAAACACACAAACACACCATTTAAAGCTTTTTAATAAACGTCATAATTTGCTTAAAGTTTTCATATAACCAGGTGTCGAAAATAGCTTCAAGTTCCCTCTTCATAACCCCAATGAAATTGTGTCCGTGTCTCTCTTTCTCTTTCTCTTTTTCTCTGTCTCTCTGGCTGTGTGTGTGCGTGCTAAGCTGCTAAACAATTTTCAAATTATCTTGATAGTTTCTCTCGCATTTATGTGGCATGGAAATGCGCAAATTGGATTGCGTGGTCGAACATTTTCTCAATTTGCCGTGAAAGTGTCAATTACGAGTTGGCGGAAAGTTGTTGACTCAAATTGAGGTCACTTTCCTTGCTCGAAGCAAATATAATTACAATCAGCCAACATGATTCGATTGCTTGTGAAATGTTAATATTCATACACAAATAATATTGCTTTAAATCAAAGAAAATACGGGTATTTAAAAGACTGCCATTTATATTGATCGAAAAGTTAAACTATTCGGTACTAAGTTATCTAAGTTATGAATTGATTTTGTAAAATTAATTTTATAATTAGAAATAATTAATTTAAAATTAGGAGTTGGAGTTTATTTTCATTTGTATTTCAAGTTAATTTTATTTTATGAATTTAGGCTTATATTTAAATATATCTACAAATCTTTAAACACTTTTTATCGCATTTAATAGTTTATTTTACCTATAAGCACTTAATGGAAACTCAAAAACTTTGCACTTTGAACAAACGAATAAAACACATCCCAGTTTTAATAAAATCACACGTTGCATATTCATATATTCATTCCTCTGATTGTTGAATAATTCAAGGAGTTAAGTAAATAGTTCTGCTGAAAATTACATTCTACCGCTGAATAATGGGTAGAGCAACTACATAAATAGCGTACATCAAACACTTAAATTTCAAGTGCGCACTTGTTAAATACTTTTACACAAATGTTAATTTTATCTACGTTTATTTTATTTATTTTGTATGTTTAAAGTTTGTTTATTATTCTGATTGTACTTAAAAATCGGAAGAACTCTTTATAGACTTGGCTTGACTTAAAAGAGACAAGAGTTGAGACCACTATCGATAACTTATATCGATAAAAACGATAACTGGCAATATTAAGCATCGTAGAGCAAACTTTGTGGAACAATGGTATTGGAACTCAAATAATGCAAGACAGTTTATTAACACGTTGCTTATTTAATTATAAGCTCTACTAAGGACAAAACATTTCAAAAATGTTGTTAAAACAATGTAATAACAGTATAAATTTAAATTTGAATATCTATTCTATTTAATTGTGCTCAAAATTGCATACATTAAATAAGTAAATTTGACTTTCTACCCACTATTAGGTAAAGTAACATTCGAAATTGAGCAAAACGAACATAAAATGCTGTCTTCGTATTACAAAAATTGTAGATGTATCAGCTTACTCGAGTGTCGTCATAGATTTGCTAGCATAATCTCGAGAGACTCATAAAAAATGTATCTTTTGCAATTCACGTTTTAATTTTTTGTTGAGCAACAGCAGCAGAAATAATAGTGCACATTTGGGACAAATAGAAGAATGCTCGCCTATACTGAGCACACACAGATGCCATATGCGATGTCAAAAGTGAGCCACAAGGGTTGCTGCCCCATGCTCTGGGGCTCAGAAACTGAAACAAAATCAAAAGCGACTGCGCTGACATTCAATGGCGAAATGCAAAACAGCGGACGGAGATTACAGCCAGCGCCCAAAGGAGAGCACAAAACTTTTACTTTGACATATCACACACACAGATAGAGATAGAAAGAGAGAAAACGAGATAGAGATACACACACATGGTAAACAACAAAACAAAATAGTTGAGAGCAAAAGCCAAAGCCAAAGCCTCAGCCTGGCGCTTTTTACTTTGACCGCCGCCGGGCACTCGAAATACATATGAAAATGGGATTCCCCCAAGTTGCCTCTGTTGTTATTTGTACGTTTTTTAGCTACAACAAAAAATGGCTGCAAATGCGACGTAAAAAGAGCGACAGCGAGACGACAGAGACTGAGGCAGAGCAAAGAGCCTCTTAGCATACACATTTCACTTGCTTTTGCTCACTCCAGTGTACTGTATTTTCTTTTGAAAGCTAAAATCCCAGCCAAAAATCAACATCGCATGCAACACAAAAACCGCTCGTAAGTAAAATCAGTAAAAGCGCAATTTCCTTTTTGGCCCCAGACTCGATTTCATTTTGTCTAAAACGCATTCAACTACAGCCGAGAGCTCAGCTGCCAGCGTCCTTGTACATTGCATTCAGAGTGAGCATAGAATACAAGCAAAAAGAAAGTTCAACTCTCTACTCTCTACTTAGTAAATGATTGGATGCGTGTATTGATTAAACTCGATTAACCATGGAAAATTATTGGAATACTTTACTTTGTACGTCCTCTACAGTTGCTTATTCCCAACATTTCCGTTTTCATAAAAACAGAAAATGTATTGTATAATATTTATTCACAATATTTCATATTTATTTATTTACATGACCTTCGAACCATGCAGTATTTTATTTTATTATTCTTTTAACAGTGAAGTATTTAATATTTATATACATTGTATAGACTGCTGCATATTTCAACAACACTCTATTCTTATAGTATATATATGTATATTCATCACAATCATTTAAAATGAACACATAATAAAACATCTACACTTAACATCTTTGAGATAATTTTACATATATTATATTAACATATTGTAAAACAAGAAAGAAAACTAAAGTCGAGTGTGCTCGACTGTGAAATACCCGCTACACATTTTCAAAAGAGTTAGAGCAGTGCACTTTAATTCTTAAAATATACCAATTATACCAATATAGTATATTTGGCATATATACAATTTAATTTAAAATATACCGCAATTGTTAAATATGCCAGATTGTTAAGAATAACAACTAACCCCAATAGCTACAGACTTTTTTGCAATATAAAATTAATTTAATACGTTTCTTTCCAATGGGTAGCGGATATACATATGCTTAACCAATTTGCTCCATTACAATGGACTGTAAATTTGTTTGGTTGTAATATAATATAATACCATCACTAAGTTATAGTAAAACTATATTCAACAATATTTTCTTTCTTTCACGAAATTGAAACCTCAGTTATAAACACCTTATTATATTCAAATTAAACTCTATTTTTATTATAACTCCCATCTTTATAGTTTTATCACATTAAATTAATATACTTTTGTATATATTACCATAATTTTGAATTCATTTCGTTTGCCAATAAAATAAATTCATACCAATATTTTATACACTACCACAATTTGAACGTTTCTATATTTTCTGTGTATGCGCACATGTCAATGAGAAAAAACGTACATAAATATCTTTGTTGGTAAAGTTGATTAAGTACGAAAGCATAACTCTGCCAAATGCTGAACCCATTTCGATAAATGGTTATGCACACGCATATCATAGATTTATGATACATTGAATGTATGCATCACATTTTCAAAGAGCTTTTCCTAAGCGGACTGTCAACAAAGTCAGACCCAGAATAATCTGGTAGCAGAGTGTGTTGAAATAACTACATCATCGGCCATTATATCTGTTCAAAGCGGACTCGTTTTTAGTTAGCAAACGAGCTATTTCTACAGTCACCCACACTCGCACAGTGGAAACGACAATATTTTTGCACAATTTCCATTTTATTATTGCACATAACCCGAAATGCTATTTATTTGTTCAAGTGCTTGTTGAAGTTTTCCACGCTTGCTCTCCAGTCACGTTCACATTCACAGAGTACAGGAAAACAAAGCGAAGCGAAACGATGCGAAGTACCAACAACAACAACAACAAGAGTAACGGAGCAACAATGGGGGAAAACAGTGAAATTTATGGTCATTTTGGGAATTTTACGCTTTTTCAGCTTTGGGGGCGCCGCATTAAATGCTTACATGTTGATTTAACAGCAAAACGAGCAACAACAAGGATTCGTTCCTTCTTTTACTGTGTTCCTTTTAAGCTGCTTCCTGCTTCCTGTCTTCTTCTTCTTCTGCCACGGGTTCTTCTTCTTCTTATTTTGCAACTGTAGCAACTTAAAATGCTACTTTGCATGCACTTTGCCCAGCCAGATGTTTTGTTTTAGCGCCCAGTTTCGTTGGCTGCTGCAAATCTTTGTTTATTTGCAGCTAAAATGCCAGGATTTATTGTAATTTTATACACCCCGACCAAAAGTGGAGCCAACGACGGCACAGTTTCTCTTTTTCTCAACAAATTGTCTAAAATTATGGCAACTACCACCGACCAATTGCCTCGTGTTGCATAAACATATGCGCAGACGGGGTTTATTTAAAGTTCTGTTCGTTGAGAATCACAAAGAGAGGCTGAAACTGAAACTCAAATTAAGTTTGTTGGTAAAGTCAGCTAATTAGAATTATCCTTCAGCTATATACTTTTGAATTTATAGCTTATTTTTGTTGTTTATTAAAGGCATGACTTAATTGAGGCATGAGTTTCAGTTGCATTGGTTGCAATCTGGTATATTTTGTACTCTATGGTATATTTTGAATACAATAGTATAATGTTACATCATACACAGGAATTCTATGCGCAGCTTGAGAATCACAAATAGAGGCGAACTAGAACTAAAATTAAGTTTGTTAATAAAGTCAGCTAATTAGATTTATCTTTACTTTGAAATTAATAGCTTATTTTCGGTATTTATTAAAGGCATGACTTAGTTGAGGCATGAGTTTTAGTTGCATTGATTGCAATCTGGTATATTTTGTACTCTATGATATATTTTGAATAATATATATATAATAATATATATACATATATAATGTTACATCATACACAGGGATTCTCGGTGCAGCTTGAGAATCACAAAGAGAGGCGAACTGGAGCTCAACTAAAGTTTGTTGGCAAAGTCAGCTAATTAGATTTTTCCTTCAGCTGATTATATACTTTTGAATTTATTGCTTAGTTTGGTTGTTTAAGGCAGCTGTTTTGCCGATATTTTATAGCATTAGCTAACAATCTGGAATATCTATGTAATCTATGGTATATTTTAAATACAATACAAATAGTCTCGTCATATTTTTTGTATTTTTGGTAAATTAATTTGGTATATTTTGTAATCTATGGTTATATTTTGCATATAATACTATAATAATAATGTAATATTAGAAATAGCTTTGGTGTATTTTAGTCAAATATATAATTGATATGCCGGAAAGAGCTTCGATGTATTTCAGTATTTATTGGAATATTAATACAGATACAATTGTATATTGTTACATCAGAAATAGCCCAAGTGCATTTAAGAAATTTTTGGAACATTGATTACTCTATAGTATACTTTCAATGCAAAAGTATATTGATGAAACAGTATTTGTTGGTATATTAATTTGTTTTATAATATTTTTAAACTAATTGCAAAAAGCATATGCGCAGTGTTTTTTTTTTAAATCACAAAGTGAGACAAACTAAAGCTAAAGTTAAGTTAAGTTTGTTTTCAAAGTTATCTAATTAGATTTATCTTTCAGCTGATGAAATATTTTAAATTCATTTATTTTTTTGTTGTTTATTAAATACATGACTGTACTTGTGCCGGCTGTTGCCTTTGTTACTTTTCTTGTCAGTGGAAAACTGGCAACATATTTGACACAACACGATGCTGATTTAAGTCATGACCCCTTGGCATGCAGACAAAAGAGGCGAGGGGGGAGGGACTTGGGGTAGGGTTGTCAACCTGCCATATGCAAATGACTTGCTTATCAAATAAAGTAATGCCAGGGTGTTTGCACGGCGTGTTGCCTGTCGAGCGTTCTAAAGTGCCGCACAACTGTGCGTATGCGCAATTTTCACATTGTTTCAATATTACACGTATATTAAATACGTTCTCTCTCTCCTCTCTCTTTAACCGTCTCGCTCTCTCCGCAGTGCAAAGTTTAGGTATAGCAACAACAAGCATTCCACACAACCCAAACACGCATTCTGGTCGAGTCTGGAAAAGGGATGAGGAGGAGTTGAGGTTTTCAGCTTCAGCTTTTTGGTTTGGGGTTGGGTTTTTGCCTGCGGCCTTTGCAAGTATGCACAAGTAATGTGAGAAAATTAAATTTTTCGTGGCTCCCACAAACGTCTGTGATACACACACACACACACACACACACCCATACACACACTCATGTATGTTTATATATATTTGTATGAGCTTTTGTGGATTACCCAGACGCTTACAATGCAAGCATGGAGAACAACAATGTGGCCACCTTCTGCTTCCATTGGGCGTGTCAAAAATAAAACTTAATTTCGAGCATAGAATCTGCAAAATGCTAAAATTTATTTCATCTCCTTGGGCTTTAAATTAAATTTATATCTGTGTTGTGCTTCGTTCGTTCAAGTTGCTGTTTTAAGCACATTTTCTTAATTGAATTTGCAAAGTGATTATCATTGAGTTTGCCATGTGATTTATGTGAGTCTGGCGTATAAGCGTGAAATTTGAAGATGTTTCCGTTTTGTCAAATTTCATACTAACTAGCTTGCATATTTCAAGGACCATGTGAACTAGCTGCAACATCTTCCAATTAAGCAATAATAATTAGGCAGGATTTGTCGCATTGCTAACGATGCTACTCCGATTTGAATGTGGTCCGAATGTGAAATGAATATTTCAAATTAGCAATTTCAGATGTAATCCAATTAGCAAACCGTCCAAATTTATAATGCAAATTGTGAAATTGCTAATTATTATTTCATTTAAGATAACTAATATTTGTTGGCATATAAATATCTGTATTTTACAAAATAATTTATTTAAATAAACATAAGAAATTATGTTTTTAAGCTTAATCGCTTTATTTGTCAGGATTCACTCTATAAAAACAGCGAATTTAACATTTTAAAATAGTTCATTTTATGATTAATATTCAACTTATAACTAAAGTTGTTGCAAAATAATTGTTATCATAGATCAGTCGATATATATCTATATATAATATATAACACAGACTAATTTCATTAAATAAATGTAATGATTTGATTTATAATAAAATCTTTATTTAACTTAAATATAAAAACAACAAACGTTGAATATTAAATTTCATAGTATATATAATATTTATTAATCGTTTGGTTATTAATCATTTTGGAATTTGAATTTTTAAACTTAAATTTTCTGTATAAAATTATAAATAATCAAATGGTAATGTAAACATATAATAAAATATATTTCCGCAATTAAATAATAATAAAAAATAATACATTTTTAAAAACTATTTATAAATTTAATTATGTTTTCATCTTAAATATGTAACTTTATAATTTTATGAATTAAATTCATGGAATTATGCTACTACCTATTTTAAGGATACATTGTATATCAATAGATTGACAATTATTTTGACACATTTGTTCAGCTATCTTTTCAAATAATCAAATCAGCATAGAAACTACCAATTATCTAAGTCGCATTTCTCTGGAGATTGAAGCACATTCCAATACGCGAATCGGATAAGTTATCAGTAATTGATAAGCTCTTTCTCTCCCACAAGCATATGTAGAACGGCCCATTAAGCATGGCCATGCACCATTTAAACTCAATCAAAGTCATTCAATGCGAATGAGAATGTGAATGCGAGTGTGAATGCGAGTGTGAGTGTCCATTGAATGGTCGCCAACTGACAGCCGCATAAGCCGCAAAATGTTGAGCGAGTGGAGCTAACGGTATACAAATTGCAAATTTCCATTTAGTCGAGTGTCACACAGCTTCATAGTTTCACGGTGTGTGTGTGTGTGTGTGTGTGTGACATGAGGTCATGGAGTAAAAGCTTGAGTGTGTGCGTGAGTGAGGAGAACGCTTAACCAAAGAAGCCGCAAGCACAAGAACTTTTGACTAATTGAATGGCGAGTGGCAACAAAAGAAAAAGCAGCAGCTGCAGCAGCTAAAACGGGTAATTAAAGGACTCAATGCAGAGAGAATAGATAAAGCAACATGGCTCTCTATTACCGTAAAGTATGTCTGTATATAATAGCAAATAAATTCGATTTTGTTCAGATATTCTATTTTTGATTGGTCGATCTTTTTTTTGGGTTGATTGTCTCTCAATGTTGTTTGAAATTATAGAATGAAAAATACAAGAACTCTTTGATCAAGAACGAACGATAAAGTCGAACTTAACTTTATTGATCAAACGAACTAGTTCACCTGGCAAAAACTAACGAAATGAACGAAATGAATATGTTAAATTTAATTTTTCCAATGTTCAGTTATTCACTTATGATTTGTATTTCGATCTTCTTCGTCGTTCTTTTGAGGCTGTTTTTTCATTAGTTGCTTAATATTATACAACGAAGAACATGTAAAATTTATGATCGACAACGAACGATAAACAAAATCGAACGATGGACTTTGTTTCCAACAAACAAAATTAAACAAACGCAATGAACGAAAAAATCTAACGATCCAATCGAATGCCCAAGTTCACTGTTGGGAGCAATATGAATAAGTTCCACTTCTGATTTGCTCACTTGTTTACTTTTGATCATCATTTCGTTCTTGTTCACATGTTTCACATATTAAATTTTTGACTAGTTGTTTCTTTGTGAATAGTTGTCTTCACTAATATAATAATATAAGTGGGTTTTTAATCAGAGAAGTAAAAATCTCAAAGAACTGTAATCAAGAAGTGGAAAAGCTACAGTCGAATGTACTTTTTCATTGCGGTATTATTCTAAAAAGATACCAAATCAATATACTAAAATCTCCTAATAATAATTAATAATTAATATACATACATTAAAAATATACCATACACTACAAAATATATCAGATTGTCAACTGCAGCAGCTGTTGCTTGCAGTACAAACCTATTTCTTAAATGATTTCTACCATTTTTATACAGTAAATTATTGTGAACACAACTGCAGAGAAAAGTATTTATGACATTATCGTTTGCAGGCGATGCTGCAGCATTCGTAAATTTCCAAGAAAATGCACACAGAAATTAATATGGCAGGAAGAAAAGGAAATTTGAATATAAATGTTGATGGCAACATATAATGCAATTTGATGCAGGACAGGAAATTGTTTCACAACGGCTGCCCAAAAGGCGCATAACTTGTCAAGCCTCTTGATAGCTGTGCATCATCTGATGTGTAATCTCTGCTCGTTGCTATCGTTTATGCTATGTGTGTGTCTGTGTGTATATGTGTGTGTGACGGAAATACTTGGCATGCCTCATTGAAGCTCGTTAGCTGACTTTATGCTGAGCATAAAACTCAGCTCATGTTGACAGCTCGTGCTTGGGCACTTTCAATTGAAATAAATCTTTACACAAAATTTGCCAATTTGTTGCCATAGGCACACACACACACACACACGCAGTGAAGCAGGCTTTTGCTCACTGCCACGCCCATTAGGCCATTACACACATCATGCACGACACGCCCATTGCCTCGTTGATACTCGTATCCTTGTTGGCATTGTCAATACTTGAGCCTTTTTACAGCTCATTCTCAGCGTTTGTTTGCCTCACTCAATTCTCAATTCTCGATTCGCTTTGCCTCCATTCCATTCGCCCATCTTCCATGCACCCTCGTTTTTGTCACCCATCCTCAAGTGCTTCCACTCAAGTGCAGATTAGCAAGATTTTACAGCTTATGGTGGTCCTTGCCTTCTAAAAGCACTATTCGTTTTATTGGCCTGTCTTATAAAAGAGTTTTATTCTCTCCCTCTCGCTCTCTTGGAAAACTAAGAAAACTGATTTGTTTGCAGGCAAACCGTTAAGGATTTTCTTTTCTTAATGCGACATCATTCAGACATCTGCTCATATAATGTCTTTAAATTGAATTAAATCGACAACTTCCGCTGTCAAATTTAACTTTGCCCCTAAAAGTAGGCAACAACTTTTTACGCAGCATTTGAATGAATTTTATTCGTCACATTTCTGTGCGATGAACATGTTTTGCATTTATGGTAATTTCTTAATTTGCACAGAGCCTAGAAGCCCCGCAGCCCCGAAACCTTAAAGTTGAGGCGTCACGTGCGACAATGTAAAAATTAGGCTAATGCGAGTCCTTGTCTGTGCTGTCGAGTCAAAGTGAAACGAGCGAAAGCGATTCATTTGCACCTTTAAAAAGGCATTAAAATGCGACTAGGACTGCAGAGAAGCAATCAGCGCTAGATACACATTCCGCCACTCCTCTGTGTCCTGTGAGTCCTGTGTGTCCTTTGGCGAACTGTGAGCCAAACAAATTAGAACACGCACGACTGCATTGGCCACAAAAATGATTTGATGAAGCCCAAGCCCAACAGAGGCAGTCGGTAGACTACTGAATGAGTCCAGGTAACTGCCACGCACGTCGTCAACTGAAACTTTTCTCCACCTGCCCATTCATCCATCAATCCAACCATCCATTCATCCATCCATGGCGCCCTGGGCGTGTCCTAGGCGGCATAATAATAATTGAGTAGCTTGGCAGAAGAAATGAAACTGCCTTAGAAGTTGGTTCTTCTGGCCATGCGAGTACCGAATAGGAATGCAAAATAAGTGCGGCACACGGCCAACCATTACAGACAGACATGCTGTGTGCTAGGAGTCGGGGCGTATACGCAATTTAAGCCGCTTAAAGCCGACTGTAGGAGACAGAAGCAGCAGAAATATGAACCGAAACGAAGCGAAGCGATATGAAACGAAATCTGTCGCTCGAGTTGAGTTTTGGGACTCGGCAACTTCATCCGCTAAGCTCTACGCATATGAAATATCCACAAGATAGAACGAAAGCTCTCGGTGCAAAAAGTCCTTGAGCACGAAAAAACATTTCACACTAGCAGTGCCTAGTCCCATGCCAGTCGGCACTTAAGAGCCTCGATGTCATGACTACGAGAGAGAAAGAGGGGGCAACCAAAGAGTCAAGTGTCGACTGAGCACCGCACGCGTGGCCTAAAGTAACTCTAGTCGGCAAATACCGCCAACACAAGAGAGAGATACAGAGAGAGAGGAGAGAGAGATGAAAGTGTTGAAGGGGATGCGCTCTACATAGACATGAAGTTAAGTGGCGTAAAGCGTGTACTTAATCGCTTAAAGCATTAGAATTTGAAATTGAATATCATAAAGGATATTCAAAGAGCGCGAAAAACAAACTACGAGGAAAAAAAGAGGAAACTCACACACACACACACACAAATAGTTGTAAAATACTTGGGCAAAGCGAAAGGCATTTTTCCATTGCTGTATTTACTTGCTCCAACGATGATGGCAACATCCCCTCTCCTCACTCCTCTCTCCTTTCCTCCAGCTTTCTCTTCTGTGTATGCTCAGCTTTTGTTTGAAATAGTTGTGCGTCTATCCACAGTTCAAGAGTTTTTCGCAAAACGCCAACGACAACGCCAAAGCAAACTCAAACGTTAACGTTCACGTTTAAAGTGTTTGGCTGCAATGTCAGTTATTCGAAATATGCAAATTCAACATGGCTTAGTTTGAATAACATCTTGAAATGCTGTAATTCTTCTGAATTGAAACTCACTTTGTTCGCTTGTAATGTGATTCAACTCTGCTGGTGAATCACAATTATTTTGAAAATTAAATTATTTCTACTGTGACAACAACATTGATTGCTCATTTGTATTCTGTTCAAAACTCCATTGGTAAAATTTATCATTAACAAAACATGCTAAATTTGCAATAATAATTCTCGTATAATTCAATTGCATTCACTGAATTTCAACTAGACTTTTTTTATGGGTTTCCAATGAACAGTCAAACAATCAACACAATCATTCGAATGTTTACTATATATTATTTAATGCTAACTAAATCAGAGTTATGGTAGCTTTTTTGCATTAAATTGAACTCGCAATTTATATGGAATTTAATTATCAATATCGAACAAAATAGTTTCGCACTTTCAAATAATTGGATTACGAACTTGACCCAAGTGAACTTTTTGAGGTTTCTTTTTTTTCATAGTTGAAAACTAAAATAATTAAAATTTATTTGCCAGTTTTATTGGTTTTATATAGCAAATAGATTTGCCATAAAGTTATAAATTATAATTTGTTTGGCATTTGTTACGCAATTAAAACAGCGCTTAGTTTCAGAAAGGGATATTAATATTGAGATGAGCACTTCGAAATGCTGCCACGATGTCATTAAAAATGGATGACATTTTGACAATTGATGGCCACGCCCATGCCAAGGAATCGATAACATAAAATATGCATTACGCAGTCTACAGCATAGGGAACAGATTGAAAGAATGGACACCCAAGGGTTGCAAATGCGTTTGCCATCGACTGAATGAAATGAAAGAACGGACAAACAGACAGACAGACAGACGGACGGACAGACAGACAGATAGATGATTTGACAGACCAAGTTGCCAATTTGCAATTTGCTTTTATCATCTTAATTTGATTTGAAGCGTATTTGTCTTTGACTGTGAATATGATTATGATGAATATGGAATGTTGAATGTGGAATGTGAATGTAAACGTTGATGTTGCTGCTGTAAACAGAAAACTTCTCACAAACTACGTAAATTAGCAGAGAAATCAATTATTTATTATGCAATTGTTGATGCAGCTAATTGAAGACAAATAACTCAATACTTTGCTATGCAAAGAGTGATTGAGAGAGAGAGAGAAGAAGCCATGCCAACTCATAATTGAAGTCAGCTCTTGTGTGTTTAAGTTAATTCTTACATAACATTAATATTGTGGTTAGAAAAGGCAATCAATGCTTTACATAAATCTTAGTTGCCTACAGCTGAATTCCAGTTTTACAAAAATGGAAAATAACTAAATTCGTTTACATAGTTCATTTTAATATTTTGTGCAAATTACTCATAACCATTTACAATGTAACAAACGAGTTAAATAAAAACAATTATTTTAAATTAAAAAGATAGATTTATTCTGTAGCTCATCAAACTGAATTAAATATAAATATTATTATTATTTCAATATATAGTAATACTTAATTTCTTGTTCATCATGATTTTTCTCATTGTAATACACGCATTTTGATTGGTATCCATTGATTTATGTAGAAGTTATTCATTTGCTTAAAAAAAGGAAAAACTAATGGAAGCTCTTTAAATTAAATTGTTTATTTTTTAAATTTAATTTAATTTGTAATTTGTAGACTACACAACACTTAAGCCAAAATACTCAATACTAAACATAAGAAATCTTTAGTTACTACTCAATACTTAAAATAAAGATTTAGCACATAATTTGCAACACTGAATAAAAGAAAGTATCAATAAGAGAAGGAAGAAATTGGAGAATCGAAATAAAAGCGGCACTTTTACAATTTGTACTAATTAATTCATATGTGCTTTATTATATAAAAATTCTACAATTCTCTGACCTTTATAATATATACGAAAATAGAATATAATACAATATAATATATAATATAATATATATATATATAAGAAAAATGTTAAATTCTAAATATGTTTTGCAGTTTATTTATTCAAATATCCATTCACATAGGAGGCGAAACAAAGTAGAAAAGCAACTTGACAGCCATTTTAACACGTTCTCATTATAAAATTCTATTCGAGCAGTATCAAACTTATTCGAAAATGCAAAAAGTTATAATCTGGTTGTTGCTGCTGTGTCGAACAGTTTGCAGTTTTATGATCACGATCGATGCTCATGAAACTGTTTGTTTTCATGACAAAGCAGTGCCAAAGGACAAGATAACAATACGCTTTGAGGTGATGGAGGGTGGCTTCAAGGACATTGCACTGCGTATTACAGATCCCAGCGGACTCACGCTCCTTCAATCCGAGTCGGAGACAAGTGGCAGCTACACGTTCGCAGCCTCGGAGAAGGGAAACTTCAAGCTCTGCTTTGACAACGAACGTTCCACGCTCACTCCAAAGTTGCTGATGTTTCACTTCACGGTTATTCACGACCTCAGCCACTACATTGATCAAAACAAGCGGGCGGACGATGTCATTGAGCAGTCGGTGCTGCAGGAAAACATCAATGAGCTCTCTGGCCAGCTGATGAGCATCAGACACGAGCAGGAATACATGCATGTTCGGTACTCGGGACACGCTCAGATCAGCAAAAGTGTTCACTTTCGGATTGTGGCCTGGTCGATCTTTGGTCCCTCGCTGCTGCTGCTGATGACCATCGTGGAGGTTTACTACCTCAAGCGATTCTTCGAGGTGCGACGAGTTGTTTAGTGAGGCGATAAATAAAGCTAACTTTCTGCTTTCTGTGTATTGAATTCATTTGAGTTGCCTCAACTTTGTGACTTTGCTCAATTTGTTGCGCATTTCATGCTTCGCAAGCCGTAAAACTTTCAACTGAAATGAGACATTTATGCATATGAAGAAGTATCTACAACTTGGCACTCAAGTATCCATGAAGTTCACTTCACCTACGTGCATATAGTATAAACTGTGCCCACATTGGATTAGCGCAAATTTATGTTCCCGGAACAATAACAATAACAATGCGAGAGCAGCAACAACAAACTTATCATATTCACAAGTTTTTTCTTTCTTTCCTCTTGACGGCAGGAAACCGATGTGAGGCGGGGTGAGGTGGCAAGCAGCAAGAATGAGATACAAACAAAAGTTTTTGCCTCTTATTTACGACAATGTCGCGTCAAGTTTTTTGTTTTGCAAGTTTTTTGGTTTTTCTATTTTTGTTTGTTTTTTTGTTTTTGTTCATTCCTTATTCTTCTCAGGCTGCTTTTGTTGCATAATAAAATGAAGCATGTTGTTCGACTCGAGTCGACTCGAGTCGCGGCATCTGCGTCGGTCATAGAGTCAACTTCCCCCCCGCTGCTTTGTCTCTCTCTCTCTCTGCTCTCAGCAAAGATGAGCAACTGGGCAACTGAGCACACAGAAAAAAAAGGCTACACCAGCCAGCATACAATATTGTTCCCCAGCGTCAAATGAAAGCAAAAGTTCATGAATCCAGTTAGCTCTGCGGCTGCCCGGACACCAGAATGGAGGAGGAGGAGGAGGAGGAGGAAGAGGAGGACTTACGCCACGGGTCAGAGGGTGGCAATCAACCAAGTGAGAGACTAGCTCAGCCAGCTCAATAAAGTTCACAAGACAAAGGGACAGCACACAATAATGGAAACACACAGGACCGCACGCTGTGTCCTAGTCCAAGTGCTCTGCCTCTTTTTCTTCCTCTTCCCTTTACTCCTAGTCTGATTCTCAGTCCTAAGCAGAAGACCAGCTGAAACGTCACTTAAGTCACGTAGCTCTTCAGATTTTTTTGATGATTTTAGCATTTCGAGTGCTCTGCTTTATTAAGTTGTATTTAAAATTCCGGAATTGAGCAAATCTTATCAAATTAATGGTACAATAGATTTGTAAGTAGCAAGGACAACAGAGTTTATACATATTAAATGATTAGCAGAATGAAACAACGCGTTTTTCTGTTACACTTTGGTGTCAATATGTATGGATGTGAATGTTTTCAGTCGGTCACACTTCCGATGCAAGTAGCCCAAAATACTATATAATAATCATACTTTTTGTCTTTTTTATGATTCGCGTTTAATAGTTTTAGAAATAACATTTATTTTTGTTATACTACTTTAGCACAATCGATAGAATAAACAAAACACAATATTTTATTCATTATAGCATGTTTTCACTATGCCAGCGTTTGGATTCACATCCAAGAAAAAGGGCGATCCCATTAGTAAGAGTATTTTAAATAAATGTACTTTGGAACCGAAATCTTTGGATACTTATTTGCACTACCATAACTATAGCCGTCAGTATATTTTTGTTTTTTTTTTTTTTAATTTGAAGAATAATACCGCACTGTTGCGCTCTTACTCAAATGGGTTGTTTCCCATTTGTTACTTTTAAACAATAAATTGAAATACAATAATAATAAAAAAAATAAATAGATTTTTTAATTTAGTATAGAAAAACTCTGTGCACATAAGAATGCTGTGTGATTTAAATCCTTAACACAAATTGTAAGCTTTAGCAACAGTATCAAGTTTTATATTGAGACAGTTTAAACCAAATTTTCAAAGTGAAATTTTAAACAAGAAATTTGTAAAGTAATTATTAAGAAAGAATGTCGCTGTCAGTCTTGGCTCGCGAAGGTCTCAATTGTGCCCTCATTATGGGCGCAGGAGATGTGATTGCACAGTTGGCAATCGAGAAGAAAGACTACAAGGATTACAATGCAGGACGAACGGCGCGCTTCGCCTCGATTGGTCTGTGCTTCTGTGGACCCGTCTTACGCAAATGGTACATGACTTTAGATGATTTGGTGGTCAAGGAGCAGCCATCGCTGCAGCGAGCTGTGAAAAAGATGCTCATTGATCAAGCTTGCTTCTCGCCGATATTCACATTGTCACTGACGTATCTGGTGCCCTTTGTGAATGGAGAGATGCACAGAGAAATTGTGAAGCGCATAAAGGAATGCTATTTGATGATCATGGCACGCAGCTATCTGCTTTGGCCCATGGCTCAGGTGATCAACTTCGCTTTGATCCCCATCAGCTTTCAAGTCATCTACGTGCAGTTCATTGCACTCATTTGGAATTGTTATTTGTCCCTGGTGCTCAATAAGTGAAGCTAACCAAGTCTTTTATTTGACCCACAAAATTATAATAAAATGGTGCGTGTCGTCGACCTGATTGTTCTATTAAAAAAGTTTTATAAAGTACTAAACGGTAACTAAGCTTTTATTATTTCAATTATAATAAAAATACGTTAGAAAACAAACTAACTGAGGTACCCGCAAATACCGCAAAACATTGCGGTATTATTCTCAAAACATGCCAAAATAATATTCCACAAAATACTATAAAAATATGTCAAATGGTATATTTGGTATATTATAATGGTACTACATTCAAGATATATAATATAGAGTACAAAATAGATAAGTTAATGGGGTCGGAGATGCCTCCTTCTACTTATTACATACATTTCCTGCCGGCACAAAGTTATAATACCCTTCATCCCTGTTGGTAGCGGCTATAAATATACCATCATTCAAAAAAAAAATACTACAACACATCAAAGGCTACATTTGGTATATGGAAATACTATTACTTTCGAAATACTCCATAGAGTACAAAATATCAAATCAGCTAAGACCCGGCTGTTAACTTCATATATAACTTCTACAACATTTTATATAACTTCTACAATTTTTACTTGATTGCAATCTAATTTATAGAAATCATAATGACTATATTTATGATTCTATGTACCAAGAAGGTATATGGAAGTACAAAATGAAAATACAATTTTTAATAGATAATTTGTTTTGTTGTATTGTTAATAGTTATTGTTTAAATAACGACAGTAATATTTTTCCATCTTAACAAGATATATAACAAAATTTAAAAACTGCTAAAATTATATTTGTTTAAAGCTTTCTTATTATTTAATTTATTTAATAGTCTCATTTATTATTTTGTTTTCTCATTTATATTTTAATACTCATGCCTATAATATTTAAAGATATATGAGTTATTTTCTTCTGAGCTTAAAATTTTCTAATAAATTTTGCGTATTTGTATTCTTGCAGGATTTTAGAATTCATGTTCTGATAATTTTTTAAAGTTCTATGAATTCGATGTAAGAATTGCGATCCATCTTACAATTAATAAGTATCTTCTGAGACTCTTGATAAACCGTCCGTCAGCAACTCGAGTTTGTGGACATAATTCAAGTTCTTTCGCCAAGTTGATTCTGTTCCTGACTCTCTGAATTGAATGCAGTCGCTGAACCACTTTCGAGTTTATCAACGTTGTGATTATCTAATGTCATGCCAGGACTGTGCTATGCAATTGAGTTGCTTGGCCTTAATTATGCTTTGCATCCCTTAGCGCTGTTCATCTAATTGCATCGCAAGCAACAAGCCATAACAAACAGGAGTTCTAGCTGCTCCTCGTTTGCAGCCATTTCGCAGCAATTCAATTTTCCATTATGTCAGCGAGTTGAAAGCAATGCAATGTTCATAAAATGTGGTCCCTCTCTCTCTCTCTCGTCTTTCTCTTTCTATGGCTGTCTCTTTCGTTCGCTATGTTTCGCTCGCTGTTAGTTAATATGAAAGGCAAACTCAAGATGTCAGCGACAGTTCGTTGCTGAACCCCGACAACGGCGACAGAGAACAACAGCGCGTATACGCAACGTGGCACAGTGCGCTTTTGTGCTGACGTCTTTTGCCTATTTACCAGCACAACAATGGCCAATATATCCAAACATGTGTGCAGCAGGAGCAAAGGGAGCAAAGGCAGCTACTGTTATTTGACATTTATTTGCCATTTCCCCCCAAAAACCACACATACAATGGCAAACGTTGCCCGCCAGCGACACAAAATAAAATATCCACAATGTGGGGAATAAGTAGAGGACGACAAAACAAGAAAACAGAGAAGACTTTGTGCTTACCTCGCTTCTGTGGCGTCTGCATGGATGAGGGCGAGGGCGTCGACAGTGTCGGAGCGAGCAGCTGCAGCAGCATCATCAGCCCAAGGAGCAGGGGCAATGCCACACCTCCTCGCATTCTCGACACCGACTTCGACCCCGATACCACCCGCAAACCGAATCCGATTCCGAATCCAAGTCCGCAGCTGTAAGCTGCTCCGCCAGCTTTATTGTTCTGCCTCATCGGCCTGGTGGCGTTGACTGTTGATCCTTTGGCTCTGCTTGCTGTTCCTGTTGCTGCTACTCTCTGTTGATTCGCTTGTTGATTCTTATTCCGATTCTGTCTCGGAGTCGGTTCTGAATTGTGTGGCAACTGATTCGGATTCCTTACGCGTTTGCTCTGGCGCATTTCTCACTTTCGCACACACACACAAAAACACTTTTCACACTTTGCTCTTTTCGCTTTCTTTTTTTTCGGCAATCAATTTGAATTCCCTTCTCTTTTGCTCTTTGAATTACAGTTGCACTTTGTATGCCCAATTAATTTATTTAATTTTGCAATTCATTTGCCTAAAAATATGTATTTAAATTTATATTAAACCGTTGCTATTTTATTTTATATTTAATTTGAACAGTTTACGAATTAAAGTTTAATCACGGCAGTTCCAACAGTTCAACAAATTATAAGTTTAAAGTTAAACAATTATATACAAAAATAACCAACATTTTTATTTATTTCGAATTCAATTTTTAGACATTCATTTAACTATTTGAAATTTAATTCATTTTAAATGCGCAAACTTTCACTTTAAGAACAGATCATTATAAGCACTCTCAACTTTTTTGCTCATCTTCAAAATGCTGGCCATTAAAAATGGCAGCCTCTTGGAAATCGTAACTTTAACAAACGTTTAGAATCTGTCGTATGTCTGGCAAATGTGTGGCCTTAAAAAGAAAATGACGACAAAAAATTGGTGTCACATATTTCTTGGCTGGCACACGTTGTTTTAGCAGGACTCGTTGCTTGGTTGACCTCCAAGTGAACTAATTGCAGCAATTTTTCAAGCTCGAGAGCTCTTTCTCTTGTTTTTTTTTTTTTTTTGGTGCTGGCTCACGTTTTCCCTCGCATTGCAATCTCTTCGCTTTTTTTTGCAGAATTTATTTCTGTTTTTCATTTTTGGCAATTTTTTATGGAAATGAAACATTGTGAAAATATCAAAAAGCGGCCAAAAATTTTGCGACAGCCAAAAGCCTCTGATATGTCGGCGCTCTAATGAAGAATGATGTGGTCGACTTCAACTAAAGCCTCCGACTCCATTCAGCCCCAGAGTCATCAGAGGCTGCTGCTAAGGAATGGCTATAATATATATATTTTGTTTTTTTTTGAGCGGAATCCCAAGAGCTGCGCTGAGTTGTTGACTGATGGTTGGCAATGAAATGGTTTATTATACGTAATAATATCACAAGTCATGGATTCATTTATTACACACCACATACATAAGAGCACAAGCGATTAATTTTGGAATTAAGCATTAAATGTGAGGACTACGGAAACTTTAAGCGATTATTTGAAAATGAACCATAGATTATTAGTTTATTTTGAGAACTTAAACTTCAGCGCTCTTAACAGTTTGTCAAAGTATAACCGATTATTTCAAGGTATTCAAACAAAAAAAAAATACAAAAAATATCATGATATACAAAATGAAGCGATTACTCAATCCATTTCAAAAAGAAACTATGATTCGTGAATTCTGAAAATTCAAAGAGTTCACAGATTTTTAGCTATGGTTCAGAAAGCAATCAGTTAAATTAAAAAAAACTCTTGACAACAACAGTTTATCGAATCTTTTTTTTTTTTTTTGGAACATGAACATGTAAAAGCTTAGAAAAAAAAGAAAACTGTGATTGACAATCAGCAAAGGCAGTTGCTCTTCTTGATGTTCAAATTCAGGTTGTCAACTGCACTTTCAAGCACTTCAAACTGCCTTTTTTGTGCCCTCATACAGAGAGTAGCCAGCCAAACGCTTGTTATCCTTTTAGCCACATGTTCGTCACATAGGTAGAATGGACAAAGCAAAAAGTGAAAAGGAAAAAAGGGGCGGAATAAAGGAACGACAGAACAGAGCAGAAGGGCTTGCTCAATATTTCAAAAGATTCGAGAGATGTTTTTTATTGCCCCACTTGGCGCGCAGAATAATTTATGCAAAAGTTGAGAGAAACCCTCGCAACAGCAACAACAGAGACAGCGACTGCGACTGCGACGGAGACAGCGACAGGACAGAGAAAAGGTTCTCGTGGCACGGCAATAAAAATCAAAACGGGACACACTTCAGGGCGTGCTGTGTACTCGTAAAGCAAATCCAGTCAAGTGAAATGCAAACAGAGCGATTGCGGGGAGCGAGGGGGGAACTGTTGGATTAACGCCTGTCGATTGACGATTGACGAATTCAGATTGATGAGTGCGACACGTGCGCGTTTTTATGCTTCTCAACGGGGTCACAAAACTGCAACAGTCGCTAGTAAAAGCAGATAAGTCCCGGAATTTCGATTGTAATTTCAATTAAATTAAATTCGAGCATGTCGAATCGCGTTTATTACACAATGCGAACTTACAAAACGAAAATGTCGCGAAAGCAAAGCGAGGGACAGAGTGTTATCCTGCTGCCGTTTGCACAAGAACTGAGCGCGCTTCGCAAGCCGCAAGCTGCACGAAGCTTTGACGACGAACAAGCAACGGTAGACGACGATGACGACGACGATGACGACAACGACAACCTCAAGCTTTGGCTTGCCACGACCAACTGAAGTCACAACGATAAAAGCTGTCGCTATCAACTGCAACTGTAACTGTAACTGTAAATGAAAGTGAAGTTTGACTGAGCGAAACGGTTCAATTTATCTGAGAGCTCAAAAGCTCTACGTTGAGCAAGAGAGAGAGAGAGAGCGAGCTCAAGAGAGGCTGCGAGTGCGATTTCCGTCGTCATATGACTTTTGTTTACGCGCTGAGGTAAACAGCTGTTCAACACGCTCACAGGCAGCACGTGCTTGGATTAGACACCCCCAAAACCTCAACCCCTTAAACCAGACACCCCACAAATTGTGTTTTGCCCCGACTGAATTGGTATTGGTGCATGGGTTAAGTGTGGCAAATATCGCATGACACAGGTGCAAATGTTGAGACAAACAAAGCTCTTCTGCTCAAGTGTCATCTGCATATGTATGTCAATCACATAGAAAGTATTTATGCTACACTCACTTGACACACAAATTAAGGGAGAACGCAATAGGTGTTCTAATAAGCATCGCATAAATGACATGCATAAATATTATATTCTTGCCGCTGGAAGACACTTCTGATATAATGGAGTGTGGGCAAGGATAACGCAATAACTAATTAAAATAGAAAGCCTCTGACTAAATAGTATAATAGTATATATAGCTCTAAATATGTAAAATTATTTAAAACAATAGAAACTTATTAATGATTTCTAAATTGTGATATGTAGGACAAATTATTTTAAGTAGTGAAGCCAGCTTTCAATGTCATTTTGCTTATATTCACCTTTTATATTATAGAATAATACAGTTAACTAGTTAGTTTAAAAACTTAAGGGTATACAACTTATATAAAATTTAAATTTGAAAAGGTTTTAAAACAAATTTAACTTAATTTAACTATTCTAGCTGTCTTCAGACTAAATGCATGTACAAAAATTTTTTTTAATCGCACCATCTTTTTCTCTACCAATTCTATAGTATTAAATTAACTTTGTAACGACGAAGAAGAGATCGGAAATACGTGATAAAAAGCTTTTCAAGTTTTTCGGAACTTGTATACAATAATTAAAATTAAATAAGTAACTATCCCAAGTAGCGAACAAAAAAAAGTGTTTTTCGTAAAACATAGTATTCTATGAATTTCTTATATAATAATAGTTGTTAAAATCGTAAGATAAATTATCTTAATTATATAAAATCAAACTATTTTTCTAGTAAAACAATAGTATACCTTAAAATCTTAATTTCATTAGAGTTATATTTTCTTGGATAAAGTATAATTTTTAAGAGTTGGAATATGCTCTGAAGTATTAAATTATTTAAGGCGAAAGAATGTCAAAAATATTACAATAATTACAATCGTATTTCCTTAATAGTGTTGCATTCTCTACAATTAAGAATAACCTTGAAGAATTTAATATAAATGGTAATTTGAAATCAACGCTGAAAATGTGTTTTTTTTAAATAGTGTTACATTTTCTTATATCAATTAAAGTTGGCTAACTTTTCAAGAACTAAGCAGACAGCTGCTTGGCTGAGTGGCTTTTGGGCATGAAAAGAGAATGCCACACCAGTTGCCAGGTGCAGCATTTTGTGGCGCCGCATCGTGGCACTCAGTGAACCGTGGTACGACCTCTGCATGCCAATTAGACGGGCAATTTGGGGACGCTTCGCTCGATTCGTTGCGCAAACGTAAAAAGTTAAAGGCGAATTTAGCCCCTCTTTGCCTTTAAAATGCTGGCCAAGTCGGGTTTTTATCGCTGTCCTCCGGCCCCCGCCCCCGCACCTCGCTTCCGCTCTGGTATCTGGCATCTTTTCCCATTCCCATTTCAACACTCTTTGTGTTTCGCTGCTGCTTATTTTCTCATTTCCCATCTTCGTGGGCAACCTGTGTGCGCAGGTGTCAAAAACAGCGCCGAATGGTGCCGCCAAATGTTTTTTTTCCGTCTTTTTTATGTTTTGACGCCCCTCGCTTACCCCGTCTCTGCCCACCTCCTTAGAGCAGCAACAGCTTTTTGAACTGACTCTGACATCTTTGCCTTGTCGCCGTTGATGTTTTTATACATCATCTGTAGCTGTATTTGTACCTCTATCTGTAACTGTACCTGTGTCTGTATCTCGAGCTGTTTCTGTTCCTGTCACCTTGCCGTGTTTTCTTAGTTTTGTTGTTTGTGCCTTTCTTCGCCTTCTGTTCTCCACCGGCCTTTATTTAATTTTCCTTTGTGTGTGCTGGCAGAAGCGACACACGAGTTTCCGCATAAACTTTATGCCTTCGTAAAACAAAGTGCCTGCGCTTTCATTTTTATTTTATTAAGCACATTCAGCGCAAATTTATTTCGTGGATCATGTGAGCTCGTCAAATGCCACCAAATGCCAGCCACTGTGGCAAATGGCCATAAAACTTCTAAATATTTAATGACAATCAACAGAGCGCTTCCTTCTCATCACAATAGAGCGCATGCTGACATCTTCTAAAGAAGACCCTATAGCATAGTTTATAGGGTATAACAAAAAGTGAGTATTTTATTTTTCAAAAACTTCAGAAAGAAGAATTAAGTTTGTTTTTTCGCTTTTATTTATTTTCTATCTATTTATAATTTTTGTTCTGGCTGGTTATGCATGACTAATGACTAGTAACTGGATTAATCGGGAGCACCTGGAAAGTTTACTCATCTAGAAGTTTACTCACTTATATAATAAATTAAATTGAAATGTATACTTTCACACCAAGAAGGTTTTCCCTGATTCGATGTGCATTTAATAAACGTTTTCATTTAAATCGATTCAATTTACTTATCAAAATCACAAGCAAGTCGAAAAAGCTTTTTAACAATACATATGCAAACCTGTGTACGTGTAAGTAAATTACAGAGCTCTTGCACTTACTCTTCTTTGCTCTCTTCCTTTCTAGTTGTTATGGTTGCGATCTGCTCTTTGCTTCTGCAAATGCAGCTGAATATCTACTCTAACATGTATGTGAGTGTGTCAGACACGATCAGCTAACGTTAGCTTTGACAATCGACTATCGCGTGCTCGCTTGCACTAGCAAAAAAACATATTTGTTGAGGGTTGCTCTTTTCTTTTGCAATTGCAGTATGGCTATGTGATAGACTCACTCCACAATCGATTGCACTCGCTCTCTGCTTTTACAAATACACTTGTTTTCTCTTTCAAATATCAACGCTAATAACAAAATGTACACGTTTACTTTTGCAAGCAAAGTCAGAATTATGTTGTTGTCAGTGTTTTTTTTTTTTGCTTTGACAGTCTGCATTTGAACATGAAACATATTTATCCGTATTAGAGAATCGCGTTCATTTTAGAATTCATTTTTGTTTTTTTACTCCATTTTGCACAACAATAAAAGCTTATCGAATATGAACAAACCTTTTCGTATATTTTTTTTAGGCATATGCAGTTGCAACCTGCAGATTCAGCTGCCTAGTACTAATATAATATAAATTAAGCTGTACTAAAGCCAAAAATTTTGAATATATATTTATTTTCTCTTCAATAAAGTTGATAACCTTATAATTATTTACTCATACGCTCTACAACTTGTTGGTTAACATATTGATGAACTGAAATGCCAATCAAAAATATTTGCACCTATAAAGTTTCAAAGCATTAACGTCTATAACAAATAATCGCATTATTTACAGACTGATGTCAATATTTTCGTATAAAATTTATATTTATGTAATTTCATGGTACACTTGGATTATTTACAATGTTGCGCATTATATTGAACATTGTTCGCAATTACTGTGAAATATAATTTGTTGTCAAAATTGATTTAAATTGCATCAAATTGGGCAATAAATTATTTTATAGAAAAAGTAATAACGTTTATGTAACCGACTGACCACAGACTAGCCTGTGTGTGTTAATGTGTGTGGGTGTGTGTGTGATGGTCATTGTCCTGTTGTGTGATTTATATGAATCAAAGCAAAAATCACTCATTCGACCTGATGGTTGCCGTTGGCAATGCAATTGAACATGCTGTACAATAAATATTTATGCAGACATGCCTCCCTCTCTCTCTCTCTCTCTTTCTCTCTCTCTATGCATTGTGTGCTTTGTAATTACACACACATGCACAGCCAAACACACGCATGTGGAGCATGAGATTATTTGTACACATTATTCAAGTTATTTTCTTTTCCCAGAGCATCTCCTTCTACTGCTTTGTCAACATCTGTACATATTTACATATCCCTGTATACATTACCAGTGCGTGTGTGTGGGTTTGTCGTGTGTTTTGTTTTTGCAAACAAATGAGTTTGCCCGCGGCCACCGCTTTGTCTCTCCCCCCGCTGAGTCTCTGTTTCTCTGTCGACATTTTAAATATTTACAAGTGAAATTATTTCGCATAGCGTGTTGTTCATAATTGAGGCAGACACGCCCACTAAACGCGCTACCAGGTGTGCATATCCAAAGACAAACAGCAGCAGGAGCCAAAGGACCACCATAGTCCTTCAGACCACAGCTGCAGCCACAGCCAGAGCAGCAGAGAGAAGAGCAAAGAGTGAAGAGCGAAGTAGAACAGTCGCCAACTGTCGCCACATCGCCTCGTTGGCAACCGCAGTGAGGCGTGTCGGCTTTTAATTAAATTTAAATTTGATTTATTGCTCGCTTCTTATTGGATTTCAATTTTCATTGCCTTTCGCTGACTTTCATTTGTCCTTTGAAACCAGTTATTCATAGTTTAAAATGACTCTTACTCATTATCCTCATCATCTTAATGGTGCCGTTTTTTTTCCAGATACCAGTAGAAGGGTATTTTAACTTTACGTAATTTCAAAGTAGATTTGCGATTCTTGCCACTCACAATAATAGCTACACTTCATTTTATGTGGCAAAATGGCTGCCGTTGTCTGGTGTTAATGACTTTGCTTGGCAATCTGGTATATTTTGTACTATGGTATATTTTGAATGTAGTAGTATATCGATATACCAAATGTATCTTTTGGTATATTTTATTATTTTCAGCACAATTATTTATTAATATCAAATTGTTTATATATATATATATTGTAATTAATGGTAAACTAAAACGCAATTGTTAAATCTATATACCAAATATAAAATTCGTAATATTTTGTTATTTTCAGAATATTAATTTTAAATACCTTACTACTTTTTCGTTAATGTATTTTAAAGGTAAACTTTAAATGTATTTTTAATCGATATACCAAATATAACCTTTGGTATATTTAAGTATTTTCAGAACATTTATTTATAAATACCAAATTTTTTGGAATATTTTGTATCAAATACAAAATACTTTAAATATAATTGTTAAATCGATATACCAAATATAACTTTCCGTATACTTTGTCATTTTCTGTATATTTATTTTGAATACTTTAACGAAATAGTACCAAAATGTGTTGGTATATTTTGTAATATATGGCATACTTTAAATGTAGTTGTAAATCGATATACCAAATATAGCTTTCGGTATACTTTTGTATTTTTCAGTATATTTTTTGGAATACTTTTAACGATATAATTCC